>VZRR01001933.1:0-119031 GCA_013398015.1 Oreocharis arfaki | reverse complement strand
TTAAGGACTAGAAGGGGCTCTGAGGTCTCTGCAGAATTTTCTCTTTTCTAGGCTGAACAATCCCAGCTCTCCCAGCCTTTCCTCCCAGCAGAGCTGCTCCATCCCTCTGATCATCCTGGTGCCTCCTCTGGGCTCTCTCCAGCAGCTCCAGGTCCCTCCTGTGCTGGGCCCCAGGGCCGGGGCAGCTCTGCAGGTGGGGTCTCACCTGAGCACAGGGGCAGGACCCTCTCCTGCAGCTGGGGGAAGGCAGCACAGGGCTGCAGGGACCTGCGCAGGGTCTCCCGGAGAGACCGGACCTGCCCACACAGCGGAGCTCGGCCCCCATCAGGGGGTCTTTAACCACCCCCACCCCCTGGACTCTGACCGGGCTCGGAGGGAACTCGGGGATTTCATCATCGACCCGCAGTTCTGGTTCCCATCATCAGTGACTCACCTGGCTCCCAAACCGGGCTCTGAAGCAGCCACGGATCCCCCACTAAGCTGCCCCTTCTCCCCGCTAAACATCGACCCGCAGCTCCCCGAGGCAGCCGAAGCCGATGGAAAGGGGCTCGGTCCCTCCACCCCGTGTCCTCCCCAGCAGAGCGCCACGGGAAGGACCCTGGCACAGCCCCGGCGTACGGGGTGTGCTCGGAAGGAGGAATGCCCCACAGGATGCGGAGCCAAGAGGGCTCTCCCAGCTCCGTCTGGGACGGGGCTCATTCCCACAGGAGCGCAGGCGGCGGGAGGGGACAGGGCGGGTGCAGCCACCTCTCCCTCCCAAGCCAGGAGTGCTGCCAAGAGCCCGACAGCGGCCCTGGGAATGTGTGACTCACCATGGCCCGGGGCTGCTCTATATTTAAGCATTACGGAGGCAGAAATGAATGCACCGAGTCAGGAGCTGCCTACCCCGAGGTCAGGACCAGGTTCAGAAACCAGTTGTCAAGAGTTCACCATCGTGGCAAAAAGCATCTGCCTCCCCTAAATCTTCAGAGCTGGCCCGGGGAAGGGGTATTTGTGACTGCAGTGGGTCAAAGCAAGGCCAGACAGCCTGCGGGGTCCCGCTGTGCACATCCACAGCCGGGGAGCTCCTCACCGCTGCAGCTGCGGAGCCACTCCCCGAGGGAACTCGGGAGGTTACTCTTACCCAATCCTACATTTTTCCTGGTCTTCAGATCCTGAAGTCTGGGTGCAACAACGCTCTTTGCAGCTGGACTGAAAACCTCCCAGGAGACTGGCTTGGGGAGGGAAGGAAGGAAGCAAGCAGGAGGAAGGAAGGAGAGCGGCTCACCCCCGGGGCAGGGCAAAGGGGCTGCCACGTTTTGGAAAAGCAGTTAAACTGCTTTTTATTCACAAACCTTTGCTTCAGGACCAGCGACAAACTCGCGGGAAAGTTTCTGGCTCCTCTTTACCCAGGCTCTGCTCTCTGCCAGCTGCTCCTCCCCGCCTTGTTCGGCTTTCCTAGTTCCAATCGATTTTGCAAACGGCCTGGGCTCCAGAGCCACCCACTCCAGGCTGCATGTCCTGCTCATGCCACATTCCCTGTGGTCAGCATCCTCTGCAGTCCTGCCAGCATTTTTTCCCTCTCTGTTTGCCTTCAGCAGCACACGGATCAGTCACCAGGGACCGAGGATGACAAAGAAAGCTGTGTTCTGGAATCGCCTCCAGAGCAACCCTAAAAGGCTCCACATAAAAGCAGGACACCATGCACAGACACCCAAAGGCTCTTACACATTTCCAAGCTATTCCCGAAGAGCTGTTTTGCTCTTTTTTACAGTAATTTCTGCCAGGCTGTTTGGGAAGGCTGGGACTGCGAACTGGAGTGTCAGGCAGGGCAGGGATTGAATCAGCAGAGACACCGAGGGCTCCACTCATTGCAAGGCACAGCATGGGACTCTTGAATCCAGTTTTCCCTGCACTGGGGCTCCCTGACAACAAATTCCAGGAACCATTTCCATCCACGACTGACGGACCAGGCCCCAGCATGGTCTGAACAGCAGGAGAGGCCCGAGCTCTCCAGTACTCCTGCAGGGAAGCCCTCCCTTTCCCAGCGCCCCCTCTGCCGTGTGCAGGGGGTGATACGGATGTCACAAAAGGCTTACTCGAGGCAGGGATTTGCTGATTCCCAAAGAGCCAGCCTCCCTTCCCAGGGTTCTCTGCATCTGGGTCTATCTTCCCAAAGGCAAAGCCGGTTTGATATTCCCCTGGGACCTCCCGCATTCCTAAACGTCCCCTCACCCATAACTCAGCCCTGGCAGCCATGGGCCTCTGAGCAGATGGAACAAGCAGGCAGCATCTGCTTCTGGCCCCACACCATTTCCCACAGGAGAGGGACTAACCAGCTTGTGTGCTCCCTTCCCTACCCCTCTGACTCACCTGTCCAAGAAACCAAGACTTGGCTGTGGTCCCTCCTCCTCATCCCATGTCTGGAGCCCATCACGCAGGGCCCTGTGCAGGACACAGGCAGTGCCATGGAGCTCTGGCCCTTCAGAAGCAGCAACGCAGCAGGGCTGAATCTCCTGCAAAACAATAAAATGCCAGAATTTGCATTTGTGTTTGGCCTTTATTTGAAATGCCTGCAGCCCAGCTCCTCTTGAGAGGCAGTGCTGTGCTGGGGCACATCTGAAAAGCTTTCTAAGAGCAGCCAGAACCTTCCCACACCATTTCCCTTCCCCATTCTTTGTGAGTGCTTGGCTTTGTCTTTTGCTGTTGGTGTTCATTTGGTTGCTTGCTTTTTAATGAGCAACTTTGAACCCTCCACCAGCTGAGCAGGCCCTTGGGTCCTGGCAGGCCTGTCCCACTCCAGAGCCAGGACCTGCAGCTGCCCCACAACACATTCCCTGCCTCAGGTTTCAGTGCCAGCCTTTCCTCCCGGCTCACCTGTGCTACATGTTTAATTTACATCACATAGGAGCTGTAACAACCAGCCATATAACATCAGCCCTCAGTAGCCACGTCAAAGACAAGTACTCATCTACAACGTTGATCCTGGAACTGGAGCTGATGCCAAGGAATTGCCCTGAATGCACTGTTCGTGATCCCAAACTACTCCGAACTGCTGGATCAACCCCTCCGAAGCTCTGTGAGCCCGTGGGATTTGCTAGGAGCAGCTAGGCTGGGTGAAGGTCTCATCCCATCCCCTCATGTGCCCAGGAGGCCTGGGGAAAAGACAAGGGGTGCTCCTCAGCCTGCCTGAGCAGCAGGAATTTTGGACAGAGATACTCTTCATCTCCCAACAGGCCGGGGAGGGAGTGAGGGGGCCCATGAAGTGCCCTGGGGGGACAAGCCCCGCTCAGCCGCCGGGGAGGGGTCCCTTTCGGGGAGCTGCAGCCGCAGTGCCACGGGGACTGAGCCTGTCCCGGCGGGATTGTGCAAAATCCCAGCTCTGGAGGTGAACTCGGTCCGTGTGAGAACTGACTCACAATAAATTACAGAGCCAATTAGTCAAAGTGGACATAGATGTATTGTGCAAGGCAAGCAAGCACACAGCCCCCCCCCTTCTACACTCTCTTTTATAGTTAACAAGTTCCTGTTTCGCGTGGGCATTTGGGGATTTCCACTCCTTGTCGTCCTCAAAACTGCGGCTGCGCTACTTGTTGCTAGGTGGTCGTCCTAATCCCTCTGGTGGTCGTTTTGATGAAGGCACGGAGTCTTCCTCTCGCTTGCGGTTACAACTTTATTCTTTGCACCTGCGTATTAGCCAGCGTGTTATATAACTAATCCTAATTTGGCTATACATTAAGCTCTCTGCTTGCTTAGGCGGATGCTTGCGGTTGTTATGTGCTAAGCTCTAAAATTTTTGCTGTACCATCTTTCACATCACATCAGGGGATGCTGATTTCCCCATGACAAGGACAACGACTATACCCAGGGTCCTGGCATCTGCAAATTAACCCTTCACTCTTGTATGCATCCCATGGCTTGCACTGCTCACACAGACCATCATAAGGTGATCCTGACACCCGTGTTTCCCCACGCAAATCGCTACCGCATTCTCCTCAGTCCGTATCTCGGCGCTGCACTTTGCACCCCGGCTGCGGTGACCTCACGCCGGCTGCCTGGGCAGTGTCTAAAGTCCACGCAGAGGGGAGCTCAGTGCCTCCTACACACGGCAGCCCATTCGCACCGCTCCCTGCCCCTCTGCCTGCCCGGGGCTCCGGGATCGGTGCTGCGGCATGCGGCTGCTGCTGCAGGCAGCGCTCCTGTGCCTGACCCTGGGCTTGGGGCACGGCACCGAGGAGGTAGCGCAGGACAGCACCGGCCACCAGGATTCCCAGGCAGAGTCATCCCATTCTGACTGGGGCATCGAGACCATCCGGGATGGCTTTGAAACGGTGAACAGCTACTTCGACTCCTTCTTGGAACTGCTTGGGGGGAAAAACGGAGTCTGCCAGTACCGATGTCGGTACGGTAAGTGAACCTCGCTGCTGCTGGCTCCTCTCTCCGCGCCCTTTCCCCTCTTTGCTCTCCTGCCCCCGGCTGTCTCGGCACAGTCACAACCTCTCTGCCAGTGCCAGCACAGGGACACCGAACCCCCTCTGCCCCAAGAACAGCCCGGTCTCGAAGGTGCTGCGCGGTGTGCACAGGGGCAACAGGAGAGGACGCAGGTTTCCCTGGTAGGGCACACAGGTACCCGGGCTGTCCGGCTGCCTGGAGCCTGGGACAGCACGGGGAGGGGAGGCTGAGCCAGCAGCCCTAATCTCAGCAACCTTCGGAGTGTCCTTATTCAGCACTTGTGAGCTGGCCAGTGCCGCGGGCTGGAGGAGGAGAGATAACAGGGAGGCGAACCAGACGGCAGCGTGGGGAACCTTCAGTACTCGAGGCACAACGAGGCAGCTCCTGCTTGCTTTAGACTGCAGAGTGATTTACCAAAAAGGAACAGTTTGGTTTGTCCTGGGGGCAGGCTGAAGGGGGTGACATCTCAGGGAGGGCAGGGCACGGGGTGCCCAGAGCTGCAGGTCTGTGGGGTGCCAGAGGCACAGGCAGCACTGGCCATCACCAGGGTACCTGTGGAAACAACCTGCTTGGGAACCGGCCAGGAGTTTTCCCACGGACTGCATCCTCTTCCTCAGCCTCCCACAACTGTCCCACAGCAATATCTTGTTCTGTCACCTCAGCCTGCCCATCCACAGCTGCCTGTCAGCCCCTTTCCCCACAGCTTCATCCCACACCCCTAGTGACCACATGGAAAAGATGCTTGTGAGCAGAGGGATTTCAGCCCCTCTCCTCCCCAGAGCATTGTTTTTCACAGACTCAATGCTTTGGGGAGACCCCCCTGACTCTGTCTCAGTCTGTATGGATCCCATGGACCTCCCACTCTTCCCAGGCCAGCAGCCAGGGCACTGGGACAAACAGATGCTGCAGAGCTGGGACCTCAGCTCCCTGCCAGGGGCAAAGGGGCCATAAGGAGGTTAAAATCAGCCTGAAAGTTGCTGAGTGTTTTGTTTTGCTTCATAAATAATGTCACAGAATCATAGAACAGTCCGAGTTGGAAGGGACCCAACTCCTGGCCCTGTGCAGGACACCACCCCAAGAGTCACACCCTGTGCCTGAGAGGGCTGTCCAAACACTCCTGGAACTCTGGTAGTAGTGGCACCACTTCCCTGAAGAGCCTGGAAGTGCTTCCAGTGCTCAACTACCCTCTGGGTGAAAAACCTTTTTCTGATATCCATCTAACAAGGCCTCCCTCTCTGGGCCAGCTCTGCTCCCCAGGCCCCACACCAAGAGCACACAGGGAGTGGCAAACCAGGAACCTCAGCCCATCACTGCAGCCCCACAGTGGCTCTGGTCCCTCAATCCTCTCTGCAGCAGCTCAGGAGGGCCACGTGTGCCCCCAGTGCCTGGAAGAGGTGCCTCCCCCCCACCCCGACCCCACAGCACCAAGGTCCACACCATGCTCCAAATTCAGAGCAGAAAGGGACATGCCCTTCTTAATGTAGAGACTGAAACCTCTGGCAGTGGGAAAAAATGTGTCTGGGACTGCAGTGTGCCTGAGATAATGCTGATATTCAGAGCTGGTTTCAGGGAGCATCAGGACTCACCAAATCCTGCAGAAGTTACTGCTTCTGGACACATCCAGAGGGCTCTCCCCACCTGTCCTTGTGAAAAGCATCTCCAGAGAGCAGCACAAATCCCTGCTCACACCCCAGGAGCATCCTGCATCTTACTGGAGAAGTGTTTTACCTAGAAAGGAGAACAAGCACATCATTAGCCCAGTCCTCATCCTCTGCTGGACAGCTCATTAATCACTGGCTGAAGGAGGAAACTACTGAAATGCTGCCCACGTAGCTCCAAGGGTCTTGCTGGACCCTTCCAGGACCATTTGTCTTTGCTAATCTCTGGCACAGACATTGCAAACTGTGAGTGGAGAGGATGCCGGGATGATCCCAAGGCAATGAGATCCAGTCTGTGCTCAGAAAGACGAACACAAACCATCTTTGTGCTGAATCAGGGCCCAATTGCTTTTTTCCCAGGCATGAAGCAAAAATTATTCCTTCTACTTTCATTTTAGCCAAGAGATACCAGTAATAGCTTACTTTGCCACAGTAAAGGTCAGGACTCACCTGTGACTGCCACATCCATCTTCAGCTGAGCACACAGCATTGGCTGCAAGACTCTCCTGGTTTTTCAGCAGCTACTGAGGTCTGAAAACAACCAAATTGATGGATAACTCCCTTAAATCAGGACGCTAGGGTTACACTAGCATTCACTGACAAATAGCCTCCTCCTTACGAAGTCTCACTGGGCATCTCAGGAGAAACAAAGCCTGAGCTGGGACTGAAGCCTTGGTAGCTTCTTCCTGGCCAGGCAGGACTTCACTGCTTTGCTCAGTATTTGTCCTGAAGGGCTTAAGATGAGGGGGCACCTCCAGGCTGTGAGAAAAGAGCCTTCAGAGCAGGGTTCCCCAACAGGGCACTGAAGGGCTGGATACGTGCAGGCACCTCGGCACAAAGCCTGCCTGGGGCACACAAACAACAATGGACCACCCAAAAGTGCCAGGAGCCCTGAGACCACCCATTCACACAAAATACACTCACCTCCCCCTGCCAGTGTCCCAGCACTGCAGTGCCTGAGGCCTCCTGCATGGCCAGCAGCTGTTCCAGCCAGCTGGCTGCTTTCCAGCCTCCTGGAACAGCTACAACAGCCTGGAGGCATTCAAACGCATCAGGGAAACTCGGCTTCAGTTCTAGGGCTGTGCCAACAAGGCGGTGCCCTGAAATCTACCTCCTTGCCTGTAAGGATGGGCAAGCAATAAATGATAACAGGAGCACTGAGTCAATGCTCGTAGAGAGGCAGGAACGCCTGGTATTCCTGTTTTGGAAAACAGGATGTAGGAAAGAGGTTAATTGTGGTGTCTTGGACTTGACCTAGCTGAGAAGGAGTACAAAGGGGCACTTTACAAATTTTAAAGCTCTGTTTTTTTTGTGGGGAGGAAGGGACAGGTTTCCTACAAGGGCTTGTCCTGAAGGCAGTTTGGTGTTCTGTGGATCAGCACAATTCTCACATGAGGCGGTTTTTCCTCAGGACAGCTTTCTAAAACATTATAAGAGCTGTGACTTCAGCTTAATTGAAGATCTGGAAACACAGCTCTCTTTGGCTTAGAACTAGATAATGGAGGCTGCAACTGGATGATCTTAAAGGTCCCTTCCAACCCAAGCCGTTCTATGATCTCCACACCCCCAAAGGGACTCCTACCCAGACTTGCCATCCTATCCCATTAACTGTCAGTGTGCTGCAGGAACAAAATTTACCATCAATATCACAAGCAATTCACTCAAATTTGACTCCTTCCTGCAAAACCCACAGTGCATTTTGAACTTTCCGCTGCCTCCTGCATCAGTTCAGGAACATTTCAATTCTGAGTCCTACTTCCTACCCCCTTCCAAAAAACCAATGAGGCTCTTTTGAAAAGGGAAAACTGCCTGTTGGAATCTCACAGCTGGACAGGCTATCAGTTTGTTATTTATTTGTAGCAAATCTTTTATTTAAGCAGAAGAGCTCTGGCAAAGTTTAACTGAGAGGTGCTGGGAACACTCCTACATAAGTCCTCCTGAGGCATTTGGCTGTGAGGCCTTCCCAAGGGCACAGCAGATTTATGGTTGTATTAACTACTGGCATTTTAGGTACCCCAACAGAAAAATGGGGAAAGCGTCTTAAATAATTCCTGGTGCTGACAAGAAGCAAAACGTGGAAATGAAGTTTAAAAGAACCCAACCCTGCCTGAAGGGCTGGATTAGATCCATTTTATGTCTGTATAAATTCTCTAGCAGTGCTCAGGGAAGCAGAAACTTAACCCTTGATGTGAAGGGCTTCAGAAGGCTCAGCTCACATGTGTTTTTGTTGGAGCATTCACAGTTTACGTTTTCCCAGAGCAGGGACAGGACCCAGGGAATGGCTGGAGCTGCATCAGGGCAGGATTAGGTTGGATATCAGGAAAAGGTTCTTCCCCCAGAGGGTGGTCGGGCACTGAACAGGCTTCCCTACAAAAATCAGATTAAAATGCTGCTGAAGGTACTGTTAGAGCTGGCTGTTAGCTGGACTCTGCCTACACTGGGTAAATAATTATTCACAGAGGGAGTTCTTGCTCCTTTATGCATATGAAGAAGGAGACTGAGGAAGGTGTAGAGATCAAAGGAATAGAAATGATTTGCAAAACGTGGCAGTGCATCACCATGGGCAGAAAATGGACTAAGAAGACCTGCTCAGAGCAAGATCAGACATGTGAGGCCTGGCACAACTCGGAGGGGATCCATAGCACACCAACAGTCCAAGAATGAACTGAGGATGGAAAGCAACCCCCTTGCTAAGCTAGTACTGTAACCAGTAGTGTTTGGGGCTGCAGACCAAAGGGAGCTGTCAGCCCTTGCTTTTTGGACCTAGTCTTGGGAAGATCAGCTTTCCTAACATCTGTCCTGTCCTTTCTTTCCCAGGGAAGGCTCCGATGCCACGGCCTCACTACAAACCCCAAGAACCCAATGGCTGCAGCTCCCATTTTCTGGGGCTCAAGGTACCCGAAAGTGTATGTACTGTGCCACCCAGCATTCCCAAAGGATGCAGCTCTCTCCTCACATCACCAGCATCGGCATCATTATGGGCAAGGAAAAGGCTGAGCTGTGCTGGGCAGCTCAGTGACAATAACCTGTGTGCTCACAGCAACACCTGCCCCTTTTCCTCCACACTTGCCCCTTCACCTCT
The DNA here is from genome assembly GCA_013398015.1 of Oreocharis arfaki. NCBI lineage: Eukaryota > Metazoa > Chordata > Aves > Passeriformes > Paramythiidae > Oreocharis > Oreocharis arfaki. The sequence goes on along the minus strand of VZRR01001933.1, from coordinate 109,860 downwards.
TCTCACACTTTTTGCCTCTGCCAAGCACCAAATTAAACGCACAGGCCTTAATTCTGCACCCACTTGTTATCTTAAAGGCAATTAATGAAATCATGTTGGAATCAGCAGGAAAAGCACTCCCAGGAGGCTCTGAGAGCAGGGATTCCTATTTAGCTCATGCATTATTGCTGCCCATGGAGTCTGCAGCAATTAGGCAGATTCCTGCTCTGACAACCCCTCTCTTCGCAGCCCATTTCTCATGTTAGGTTTAATTCCTGAAACTCTATTTCATTGCAAACCTTGTGGGCATTTCTGTGGTGCCTCCTCTGTACCCAGGCAATCACGAGTGCAACAAAGGAACAATTCATCTCCTAAATTTAACATGAGGAAGGACAGAAAGAGGAATAATTTATAACAAGCTAACAAGTCCAGTCTCTCCAGGAGACAGGCCTTCTGCCCCATCACCCCCCGGGGTTATTAGCTAAGCTTACTGTTCACTCCAAGGCAGCAGAACTCCCCTGATCACACTGCATTTGTCCTTGGCCTCAAGTGCATCTCTGAGAAGTAAGGCATTAAAAACACTAACAGCATATTTATTAGGCCAAAAAGCAGGACCTTGTCAGGTTATGGGAAAAAAGAGGAAAGAGAAAAGGGGCCTTTGCCACTGTTAGCAAGGACATGGAGCTCTGAGATGAGGTCTGACAAATGAAAGCTAGAACATGCTCGTGGAGGGGCTGTTTCCCACCTCTCTACCAGAGGTTAATTCCCTGGGACACAGAGAGGAAAAGAGAACATGATGTACCCTGCGCTGAACCTGCACCACTGACACCACTGTGCTGCTCCCTCATCCTTCCTTAGATGGTGAGGGAGCAGCACATGCTCCCTCCTGTTGCCCTGGCTATCAGGAATAGCTTCTGGAAAAGGAGCCAGCTGGGCTCTGCAACACCTCACTCTGTCACTGCTGCGTGAGCCTGAGGCCAGGACACAGCCAAGGGACACTTCTTTTCTCTTTCCCCAGCTGGACTTAGGCATCCCTGCCATGACCAAGTGCTGTAACCAGCTGGACATTTGCTACGACACCTGCGGGGCCAACAAGTACCGCTGCGACGCCAAGTTCCGCTGGTGCCTCCACTCCATCTGCTCCGACCTCAAGCGCAGCCTGGGCTTCGTCTCCAAGGTGCAAGGTAGGCTTCCCACCTCACACTCCCTGTGAGGGAGGCACGGAGGGGAGGGAGTGGGCAGGGAGCCCCTTCCTTGCCAAAAAGAAGCAAAACTGCAGTAGGGAGCAGCACATCTGTCCTGCACCTGTCACAGGTGGATGAGAACACAGATCTGCCCCCTCTGCCACACACTTCTGTCCCAAGGCTGGAGACCTACGGTTATTTGCATTTAGGAAACATTACCATGTGTGGCAAAAACACAAACGACCCTGGAAGCAATTCCTTCAAAACTTGGATGCACTCCCAAGCAGCTCAGACACCTTTCACGGGATACCAAAAAGCCTTCCAGGGCCAGTGAGCCACACACTGAAACCTGTACGTGGCCAAGGGCCAACAAAACTGGGAGAGCCAAGGACAGGGCTCCCAGGGATCTGGTCACAGATAAGAGATGACGATGGCACCAGGGACACACCAGGCTGGGTGGTGGCTGAGCCACTGCAGGCAGCTCTGGATGGCTCAGAAGTGCAAACAAAGCTCTAGTGACATGCCAGCAGCTCAAGAGCCACCCTGGTTTTGCCTAATTTTAAAAGCTTCAGCCTACAAGTCTGAGAAGAGCTTTCTTGGTAACCTCTGCTGACACCCTGCTCTGAGGTATCCTTAAACGCGCATTTGTTTTCCAAAGGTGCAGCCTGATTAGGACATGTGGGAATTCTGCACGACACCAGTACCGGTGCAGATGGCTTCCTACCTAGTTACAGATAAGTGTATGGAAAGAGGGCCCAGGCCAGCAAGAGAAAACAAAGATGTGGACTGAGACATAAGTGCTACAGACCGAGCCAACCTTTCATGGTCACCCTTATCCACAGGTCGTCATGCAGCCAGCTTCTTCCTATCTCTTCAGAATTTCCCCTGCCACTTTTTCTTATGGTTCCTTTTTGCTTTCTGCCTGCAGCAGCAAAGCAAACCTAGATCCTAGGGAGTTAAGGTGGAGCAGAGCCCACACTCCTGGGCTGAGCCAAGCCACCTCTGCCAGGTAGGAGTAGATTCCTCCAGCAGCTCTGTCCTGGCTGCTGCAGGAGGCACAGGTAACACCAGTGAACCTCTGAGCCATCCTCCCCTCACCCTGTGCTCAACAGATCCCTGCCCCCAGGGCTGCTCTGAGCAGCTCCTGTCACAGTCCTCCTCCACAGCCATCCCAGCTCTTATCTGCCATCCAAAGCCTTGGTTTTCCCACTGACTCACCACAGCCTCTCCAATGCCTGCCAGCTGAGCAGCCTCCTAAGGGAACAGGAGCTCTGAGGTGCTTGGAGAGGCTGAGACAGGAGAAAACAGTCCCAAAGGCAAGGCTTTCCCAACTTCATCATGCATATAGCAGTCAGTGTTAGTACCAGAAAATAAACCCTGAAGACCTGATATTAACCTATTTATTTACTGGCAAGCAGTTTCAGGGTTGTTTTTTGGGATGAGGAGGGCACCTGTTCCAGCTGCTGTAGGATTTTTCATGCTGGCTGGCAGCTGGCATCATAAGTCCCAAAAAAGCACAGAAAGGTTGGTTAATAGTGGCCATAGGCAAAACTGAGAGGAGAAGGAGTAATGTGGAGGTCTCCTGGGAAATCTGTTTGGTAAATAGGGCTGTTTGCAGAGCCCCAGATGATCCATCAACCAGTAAGGCCTGAAAGAAACAACAAAGGAGGGGTTTAGGGGGGAGAGAAATCAGTGCCACCCTGGGGAGAAAAGAGAAGGGAACCTCAGGATTTATACAATACAGTTCCCAGAGAGAAAAGACAACAGCCCATGCTTCCAATGGCAAACCCCATGGAGCTCAGTGCAGGGCTGGGGCACTCCCACCCAGCCCTCAGCCATCCCAGAGTGTCCATCCTCACCTGCCCATCCTCTCCTTCTCCACAGCCTGTGAATCCATGGCAGACACGGTGTTCAACGCTGTCTGGACCCTGGGCTGCCGGCCCTTCATGAACAGCCAGCGGAGCGCCTGCATTTGCAGCGAGGAGGAGCGGGACGAGCTGTGAGGAAGAGCAGCCGCCGGGCTCCGTGAGCCGCTGCCAGCGCCCCCTCCCCAGCACAGAGACTCCTGTCAGCCCTCGGGCCCAGCACGGGATGGGGGACGTGGGCCAAGCCCCTGGGCAGAGCAGAGACAGCCCGTGAGCGCAGGGCAGCCGTGCCTGCTGCCCACTGCAGGTGCAGCTCAACAGCCCCACCGCCCCTGTCCGAGTCCAGCTGGCAGGACCCGATGCCTGTTCTCTCCATGGGCTGATCAAGAGAGGCAAGCAGGATGCAGTGCTGGTTATAAACACAGGGCTTACCTTAAATACACATTATTACCTCCTCCCACCCTGTAACTCTCTAATTTGCAGTGCAAGGCATTGGGTTTCTGCAAGCCCTGTGAAATTCCCAGTCCATGGATATGCTATTTACGTTTTTGCACCACTGGCGACAGACTGAAGAGGGCTAATTTGCTTTCAGTATATTGCTCACACCCATCCTGACCCTTTCCATCCTGTCATTACACATCCTGACAAACCCTGCATGTTTAAATACTTGGTGGGTCCTAAACTGATTTAAGACACCTGGAGATTTGTTAAGGGCTCTGAGTTAAGGAGAAGGGCTTTAGGTGTCTGTGGTACACAATTGATACTTGGGACCAAAGCCCACCGCTTATCAGATGTGAAATCACAGCCCTCTCCCCCAACCCCAGGAGAGGAAGCCACTTTTCTTTGCCAGTGTCATCCATATCTATTTAATTACTTTTCTCCTATATCATTTAACAAAGCTTTGCCCTTAGGATCCCTTTTTAAACAAAATGGCTGGGTATCCACCTCCATCTCTTGCACGAGGGAAAGAGGAAGCTCACAGTGGCCTTGGATGAGCTATTCCAAATTCTGGAGGCTTATCTGTCAGGTGACAGGACTTACGTGCCACCTCTGCGGGGCTGCTATCAGCAGCCTCAGACACCATTCCTTCTGAAATGTGGTTAATGCTCCCATCTGTTATGGGGAGCTTTTGTTGCATGCAAAACCAGAATTTAAAGTGGTGCATGGCATTTCATCTCCATAGAACACTGGCAGACAGCTTTCAGCCGGGTTTCTGGTTGGAAGTTGCTCCTGGGTGTGCGTATGCCGTGCCACGTAAATATTTCAGCAGCTCCTGCAAACATATTTATGGATATGTTCTTCCATCTGCCACCGACAAGTTAAGGCTGCAAAAGGGTGATTTAACAACAGTGGAAAGAGTCTGTCTTGGTTGCTTTTCTTCCAGTTTAAATGGGTTTAAAATGTATGCATGGAGCTATAAATTATTTAAGCCCCGTATTCCTACTCCTGCCCGTCATCTTTGCCTTACAGTGACCAACAATGAGACGTTCAGCTGGCCCCAAACCAGCTGGAAAAACAAGAGCCCACTGGCACCCAGACCAGGAAAATGGCAGTGACTGCGTGGGGTGTACTGGGATGTTTTCCATCACAGGGGACTTCAACACTGATCAGATGCAATGACAACCTTTCCTGGCTGGGCTAATGCCACTGGAGAGGGAGCACTGCACTGAAAAGGTTCATCGCTGTGTCAGAGCGTGAGGCTGGAGAGACAACCTAGATTATCCATCTTAGAAACACACACTTTTGGCCAGGGATGGGAACGAAACATTCCTCATTCCAGACACCTCCCAAACTTCGTATTTTGTTGGTGGAATGGTGCCTGTGGCCAGTTAAATGTGAACACGCTCTTATGATTAAATGACAAACAAGAAATTAAAATAGCTATATTGTCTATGCTCGGTAGCTGACTAGATGGCAAATGTCTTAAATAATTATTTTAGTTCAAGAGATATCAGATTAAAGCCAAGCAACTGCTGGTGGGTGACTGGAGAAATCAAAGGGTTCTGCACAAAATCTCTGTACCCAGACACTGATGTGCTGGAGATGTGGCCAACATAAATCGTAATTTCTCCATGCTTCCAGACCACCATTCATGCCCAAACCCTACAGGCTGCTGCAAGCAGGCCAGCTACTGAATAAGTTCATTTTTCATTGTAGTAATCTGAAAAACCCCACCAGCAGCTCTGCAAGGAAACATGTGAACCTTCACAGGTGGTGGCAGTGACTGCAGCAAACCACCAGTCAGTCCTGTGTGGGAGCAAACCAGCCATGAACTCCAGTAAAACTGCATCCAAACCAAAAACTGCTTCTCCTCCATGCCACTCCTGCTATCCAGTGAGGTACAGCCACAGAAGCAGCTGAGCACAGGATTCTCCAGGCTGTTGCACAAACCTTGGGTCATCTTCAATTCCACCCTGCTCTGGACACAAAGACACCACTTTGCTCACCCCATGGCTTCCTCCTGACTTTGTGCATTGGCAGGATCGTTTCCAGCTGCAGAGTGGAAGAGCTGCTTCACATGGATTTGTCAGGAAGAACCAAATAATGTGCACAATAACTGAAATAAGCCAGGAAAGGAACTTCTCCCTCCATCACTCCCCCCATATCCCTTCCATGTGAACAAACAAGACCAGCTGATTCTCCAGAAAGCACCAGATAATTAATTTCATTTCCCAGCTCTTGTTTTATCAAAACAAATATGTTTAGCAGAGGCTGCCTGAACAAAGAAGTGACAGTGGGAAACTGCCCCTGTGGTCCTAAGGCAGATGAGAATCAGCAGAACAGCAATCCTAGGACAAGCCTTTTCCCTTTCTTTTTCTTTCACATATGGTTAGATAACACATGAAAAGTGTCTTTCCATATATACCTACTCATCATCACAGAAACATTTTTGTTTACTCTAACACATATTCCCAGATTGGAAAAGAAGCCATGAAGCTATTTAGAAAAATTATTAAACTGTCAGCCATTAAATGTTCATTCCTCACTGGAATCTCACTTGCCAGAACCAATAAATCTGTGAAATCGGTTGAAATGTTTGAGGTGATTTGTGACTCCCTTCTAAACGGTTCCTTCAAATGGATTCCCCTTCCATGTGAGAGCAGCAGCAGACTTCGGCCTTTGCAGCAATTTGGCTGCTCCAAGCAAAGCAGAACACAAGTGGTGAAGGCTGGGGGGCTTCCAGCAGATCTCCAAACACGCAGGACAGAGCTGCACACTGAGAAGCTTCTTGTGGAAAACCTTGGGAACGCACTGCAGGTGAAGACAGATCCTTCCCCTCTCATCCTCCAGCCCTGCCTCTCCTACGCTGTCCTTCACTGCTGGCTGTGCTTCCTTCCTCTCACCCCACATCCCTAATCCTTTACACCACACAGCTCAATGAAGCCCAGAGGAGCCTGAGCTCATCATTATCCATTACATTTTCTTTGGAAGGAGCTTGACAGCCCAAAAGGATTCCTGACAACCACGATGCCACCACGATCACCGGTAACTGTGTCTCCTGCCACGGCTGCTCAGACAATGCTGCCATGTCTCCTGTCACCAGGCTCACTGGGGACAGCCCTGTCCCAAGAACTGCCCACATTACAAATGATTGCTATAAATAATTAACGTGCATTCCTCTAATCCTCTGTTGGAGCCATGACCTCTCTAACCAGGGCAATGCATCACAGCTTCCAAACAAACACTTGGTAGCAGCACACGTGGGAGGGGGATGTTTATAGATGTTTAATGGTGTTTCTCTTACAATCAAGGTGCTATAGCACTTAGGAAAGGCATTTTTGGTGGTGGGAGAAGAGGGAGAAGAATAATGATACACCAAATACAGGAGAAAACACTATTAAACTACATGCAATTATCAAAAGCCACTAAAAAAATCAAATCTCATTAAATACCTTTTGCTATTTAAAATCACATTTAAATGTGCCTGTGATAGATCTGAGCTCTAGCTGCCTGTGATGACAATTGCATTGCTCCAAGAAACTTACACATGGTGAGATATATTTTATACATGTTTTTATTAACAGTCACCCGAAAGCTTCAGCATCACTCACAGAGCTGCACAGCAAACACACTCAGCTACGATACTATTTGTACTGTCTGATGCAAGAAGGGCTTGGATAACATTTGTTTAGTCAAGGACAAACAGTCCTGGGGCCTGTAGGTGGATGTAGGGAAAGACAAAGTTGGGTAACACTTCCGGCCTGCAAAGAAACAGGGTCCCTTCAGCTGAAGGGTTGTTGGAGAGACATACAGGTAAAACCAAACTGTTCTGCAGTCCAGGTCATGCTCCAAGGGCTGCCTCGGGGGCCCAAAATACTTCACGAATAATCACCACAGAGTTAAGGAAATGAGTCCTGAGGTTCAAGCGGGGCTTCAACAAATACCTCTCGTTTCTCAAACAACCACAAGAGAAGGCACTGATAAGGAAGGCCAGGGATGCTGTTCCAGAGGGCGGGTGTCAGTCATCAAAGTCGATCCTGATGGGGCCTCCTGTCAGGATGTGGTTTGCCATGTGAACAGATTCCTTCTCCTGCTCCTCCTCCTCGTGCTCCGCCGACCTGCGCACGCGCCGCCGGCAGCCCTGGGCGCAGCGCGAGGTCTCGTCCAGCGCCCCGCACACGAGGATGCGGCAGTGCAGGAACACCTCCTGCGGTGGGGACACAGCGGCAGGGTCAGTGCACAGCCCTGGCAACCGCTGCCGCTGCTGCCAGAGCCAGTGCCACACCATTCCCAGGGCACAGGGCCCGTGCCCGGCATGGCCACCCACAGCCAAACTGGCCTCTCCATCTGTTTCCTTGGCTGCCCTCTCCAGAGCCTGGCTGAGGTCTCAGAGCCAAGGGTGGAGAGACAGGGAATAGGAAGGAGTGAAATGATCCTCCAGAGGAAGGGATGAAAATGCCAGGAATCAGCTTGGAAGAGCTTGCATGGACTGGCAGGAGCTGCATGTCAAGAATGCGTGGAGCCTCACAAGGACTGATGGAGACGTGCAAGAGAATTTCAAGTGAGCTGGGAAAAGAAAGCCAGGAGACCGAGGGGAAAAAGGAGGAAAACACAGGGTGATGAGGGGCTAAGTTGAGTGAAGAGAGAGAATGCAAAGAGCAAGGAGACAGCTGCCTTTCCTCCTGCACAGCAAAGGCAGTGACAGGATTGCTGCTCCCTGCCCTGTCCATGACAAGGAGAGCAAGCAAGATCCCTGCAAGCAGCAGTCACAGAGGCTTGGTCAGTGGAGAGGTCTGAAGCAGAATCCATCAGGCAGGATGGGAGGATGCAGGTTGGAGGCAGCAGGGGCAATCAGACAGCCAAGGACAATTTCTGAGTTTTAGAAGACCTCATCTGTTTAACCCTACTGGGGCACTCTGCTAGCTGGAGCAGCAGCTTTGTACCTCAGAGCAGGCAGTGTTGGCTGAGCATAACAAGGACTGGAAGATCCAATTTCCTCCAGCACAGAAAAGGAAAGCTATTTGCTTTAGGAAAATGGCATTATCCTTCCACTGTCCTCCCACTACAGAGCTTCTGCCCCAGAGAGACAGCCTGGTTTCACATTGAATTAAATGGCACGGTGGCTTTCTGTCTGAAGTCCTGGCATCTGTACTCACAAGAGCTAGAGAAGACACAAGGTTGAAGAGATCCCAAACCAAAAGCTGTGTTGTTTTAAAGATAGGACACCGTGAAATGTGCCTGGTGACTGAGAACACTTCTCTCACCCAGCATACAAGGGTCCACCAAGACCACCCTGGAAGCAACAATGATTTTAGCCTGCTGTGGCACTAATGTTCCAAAACTGTCCTTCATATTTTAATTTTAGTTGTTTTTATCAATCTCTCCTCAAGTACCTGTGTCAGGCTCCTGTAAGATGCAACTGCTGGAACAGGCACAGCAGCACCTGCCTCGGGCCAGCCATTCCATATACCCTTTTCCAACTCGGTGCTGAGACTCCTCGGTCATATCAGGACTGATGAAATATCTAAGAGTTGAGTTTTGAGCTTACCTTGTTGTCTTTGCCCACAAACTTGAACACAGGAACCTGGAAATGCTTGGCAAGATGGTCCTTTGACGTGTACTGCTTCACGGAATCATCAGAAACACAGCTGAGGGGAGCAGAGGGATAGGCTTTAATGGGTTTCCCAGACATGGAAAGAGAAAAAACATTCCAGCCTACTTAACCAGAGAAAGAAAAGGAGGGATTGGCTCTCTCAGGCTCAGCTACCATCTCTGCTACTTCCTCTCTGGCCACGGGAGAAAATTCGGGAACGATGGGGAAAAACAGCAGCAATGCTAATAGCATCTCCAGACAGGGAACAGCTCGGCAGCAGAGGGCTGGCAGGACGTGGCCCAGTCCCCTCGGAGAGGCACTGCCAGCGAGCTGCAGGCAAGTTTGTCCTCATTTCACCTTCCTGTGCAACAGCCTGCAGTGTTATACACCACAGAATGTGGCATGCACTTACTGTATACACATACATATGCACATAAATTATGCTTAAAATGAAGCAGCCTGCACCCACACTACTAAAATATGACAGATGATGAAAACAACAAAAATCAGATTTACTTTGCTTTATATATCATTTACATTTTTCTTCCTGCTGGACTTGGTCAAACAGCTCAAATTCACTACACCAAAAATTTATAATTTCAGTTTTTCCATCACTAGCAATATGTGATTGTACGAGAGGTCACAGAACTGCAAGAAAATTAGCTGCTTTTATAACAAGTTACATTCCAGGTGCAGTGTATCTATAAAGTATTACAGCCTACTTAGAGTTGGACAGACAAAAAGTTATAGTGGCTCAATAATTACTGCTGATTATTGCAGAGCCTTGGGCATCTTGAGAGCCCCTGATGCTGCTGGAAATGGCATTGCAATGCAGCTCGTCCTTTCTAGCAAGTTAATTCCAAATATGTGGGCTTTGAAAGACATTAAAAAAAAACCCCAAAACAAAGCAGTGGTGGAAAAGGTGGAAAAGACGAGAGGTACTGGTGTAGCTCAAAGTCCTGCTCTTGCAGCAACCTTCAGCTCCCATCTTTACACAAGAAATGTGCATGGCATTGCCAGCAATGCTGAGGTTTGACATGTTCAGCTGTAAAAGAACAGTTCTGCCTTCACTGGAACATTTGGGAATCTCTACATTGTTCAAATTCCTTTTTAAAGAAGGCGTCTGATCGTAAGGAATGACAGTTAAAGACTTTTCATAGGTGACTGGCCAAGCTCTAGGGCCACGAAGTCAACTCACAGGCATGTTCTCATTTGCGAGCATATAGACTGCGATGGTTATTGGACACTGGCTCAAACTGACTCCTAAATCCCAGATTCTCCAAAGGTTCTCCACACTAGTGGAAGGAAGCCTACTGATTTGGGGCTAGGGAGAGGGGAAAGTGGAAGAACAACATGAAGGAGTCAGGGATACACAGACAACACCAGATCAGAAACCTCTTGAGTCACAAAGCCCTTTTGTATTTGTAGGGTCAGACCATATCCCACTCTCCTAGGAAACCACCAGAGACCCTGCTTCCCACCTTGGAGAGGTGAGAAGAGACAGCTGTGGAAGGAAAAGGGGTGAGCATGGTCAGGATATGGGGAAAACAACCCTATCCCTGTGCATAATGTGCTTAGGTTTGGGGAGCAGAGTGGCAGTGCCATGAGAGCTGCGCTCTGACCCTCTTAGTCAGGGTTGCAAGGTTAAAAGGACGGCTTGGACAACAAAATATCAACCTCAGCCTAACAAACGAGGCAGCCTGAGGCATAACAAGATGAGCTTTGCAATGGAACTACCTTAACCACCTGGTGCTCTGCTGAATCACAGCTCCTGACCTCCTCAGTGACACGACCAGGTGCCCCAGAGAGCTTCAGCATTTATCAGCTGTGCCATCGGTCAATGCCTTTGTTTCATTTTGTTTCCAGAAGGCAGCGAATTAACAGAGAAGAAAGCAGTAGATGGAATTTTCCCATCCCTCAGCCCAAGGTATATCCCCTCCAATTTAAACAGTGTTTCCCCCTGGAAGAGGCAGTTAACTATTTCAGGTCTGATCCTGCATAAACCGATACAAAAATCCCATCTTTACTGCCATGGGCTTTTAGGGCTGGATTGCAGAAGGAAACTGGGTTATTACAGAAGCGTTTGGAACAGGGACAACTTAGAAGTGTATTCAGATAGTTTAATTTCGAATCACTGGGGACACTGGGGCCTGCAGTGAGGGCTGCAGAGTGGAGCAGCTGGATGAGGCTCCAGCCCACTTCTGCCTTCAGTGAAGTTTTAATGCCCTCTGCAGGTACCAAGGGACTGCTGGTGCCATAAATCCTCCAACCAGCGCTGGGGTGAATTCAAGAGATGACATTTCCTGCCTTCTCCCTTCTCTCTCCAGCTCAGGTTTTGGCTGCTGTTCTGAATCCCATCACTTTCACTCACGGGGAGAAACGAATGAAATGTTTGGAGCCTTGACTCTGTGAAGGGTCCATGGGAACAGCCAAGCCAGGAAGTTGATAAAATCAATTTTTCCATTACAGATCTGCTCATAAAGCCCAGAAATGCTGGGCACAGAAGGACTGCAGCCTAGGATAGAGGGAGAGTAGGCTAATACTGAATCCTTTGTCAAAAGGAAATGAAAACAGTATTTTTTGGGTACTTTACATGGCGGGACCCTTTTGCTACAAGAGAACCACACAGGACTCGCCATCAGCAGCTGTAACAGTGGATGATTTAGTCTGGCAGCTGAGGACATAATTGTTGTCATCATTAAATGGTCTGGCAAGGCAACATACAGGACTTATACAAGCCCCTTGACTATCAGGCTACAACTCTTGGGTATGTCTTAGATATTCCTTTGGCTGGATTTCCCTCCCTAGAGGACAGCAGACTGGCCTCACAGCTGTGACATTTCCTCAGAGCCGTCTGGTTAAGCTGCTGGATGCAAACACTCCACAGCAATGCTGTAGCACGGCACAGTCATTTTAGCACCTAAAGAAGTGTCTGAAAAGAGGGATCACCTTAGGAGCTACAGCTGAGCCCACAGCAAGGCTCCCCAAACCTCTGACGCAAAAACCACTACAGTGAACCCACAGATGTGCAAAAACTATTTTTAGCATATCCTGGAAAGATCACTAACCCCAAACACCTCAAAAAATTACAGCCAAACTGAAAGACCCTAGGTTTATTGCACTGGCAGGCATCAGGGAGAGCAACGCGAGGCATGCTCCCGGAGCTCCGACCTGGACTAGCAATGGACTCTTCTGGCTCGTGCTGTAAGAAGGCCATTACGAGAAAATTAAGAAAGCTGCTGCAGTTGCTGCAGCCATGGGGGTTCTGCACACTGGCTTGGCACTCTGGGGCTGGCAGAGAGAGGACATCAGGAAAGAGAATCCTTTCTACAGGAGCCAACTCAATTATCCACAAGGCTAGTGACAGGGAAATATGTCCTGTAAAGGCTGCACTCGGAGAAACCTCTTTCACTGCCTCCCACTGTTTCTCTCAATTACTTTTGATGGGACAGGTGGTTTCAGCTTGATGGCTGCTAGTGATTGCTGTGAGCACGGCAGACAGGCTGCTGGGGAGAAGGGATAGAGTTTCCTGCATCACATAAACAACTCAGCCCCACTGCCAATTCCCATTAAATTGCCAGCAAGAGAGGGAACAGTGAACTCACCCATCTTGAATCAGGTAGTACTTCAGGATCTCATCAATTTTTGAGGTGGGAGTGGCAAAGCAGCTCTCCACTAGCGTCTCCAGTCCACTGACATGCACCAAGGGTTCAATCCCAAAGTACAGAGAGTCCCGAAGCTTGAGAGTGGGAAGAGCACCCCTGTAGGGCTCATCGAAGTCTTTGTCTTTGAAGATCTCCAGAGTGAAGGGAAAGATGCCCTGGTTGCGGCTCATGATTTCCAAGGGAGAGTTCTTGAGGTTGGGCACGTAGCCCTCGGAGATGGTGTAGCGGCGCGGGAACTCGCAGGTCACCGGGATCAGCAGCTTGCTCGTGCGGACGATGATGTCCCCATTGCTCCCTGGGGTCTGCTTGGGCAAGCCAGTCACCAGGTTGGTGGCAATGATTTTATCATTTATTACCTGAAGCAAGGAAAGGGGAGATCATTGAGAAAGACCTCTGTGGGTTGACACTCAGAGCAGCCACTGAAGGCCCAGCTGGTGAACTTACACCCCACAACCAGAATGATGCTCACAGACCAGCTACGGACCTTGGTTTGCTGTCAGGTCCCACGCACTGCACCTCTGCTACCCCTCTGCTAAGGTGAGCTCTCTGGGTCCTGATCAGCTGCCAGTTTAACCCTTGAAACATTATCAGGAGACCAGAATCTGTCTCAGCAGGAGGGTGAAAAGTGAGGGCACTTCTACCTTCTACCCCTGTGAAGCAGGAGGTGAGCAGAAAGCAGCACTCGTTGCTGCACGGCAACACAGGAAACAACTCTGAGGGTACAGCTTTATTCCCCAAGTGAGCCACAGCCAAATCCCCAAATCCCAGAGACTGGATGATATACATACATCTACAACAGTACCACAGGACTTCAAGGAGAAATGGATGTTGACGTGAGTGCCATTGGACACGCCTTTGCACGAAGTGTTGATGAGGGAAAGGTCCAGGCCTCCAACCAGGTCCTTTGGGATGCTCACCTCAATAGAGCTGGACTTGCACAGCACTGGAACTGCAAGAGAAGTGCCCAGAATAAGAGTCTGCACTACAAACCCACCAGTGAGCTGGGGAAGGGCTATACCAGTTATAACTGGGGAAAAAAAAAGGGAATCATACACAGCATTTATGATTCTGGTCTTACCACAGTAACCTTACTACCTATCTTGCATTCCCACCTACACAACACAAACCAGAGCTGCCACTGCCACAAACTCTCCAGCCACAGCAATGCCTCAGAAAACAATGAAGACAATCACTGCACTTGCAGCAGAAACTTTGCTGTGCATTCCAGCTTTACTTAATACTCAGCACAGATGTGATTATATCTCTTGCACTGCTATGACCTGGGAAGAGCCTTTGCCAGATATGGGTATCAAATTCACAACACCCCAGGCAAAGCCATTTTTTAAGACCCTTAATCAGATTTTACATCAAACCTAGAATACGCTGAAACAAGGCAGAGTAATTCCATATAGATACCAAGCCAAAATGGAAGCACCTCAAAAAGCCATAATAATATTTTTATAAGCAATAAACCCAGCTCTGACAAACAAACCCAATTAGCTCACTCATTCCACCTCCTTCCAACCTTTAAATTTTAATACAGGCCTCCGTGTGAATTTTTTAAAATTAAAATTTCATTACATAAGAAGCAGGAGAAAACAGAGCTTGGACAAAATAAAAAGGAAGGAAGAGAGAATAATCTTCAATAAAAAAGTAGTTACTGTATAGATATTCCTTGGGATTATACATATCTATTCAATTAGAGACAGGACAAACATACTGGTGGCATATATTCTGGTTTCAGACAGAAAAACAAACCCTTTGCAGGATTTACATTTATTATATTTTAAAATCCCACTACAAGACTTTTTTTGCAAATATACCAGCTTCCCAAGATTTTTGCCAAAATTAATTGCAGTTCCAGTCCTTGACATTCTTATGACCTGCCGCCTTCCCCTAATTTCAGTCATTAATTATATAATTTAGGATTCTGGATATTTGATATAAGCTAAAACAGGCATTTCACCCCCCTTTAAAAATCTCCCTGTCCCAGCTAAGGTATTTGCAACAGCCTCTGAGCACCTTCAGGGAGGATTTTTCATCAAAAGTTGATAATTTCAAAGTGATATGCTAAAATGTATGCAGAGTGCCCAAAGCACTATGTTCCCATAATGACATTGCTGGGTCGGAACAGAAGCTTAAAGGACTAAAAATTACCTCAACCTTCCCTCCACCAGCAGCAGAAGGCAAGTGGGAATAACGGAGCATGTCAAATGGCACAGCTCAGGAGCAGACAAAGGGACTTTGAGAACACAGCACAGTGCAGACAGGGAGGAACATCCTTTGGAGAACTGATTGGCTCCACCTGGATTTAAAGGCTCACTGTTCCAGTGACTCCTTGATAAATAAGAAAATGTACTGCTTTTATAAAGGTGACATTCAGGGCAAGAGATTCGGATCCCGACCGCAACTCTCTGAAGTTCAGGACTGACTTGGTTCAGGATCTCTCTGTTTCTACATGTCTTTGACTGGCACAAAGTGGGAGAAAGAAAACACTCCCCTTCCTTTCCCTGTGCTCTGGAGCTGCAGGAGCTGTCTGTGTGCCCTCCACCAGCTGGACACAGAAACAAGGGAAGGAAACCTCTTGACTGAAGCCAACCTGAGGCTATTCGGGAAAATCCCAGTCTGTGCCAGTCAAACATCTTAGTTCTTCACCCTCACACTCCGCAGAGTGCCTGTGAGCACTGGGAAAGCCTCCTCATTTCCACTTTAAACTCTGCTTTGCACCAAAGCCTCTGAGTACCTGACTCTGGGAGGAAGTTTCTGTGGCAAGCCTAATGCTCATTTCCAGCCTCCAGCTCCTTCCTTGGCCTTTCAAAGTGCTGCAGCTTGGAGCAGAGGTTATCTTCCTACACAGACTACTCAGCAGAACAGGCTCTCTGGTGCTGGGGAGCCCTGACCCACTGCCACAAACATAAACCTTGCTCACCTGCACAAAACATTTGGGCAGAGGACAGAGGAAGAAGAGCATTTCATCCCTACTCTTCAGGAGGAGGTGGGGTACTAGGATGGGCTGCAAAATTCGAAGTATTTTTTCTGGCTGGTATCTTTGTGGAAAAATTGTAGCCTGTAGACTGTGATTTCTGTAGAAGATTTTATGTTTGTTCTGAACCTAGAGTCAGTGCAGAGGAGGGTAGAGAGGCTGCAGATCCAATTGCCTCAGGCAACTGTGCCTGCCCTACACTGTTAGTTGAACCAATATAAACCTGATTAGGTGTCATAAAAAATTGTGTGGTACAGTTCCATATCTGCTCAGAATTGCAGACCACAGCATGGGGACATAAATTCACGAATGCAAAAGAACAGGCAATTTCACTTGATGAGATGCTGAATCCTGAGCCCCAGCCTGGCTCCCAGCAGTGCTGCTGCTCTCATCTGCAGCCTCACAAGCAGCAGAAACTCTGGCTGGGAAATGCAGGACTTCCAGCCCTGCTGGAGTTGCCTCAGGGGCCCAGGGCTGAGAAACGTAGCTGTGTTCTGGCCTGTATCCATCAGCCAGACCTTCAATCAGCGAGTGTAATCACTGCTCTTGGAAGTCCCCACCTCTGCCTCCCCACCAGCACTGCTGGATCCCAAGTGTGCAGTGCTCACCCTTGGGAGCCCTGCACTTCTAAAAAGCTTAAAAAGCAGAAATTCCATCAAGTAGAACCATTCCAGCTTCCTCTCTGAGGCACACCTGCCCTTTTGGCCACCATGGAGCCTGGATCTGTCCCTCCACCAACTGATGCCTGGGCACTCTGTGACACATCAGGCTGCAGGAGATTCTCTGAGCACACGAGGCAGCACCAGACTGCTGGTAGCCTGGATGTATTTGCAAAAGAAATCTTTGCAAAAAACAGGGAGCTTGTTTATTCCATGTGCATGCCATAGGCACAAGTGACAGCATGGAGGACTCCCTGTGGAAAGTTCAGATGGAAGGTTCTCCAAGGATAATGCTGCCCTTGCCTCTACACAGCAGAAGCAACAGTCAATTTTTAGATACTATCCTGGGCACTTTTCCAAGGGGCAGCAGGAGCACCGAATACCAAAGCGAGTGCCCTGCTTCAAGCATAGGAATGCTCACTGCAACAGCATACTTGGAAAAAACATGCCCCTCTCTTTTACCTCATTTTTGGAAGGCACTGGGCCACTTTGGTGGAGATTTTGAAGTTTGAAGCATGGAAAGTGTCAGTTCTAACAGCATAAATTTGTCAGAGATGTGCACAGCTGGAGCAGAGCAGTACAATGGGAGATGTTAAGCAGTATTAATTGTAAGGGAACGCTGCCTTACAATTAACACGATGCAAGATGCACTCAAGCTGGGCCCTGTCTCCCGCCTGGATGGAAGAGCAATGTCCTCAGGCTCTCTCTTTTGGATGGTCTGTCATTAGCTCCATTAACCCAACTGGAAAGGACAGACTAGGAGAAGACAGCAAAAACAAGAATAAAAGTTCCTTCAGACATTCTTTTGGGGGACAGAGGCTGCCGGGGAGATTGTATTGACCTACCTTGGCAAGTGTGGTTGTCCTCTGACAGAACGAGTCCCCTGGGACATTCACACTGGTAGGTGTCTTCCACTTCAATGCAGGTGTGGCTGCAGCCTCCATTGTTATTGTGACAGCCTTCAATTTCTGGGAAAGAAAGGAAAATCAGTGCATCCTGCAGGCCCCAACGTACTCCTGGCCAACCAACAGTCTGAACAACACAGCTCAAAGGTGACAGCTTGTTTCCAAGAAAATGAAATGGAAACCCCTTTTTTAATTGTACAGTTTCCTGTGTTTGTCACTTCCCCATGAGGTTATCAAGGAATTCAGTGGAAAAGCTTAGCAAATTAAATCCCATGCTATAGCTGACATACTGAATGGGCAATCTACAGCTTGGCACTTCAAGAATCTTAAAGATGATCTCCTTCCAACACCCCTGCCATGGGTGCCACCTTCCACTATCCCAGGTTGCTCCCAGACCCATCCAACCTGCCCTTGAACACTTTCAGGGATGGGGCAGCCACAGCTCCTCCGGAAACCTGTGCCAGGGCCTCCCCACCCTCACAGGGAACAATTTCCTCCAAAGATCCAGTCTAAACCTACTCTCTGTCTATTTAAAACCATTCCCCCCTTGTCCTGTCACTACATGCCCTTGCAAACAGACTCTGCTGAGACATCCTCCTAAACTAATCTTTTATGTTGTTTCTTACTTCAAAAGGGGGAGTAAAATCCTCTTAAAACCTTTACCACACTCCCTCCATTCATCACCAGCAGAATGAAAGCCCTGAGCTTTGCAGGGGAGCTGCCTTGGGGAAGGGCAGCCCCACAGGTGGCCAGCTCCTGTTCCCAGCAGGGAACACTGGAGAGAAGATGATGTGCTCATTCCCTCTGGGTTGCCCAGCTGTGAGGGAAGTGGGCACACCCAATCCCCTTCGTGGGCTGAGAATGAAGCTCTGCTTTGAGGAGTCTGTTTAGCAGGAATTTTACAAGCTTGTGAGTTTTAGGCTTCAAGGTTGGCACAGGGACAGCACAAGCTCATGGTGTTAGGTTGATGCACTTCCTCATTTTCCCCCATTTTGAAGTACAGAGGGGAGAGAGCAGACAACTAATTGGAGGACTTGTCTTGTCTTTCCTTACATCTCCTTTGCTCAGATGAGGACACTCTGAGCATCTGAGTTTTTTGTAAAACATATTCGTAGCCACTGCAGCTGCAGAAAAGAGCCTGAAAGGTCAGCCAGATACACTGTGAAGGGTCTGAAAAATCTAAGCAAAGTAGGGCCATTTCCAGTTCTTGCTGGCTTTCTATTACAAAGAAAATAATAGAGGATCATGATTTTTTTCTTTCAAATAACCTTAACTGGTTGATGTTTTTAACCCTTTGGGATGAATATGCTAGATGAGTACTACCGTTCTCAGTAAAATAACAGTACATAAGATAAGCAAATCATAAATATGAAATATTTCTCCCTGAGCCTGCCATCAGAAATGACTGTGTGGTTTTCACTGAAATGTAAAGAAAAGAATGGAAATCCCACACTCAATCCTATACAATGCATGGAAAATAACAGCCCAAACACCCCGTATGAGTCAAAGTAATGAGTAAATCATCATAATGTAAATTTTGAGATACTTTGACTTCTACTCAGCCTCACCAGCTCACGTAATCAAGCTAAATCTCTTGCATTTGTTCTTTTTAGCAACACACTGTGATGTGGCTCACACCTCACATCCCATTCTCTAATGGCTCACAAAGCTGAGGGCACATCTTCAGAAATAAAACTCACTAACAAGATTGTAAAAATCCCCAGCAGCAGTGTTAAACTCGTGAAAGGCACCATCCTTCACACAGAAAGGAAATTAAATGATATATCAAAGGCCCTAAAAGCCCACTGGGGGAATGGCAGAAACAAACGAGTTTCCAAACAGACTATTCCAGCCCTGTCAGAAGAGTGCCACGCTTGGGAATAAAAATTGCACAGCTCATTTATGTGATGCCTCACCAGCTCAGAGCTGGATGTGGCAGGGACAGAGCCCACAGACCATTTTTGGCCCCACACAACTTGACAAGTACTTAAGGAGCACTCTGCACAGCAGCATTTCCCAGGGAAGTGTCACTGCCTGGATGAGTGATGAACTAGCAGAGCTCAGAGAACAGATTTAGCTCTTTTGGGTAGCTGAAAAGTGAGGCACAGGCAAATGTCTTAAACTTGTCTGAGGCTCCACAGCGTCTGTGAACACCACACAGCAGCTTTGCTCTGAGGGGGCACAGTGCTTTTCCGCAGCTCAGAAAACATCAGGCACAGGTCAATTTTTGCTGGGTTTGCCTATTTCTGCTCGGAGGTGTTTGTACATTGTTAGTGACAACACATCAGGCTTACAATTTGGTCTTTAAGCCACCAGTCTAAATTTATCAAGGGTTTCCAACCTGGCTGTGCCACCACTATGAAGGAACTGTGGCAACTGCACAGAGCAGCAGAGCCCACAGACACCAAACAGCAAAATACAGCCCTAATCCCAAATTTAACTTCTGTCCACAGATTGGCACCCCCTCTCAATCTCTGTCCTGGGGAGCTAAAGTGACCCTCATGCTCTAGTCTAATGTCACGACATTACCCCGCGCCTATTGTGAGCTGCCAAAACCCAGCACTGCTAAATCTGCCCCCACGAAGCTCTGCCACACAAATCTCCTGAGCCAAATCCCAACAACTCCAGCAACAAGTTCTGCCTGGACAGCCAATCTTCCAGATCCACTGCTGCCTTTCTCCCATGGAGATAAGCACAAGCAAATCCTAACAGAAATAGATGAGGCAGGGATAACAACAAGGACATTTCTCTGTGCTTGCTTAGAAGGATATTTTAGCATCAGCCCCTCTGGCAAGCACAGAGGTGATATCAGTGACATTTAATCCCAGGTGCAAGGAGCCAAGAGAGAGCCAGTGCTGCAAGGGAATGATTTATACCGTTTCCAGCAGCCTGTGGTAGCTGAAGCCTCACCTTCACAGGTTTTCCCATCACTTCCCAGCGTGCGCCCGACCCCGCACTCGCAGCGGAAGGAATTCTTCAGGTTAACACAGAACTCGCTGCAGCCGCCGTTGTTCTGCTCACACTCATTTTCATCTGAAAGAAACAAGCTCTGGAATGTAAGCAACAATCCTACTAACAGCAGTAACACTGACAGGAGCTTTTGAAGCTCTTGGTAAAGCTCTGAAAACTCCTCCTAACTCTTTTCTAAAGGGTAAAGTTCCCCTTTTTCTGTCTGCCCCTTTTTTTTTTTTTAAGGTACTTTGTTCTCTGAGATTCTAATTCCTCAACCTGATTTAATCTCCGTGTGCAAAAAGCAAATCAAACAGAGAGGAAGGGACCAACATTGCTCTTGCTGAGCCACAAAATGAATGATTTCTCTTAGGCAGGCCAGGATGCTGGAGTTATCAGTCAAGGTTCACACGGGGTTTCATCAAAACAGCTTAGAAGCTGGCATTCACTAGGTGTCAGAAGATTAAAGACAAGAAAAAAGAAAAGTACCATTTTAACAGACAGGGCAGAAATCAGCTCTCTCAGAGTGGTCCCATACATGCACAGTATCCACAGCTTGCAGCTGGTGGTGGTGTCTCCTTCCACAAGCAACGTGGATGGAGTATTTTTAGCCAAAGAATTGGCTGGTATCCTGCTCTGGGAGGCAGGAAGCATGTCCAGGAGACTCACGCAGACACTCTGCTTTTCACACATGTGACAGGCTCCACACTTTCCCTTCTAAAAATAAAACTACAGCTGCTTGACAACAGAAGGTGAAGAGGGAAAGGGCTACTGGCAAAGGCACAGAGATGTTGTTAGAAGGGCCTAGAGCTTGTCTTGGTCAAGGGCTGGGCCCAGAAATTCCCCTCACTGGACCTTCCAAGTTCTACAGCACACACAGATCTGCCCCTGCTCTTCCACACCAGGGGCAACCAGCACTTCTGGGACACAGGCTGGTTGTCCTGAGACTGGATTGGGAGAGCGCTGAGCTGATTTCAACCACGGCTTAGCAGAACATGGATCCAGGTATTGAAGAAATGAAAGGCAATGCACTGAGTTGGTGGATGCGTGACAGGAAGTCTAAGACCTTATCTAACCCCTAAATGAAAATGTAACTCAGGATGAACCGCTCTGCTCTGGGATTTAAAGCATGATATGTACTGAGGAGAAGCACAAGGAGGTTCACAGAGCTGCTCAGCATTCACAGAATGGTCTGGGTTGGAAGGGACCTTAAAGCTCCTCTTGTTCCATCCCCTGCCACTATCCCAGGTTGCTCCAGGCCTTGTCCAACCTGGTATTGGACACTCCAAGGGATCCAGGGGCAGCCACAGCTTCTCTGCTGCATTACTGCAGCAACTTCAGCCCCCCTCTTCAGGGGAGCTGGGAAAGGAAGGACAGTCTCTGTTTAGGAAAGACGAGCAGGGATTTATTTAGTTTCTCCATAAAGAGGGCACAGCTGCTCTCAGAGATGCGATTACACAATTACTCAGCATGACAGAAAGTTATTAGAAAGATCATAGAGCCACACGAGAGAGGCTGCAGGTAGGTGAGCCAGGGTGATCGCTCCAGCTGTGGTGTTGCACCATCTGGGAATCTTGAGAAGAAGCAGCAGTGCAGAAATCCTGCTCGGGGCGGGGGATGAAAGCAGCTGCAGCACACACAGACAGGCTCAGGACTCCTGCGTGCCTCCCTGCTGCAGGAAATCATTTCCTCTGAGCCTGCCACACATTCATTGAGTGCTAGTGCTTGTCAAGGGCACTTCTGTGACTGGAAGGCTTACACAGAAGCAGCCAATAAATGCTTTTAATTACCTGAGAGAGCTCAGTCAGCCACTTGGCTGCAGACAAGTGGAGCTGCTTAAGCAAAAGCCTTCCCCAGAATCAGTGTGAGCAAGTGTAACCCCACAGCAGGGCTGGGATGCTTCTACCACACACTGCAATGACTGTGGGCCCTGCCCTGGTGCTCACAGACACAAGGTGTGTGAAGAAAGAAACCACCCACGCCTGCTTTGTCAGGTGTAGCTCCTATGGAACAGACTGACCTGCCACACAGCCTCCTGGACCAACTCTGCTTTCAGCTTCACCACCAAATCAAGTGACAGATGAGATTTCTCCTGCCCCAAACACCCTTTCCTCCCTCTCCTTTACCTCCTCCTATCCATGGGTGTAACTCTACAGCTCCCCAACAGCCACCCCCTTCCCTGGCCCTTGGTTTGCCCCATGGGCCCTCATTTTCCTGACCTCTCAGTGCAGGTGCTCTCCCCCAGCACCACACACACAACCACAGCCACCCTCTCCTCAGAGCTTCATGGGGATTCCCCCACAAACTCCAAAGCCCATGTTCCCCGCTCTGCTCTCACCTCCCTCCCGGCCATGCTGGTCTTTGTCACCAAGTGCCAGCTCACTGAATACCCCCTCGTCAGGCTGCCTAAAACCATTGAAGCTGTGGTGGGACTTAAGAGTTCTTTGGGTCTCCTCAAGCCCCAGGCCCTGGGCAATGTCCCAAAAGGGCAGGAAGTATGGTGGGGTTTAGTGTGCAGCCTTACAGCAGCCAGCAAAACTTGTTTTGGAGGAGAGATATTCGACAGAGCGTGTGAGAGGAAATCTCCAGTGCCAGACTGCACAGCATTTCCTGAGTACCACAGTGATACCACACGATCCTGCACCATGATCTTGCAAAGAGACTCTGCTACTGACAGTGCAGCTGCTGCCTTCAGCAGCTGAACCATGCAGAAAGTGAATCCAGCCTCGTAAACATGGAGCTCCAGGGGCACCAGAATGGATGCAGTCATGGGATGTCATATCTTGGAACCATTTAGAGAACGATACACCTGTTCTAGGCAGCAAAGGGGAAAGCTCCTCTCAGGATATATCATCTTTTGTAGTGCTTTGTAAGGCAAGGGATTGAGATGTGAGCAATGAAATGAAGGGAAGAGAAGCATCAGTAACTGGCACAGCTTACTTCCACCCTTACCAAGGCATGTCTGTCCATCAGGTCCCAGGGTCGTACCCGGGGAACACGTGCAGTCACTGGTGTCCAGGCAGGAGCCCTGGCAATCCACCACATCACAGATGTCATAAAAATCTAGGGCATGACAAGAACAACGTCAGCACAAAGCACCAAGCATGCAACAAAAACACAGTATGCGTCCCATCAGTTTCCCACCCCATGTGCAGTCCATCAGTTACAGACCCGGCCCACGTTGGGAAAGCTGACCAGCTGAAGCTGCTGAGAAACAATCGAGTTTAATTACTGCAAGCCAGAGATGCAAATTTTGACTTTGGTAGCGTGCCAAGACAAACCACAGGGCCCACAGGGAGCATTAAATCACTGAGGCCAGGTCAGCTGTGGAAAAATCCTGCTAGCGGAACAAAGCAGGTGAAACTGCCTCGCTGATCCCATCGGGACAGGCCACCACCTGGAGAAGCCAGGCACCACCTCTCCTGCCTCCCAGGGACCGAGGCGGGTCGGACAGGCGACTTACGGCCGCAGTAGGCGTGGAAGCAGACGCTGGGCTTGGCGAGGTGGTACACGTAGTAGCCTCCCGGGCAGGCCTTGACCTCGATGGTGGTGTTCCAGAGGCAGCAGTTCCCGCTGAAGCTGGCGCAGGCCTGGCGCCGCACGATGCCGTCGGCCTCGCGCGGGTGGCTGCCGTTCATCCAGACGGGGGCGTGGGTGCCGCAGTGGTTCTCGGGGATGCAGAAGGTGGGCATGGCGTCACCTGCCATGCCCGTGAAGCGGTACCACTCCCCGTCGATGCCGCTGTCGCACGTGGGCTGCCCGTGCGAGCCGTTGATCCGGTGGTCCGTGTTCCGCCAGGGCTCGTTCAGGCTGATGTAGGCAGAGCAGGGGTCCAGGGCTGTGATACACAGAGAGAGAGCAACTGGTAGAGAGCAAACCAAGTTGTTTACTGATAATTACAAAAGCATTTTTTTGCTCCATCCCTGACTTAACGCAACCGTTGTGATGGAGAGAGATGCCCAGGGAGAAAAGGTGCTACCAGCAAACTCATTGCCTTGTGGAAAATTCTGACAGCTCGTCTTGGATGAACAAGTAAATTAACAGAGCTCTTACAACATTATGCAACAGTCTGGCTTGCTGTTTAGCCGACAGGGGGGAAAAAAATAAGATACAAGCAAATCTGAGGTCCAGGTAGTGATTTTGCCATAGGAAATACACCCTGGATCTAGCTTTGGACAATAACCCTTAGTTCAAGTACTAACCGAGCACCTGCAAGCCCCTCCTGAAGTCACTGGTAACTCTCCCAGCTGCCTTGGAACAAAGGACTGTATCTCGAGCAGGTTATGCAGCCTCTTTTAAACCCATGCACGGCCAGTGTCAGCCCTCACAGCTGAGCTGCCAAACCTTTTTATTCATTATCTTAAAATCTAGAGGGCATGAAGGTCTGAATTGGGACCTTCTGGGGAGCAAAATGTTCAACCCTTTACAGCTGTGTTCCTTGCAAGCCCACAGACCCTCCCGATCTGCACAGGAGACCAGCTGTTTGTGGGGGCAAGACACAAACACATGGACTTCCTGGCAAATGCACATCGCTTCATGCAGTGCTCAAGGAGTGTGTCCCTTTTCAGAGGCCTTTCTGAACCTTCTGCAAATAATTAAGATATGAGAGTGCCATAGGGAGAACATAAATGAAGAATTTAAGTGTTCATTAAATTTTCAGTCTCCTCCTAATTAACCCTCATTTGGCAGCTCCCTCACTGAAAGTCCAGAGGTTCCATTTTCCCTTACATTTAACACCTGATTAAGCACACTCATCCCTGACAAGCAATTCCCTATTAAGCAAAAGGAATGTTAATAATACTGCCCTGAGTAAGGAAAATTGATTACCATTTCCTAAAATTAGGCTAATAAAACCAATCACTGATAAAATGCATCTTGGACTGGAACAGCTTCAACTTTCCACAGCACATTTCTTTCAAAGTTATAAAGCTGTGCTGTTTTGTTCTAACAACAGAGTGATGGAGTTTGGGTGAGGGAGGAATACTATGCTCTTTCTATTAGAAACACAAATGATCCTGGTTCATTATTTTGATTTGTTTCACTGACTTTAAAGTGGGAACTACACGTGCTTCAGAGAATGGACTTCCAGTCACTCTTATGTAGCTGTGTCTCGCGTAAATATCTGTCCCACAGATGTGCTATCTTATAGAATTATCTCACAAATATAACATCTCTTTTGCCTTCCTCAGCCACAGACACATTTTGCTTGGTCTTAAATCCAGCATAAAAGGCATGAGCAGCTGCCAGAGTCAGGAGCACTGCAGAGCTGGCACAGGGCGTGTGGATCTGGGTTATGAAGGAATCTCTAGTGCCACGATTCAAAGATATGCAGAGGAGCTGATTCACTGCCGCCACAGCCAGCCCAGCTCTCCTGAGCAGCAGAGAGGGCAACGCAGCAGGGAATCTCTGATGGGATTCACCAGGCATTTCCTTGTGAGCTCTCCTTGTCACCTGCCTCTGCTTGCCTGCCCTTACACACAGACAGCAGCAGCGCTGTAAATCCCATCCTCCAACAGCTGGTTTGGCTTCTCCCAAAAGGAAAAGATAGGTCCTGAACAGAGCTTCCTCCAGGCTTCCCTCAGTGTAATTCCCTTGGTTTCCACAAGAGGATTTGGTGCGGCCTTAGGGTGAGTCACTGACTAAGATTAAAAGGTTTTCGTGTTGTTAAAAGCCAAATGAGGTGAAGTGGGAATGCCCTGTCAGCTTCCCAGCTGGGCAGCACTAAAAATACCAACAGTCTCATTAGCTTTCATGTAATTATGAAATATCCTCTGTAGACAGACTCTGGGAACGCTCATCCAGGGAGGTGATGCTGTCTCCTAAACATCCAGGAGATAATTTAAAGACAAAATTTAGTGAGATGAGCATGCAGCAGCTCAGAGAGAGCTGGAAGAAGGCACATCAGGGGAATTGAGGTAGCATTCCCTCACATCTTTCATTCCCCTGAGAGCTTCTGGCAGGAGCAAAGGGGAGGCAAACAAGCAGAAAAAGCAGACAGTGCTTGGAACACTGCAGATCCTCACAGCCACCTTTGGACTGCCAGTGCTGCCCCATGCCAGCCTCTCTGCAGAGAGCAAAGCAGCCTTTGCCAGCACAGTTTTTTCATTTTAATTAATTAAATTAAATTGAGTTTCAAAGAAAAAAAATTCCGCAAAAATAAAGAAGCAACGGATCAGCCTCTCACCTCTTCTCCCCAAACAACAAGCTTGGGGGTTTGCACAAGATGAATAACTGTCTCCAGCTCCCTATTTTTCATTTTTCTTGGCTCAATTTTTTTTCCTCCCCAATGCTTCTTGCGTGGCCTGAGCAATTCAGGCAGACAAGCATTAGCTATGAAACAAAGCTTTTCCATTTGAAAGCTTGATGGTATCATTAGTTCTCTGGCTGGCATGGTAGCAGATACACTGGGTGACAAATCAGGCTCCAGCAAGCATTGGTGAGCACCCCACTCTGCAGAGATTAGTCCTGGGTGCACTGTGTAACTGGAGGTCTCTGCCTCAGCACAACTAAGCAATGAAGGGAGCAGCACTGCATTATGGCACTAAATTCAGTTCAGATTTGTCAAAGAAGCAGGTGAAAAGGTAGCATAATGTCTACTCACAGAGTCTGTCCTCCAAAGAAAAAGGAAAATCCCACAGTGCCTTGGCAATAGAGATTCTCCCAATATGGGAGACTGCACACTAACAGAAGCAGCTTTCCAACTGGAAAGAATTTCACATCACCTTCAAAGAGAAGGGATATTTCTCCCACTTTCCAGCCTTTCACCTAAGGATACCAAGGCTCAGCATGAATCTTAGAGATGGCAAACAGAAATAAGGCAATGCCTCTACTCACCCATCGAAGACACTGGCTGGAGCTGGATGACAAAGCAGATACAGAAAAACAAGTACTGGAACATCCCACTCAGCCGAGGAAGAGCCACCACTCAAGGAACAGAGGCCTGAAAGCCTTGGTACAGGCTGTGGCTCCTGCAGCCTTCCCTCTCAGTGGAGCTTCTGACTCCAGGCTTCCAGAGGAGCAAGTGTGACTGCTCCCCTGGAAGTTTATCAGAGGAAGAGGCCGAAGGGATGTGGGGTACAGCTCCAGCCTTGACCTGCCCAGAGCAGCTCTGCCCCTTACTGACAGCAGGGACACACTTACTGATCGATCTTGTTTTTTGGACTTGACCTGCTATTGTTTTCTGCTGCGTGCCCCACAGTGACACCTCCACTATCTTATCCAGAGAAGAATTCCAACCAGGGACACCCGGACATCCCGAAGGGATGGAAAAGAAGAACAGATGGGTGCTTGTTATCTCTGCTCCTTCCACAAGTCATACTCCATGGCTCCCTGCAGGCAGAAAACACCGGCTAAGGAGCCTTAACTGCAGGAAATAGTGGCCAAAGGAGCAGGACCGATCCTTCCGAGCACAGATTGCAGAGGAGTGCTTGGAGCAGAGCTACAATGGGAACATCAGTCAAACTGAAAGACCGGTGTCCTGCAGGGAAACAAGCTGTTCCTAAGGCTACACAGAGGCCCTTGCCACTCCTGGTCACACAACCTGACTACTGCAGCGAGATTATCAAACAAGGCAAGTAAAGATACTTTGCTGCAGTAGTCTTACAATCTCTTGTCTTTAAAAAACAAACCCAACCCAACATTATGGAACTAATTTTGATGTAAAACCCAGTAACTGAGAACCTCTCCTGACAAGTTTAAGCCAAACTAGGCCGAGTTGAAGGTGACACTCACAAGCTCTAGATGCAGCACACCAAAATCTGTTCTCTACTATAGCAAACCCAGAGAGGGTTTTTCCCTCTCACCCCACCAGCTCTTACTGTAAGAGCTCTCCATCAGCAATGAGTGCAGCTAAGCCTACAGCAATTACACACAACCAGGCAGGTGTGGGCACTTCCCCCTTCCCTTGGCATCCTGCATTTCTGCAGCAGGCTGGCCTAAGAAACGACATCAAGCTTCAAATCCCAGCAGGAAAAGAGTAGCTCCATTATTCACATGGTGAATTTGCGCAAGACAGGGAGCTGGGTGCTTGTCTGTCTTGTAGGGACTGTACATTACAGAAAATTCTCAATGGCCTCTCTCTGGCGGGGTGTGTCCCTGGGAGTGAAGTGCAATATGCTGCTCTGCTCCACCCCAGCACAGGAGACTTTTTTCAATGGTGAACAACTCTAGGGAACAACAAAAAAACTCCAAATAAATTACTGTTATTGCTCCCATAAGGAAAAAAAAAATTCTTGTGCCTCTATTGTGCTGACAGCTGTGCAGTACCAGAAAGGTTTTTCCAACAACAGGAAAGGAGAACAGATTCACTACACAAAGCTATCAAGGCAGATAACCCTCAAGAGGTGATTATGTGAATTCCCAGAAGAGAAACTAAAACTGAACACAGAATAGTACAGCAAGCCACCGGAATTTCTATTTTTGCCACTTGAGAGGCTGATTCATACTTATGATCCCAGGTAAATAAAACTGACAAGCCTGAATGGAATGCTCTATCTGTGTCACAGGTGCATACAGCTCTCTGAACCATCTCATCCCCAGCTGCTTTTGTTTTGTAGCTGCTACATGAGCCCGTCACAACAAGGTTTTGACAGGTACCTGTTAAGTGACTGACAGCTGACAATTAACACAGAGAAATGAACTGCAGCATCACAAATGGGAGCCTCAGAGGTGTCACCCACAGGGCCTATCAAGGTCTCAAAAATAGATTAAAGCAGGAGATGCCCCAGCATTCCCAGAGATGACGGTTTCCCAAATCACCACATTTAGCTGAAGAAAGTGGTCTCAAGCTAGAGAAGACAGTGTGCTGCCTCTCAACATTTCTGGGAAGAAGCACCAGAGGCAACTCTTCTATCAGCACCTTCTCTTTGCAAGTTAATTTGGGTCATATTCATGGCTCCCATTACCCCATAAACAATATATGCCTCAGGGAGCTGTAAAGTCTGTCCTGAGAGAATAAAGGGAGGGGAAAAAACCCAAACGGAAAACTCTGCAAGGAGATGCTCTGGTAGAGACACAATTCCAACAGGGTATTATGTAGGACCTGCTCTCTCCAAACAAATATGTTGTTCCTGACCTCTGCATTTGCACCCCAAAGCATGATATGCCCAACACTCCAAAAAGAATCAGGCTCAAGTTAGTACCTCTTAAAAGAAGTCACCAGTACTGTTTAAAAGATATGAAGAGGGAAGGCAAAACTAAAATAGAGGGCAGGGATTTTATTTTGGTACCCAAGATGGATTTTCCAAACATGCTACAAAGTCTGTGGTATCTGTTCTCAAGACAAGAAAGAATGCCCATTTTGCAGGTGGCAACCACCCTTCTTGTCCCTCCCAGAGACCTTGGCAGGGCTTTTACCATCCTCACACAAGGATCTCAAATTCTTCAAAGCACTGGCTGGGCTGGAAAGCCTCGTTACACTTTGTAGTGGACTGCTGAAAAAAAATGCTTTGGCGTTTGCTGAGGTGATCTTGGCTTTGTCAGAGCCACCTCTGAGGATACACTAATGCCTGGGAGGTGCGTGCAGCACAGCTTCAGGGTGCAGGAGCCTGGAGCCTGCCTAGAAGGAGAAGGAGGAAGAGCTAATCAGCACTTCCTGCCACAGAGAGAGAGGAGAACCTGGCACACAGGACAGGCTCCCTGTCTGGGATTGATTGAGGATGTACGTTCACAATAAGCCCTGACAGGCAGCTGAGATGGATTGCACTGAAGTCAAGGACTTTGAGATAGGCCTTGTTGCCGTAAACAGCTTGTTCCAGGACTCAGTGTCAGTGGAAAGGGCTGTGGAGATCAGGGAGGGAGCACAGGCTGAGTGGAGTATGAGCAAACTCAACATGAGTAAAGCATCAAGAACCCATGAAAATCAGGCAAGTACATCACTCCTAGCTAAGAGCAGCAGTTACTTCCTCTCCCTTAGTGGAGCACTGTGGCACAAAACTCGGTGTTTTGAGAGTGGTTTTCCACAGGTCCTACAGAACCCAGCATATTTTCCATGCTCCTCCATCTTCTTCAGATGGAGGAATTAGGGCATAGACAGCACACCAACAACGGCAAAACCACTCAGGGGCAGAAAGAGGAGTAGAGCTCATCTTTTAAAAGCCCTCAGAGCCACAGCAGCACAGCCCAGGAGCAGCTTCTCCCCTACTTCAGGGCTGAGGTGCACTACAAGTCTAATTTTCACTACTGCATTTTACTTTTCACCCCTTTAATGTCAGTACAGAAAATAAGCCTGTTTTTTGTAGGCTTATAGAAACCTAAAAGCACAGGTTTTTTTAAAGGAATAATTAGAATCTCATGGGATAGACAGAAGAATACTTAAGATATAAAAATCTCCTTCCTCTGTGAAAATGAAGCCATACAATGGGGCACAGAGGAAAGAAGCTTGCATTTATAACTCCACACACACAAAAACCCAGGGGATATCAACAAAATTGGTCCACTGGCTCAAAGACAGGGCAGCTTGGCCAGCTTCACATGGCTGGCTCAGTGCCATAGTCTGACAGCCAACAGCAGCTCCAGAGCATCATAGAGCCAATACAGAAGCACTAAGAACTTGCAGCAAGGTGATCATCAGTGCTGCCTGCCAGGCAGGAAGGGTTACAGAGGGAAAGAAAGAGAGCTGGTTTCTTCTTTGCTCTTCAGGAAAGAGGAGCCATGAACACATTTCCCTGGAAGGGCCTTGCAAGGTAGAACCTCATGGGTGTGGCAAAGGGAACTTAATGCACTTCTCCAGGAAACTTTGAACTAGTCATACATTTATTTGAAAGCTCCCTCACAGAAGGGGTTAATCAAAAGAAATAACAAAATTGGTAGAAAAAGCAGCACCTGAGCACTGCAATGCACCCTGCTGCTTATCCCTCACCAGAGCTGAGGAATGCAGTGGCACATTAAGATTCAGGCAGCACTGCCTGCTCTTCCAAGTGCTGCCAGGACGACAGGACCCTATTACCTGCCTGGCTCCCAAAAGGGAAATAGCTGCTGCAAGAGAGCGTGTTGATGTTGAGCTCCAACGGTGTGGATCAGGAGAGCAAACAAACCCCGCCCTTCCCTTCAGTGTCAGCGTGCCAAGGCACTGAGACTGGAGTGGGAGGCTTGTGGATTTCGGGGCACAAGCGTAGACACTCCTTACTTTTGTTACCCACTTTGCCTCTAGAACAACATTAAAGCATGTGCAGCAACAGTTTTG
Source organism: Oreocharis arfaki (assembly GCA_013398015.1). Classification (NCBI taxonomy): domain Eukaryota; kingdom Metazoa; phylum Chordata; class Aves; order Passeriformes; family Paramythiidae; genus Oreocharis; species Oreocharis arfaki. The sequence goes on along the minus strand of VZRR01001933.1, from coordinate 78,455 downwards.
TTGCAGCATCTTCTTGCTTTCAAAACAGAGATTGTGATGCTAAGATGTTGTGAAGTCTCCTGTTCTCCTGGATGCCAAAAGGAACGAGTTCTTACGCAACTGAGCCAAACAATTCACCTGAGGGTGGCAGCAGCTCACCTGGGGACAGCAGCAGACTAAGGGCTGCTTGGAGGAAGGTCTGTCTGCAGCGATTCAAGGTAGGTGACAACAAGCAGCTTCCAGCCCCTCCCCTCCAGCTTTGAAAAACACAAGAGTTGGCTGTTTCAAAAAATAGCTAATCATGGATGGTAATTTTTTTTAAGCAGTCCATGGGCATGACAGAAACCTGCACCAAACGCCTCATGCTAACAACCCATAAAGGTAGGACAAAGCACACTCTGCTGATTCCCAAAGTTAATGAACAAATCTCATGTCACCATGACAAACCAAACCATTCAAGGGCCCAGAAAGAAAGGAACTGAAGCCTAAAACTCCAGGTTTTCTCCAAAACAGCACCTGAATGCAGTATAGAAATACACTGACACCACTGCACACTCTTTTAGGTTGCTGGGCATTACCTGCCCATATATATTCTTATCCTGTTACTATGCTGGCCAAACAAAGGAAGATCTTTGCTAGACCAAGTGTTTCTACCTCTACCTCACCACCTCAACTGCTCCCGAGATCCCTGTGTTAGGCAGCCAGGCCTGGCAGCCAGATCTCCATCCAGGCTTCTTCAGGAAAGCTATTATCTGCACCACCACGGCCTCAGGGAGGTAAGGTCAGTCAAGAAGACGCAACCTAAACAAAAAGAAATGGAGGAAACTCAGGAGAGAGCTGCCACACAGGGAATATTCTTTTCTCAGCTGGGGAAAATAACATTATTCAAGAGCACCGATTCAAAAATTGAATAGTTATTTATTGTTCCAGAAGTACATTGCTCTTTTATACATATTTCATAAATGATACAGGATTTTACACATGTTCAGGGGTTTTTTTGTTCTTTTTTTTTTTTTTTTAAGAAGGACTTTTCTCCATGCTCCCTCCCTCATCCCAAACACACACCAAAGATTCAGCTACAGGATTGTGATCATTTTTTTTCCCTTTAAAACTCATCACACAAACAGGATAAAACAGATAAAAAATAATCACACAATGTAATTAAATGGAAAGACAGAGGAAAAGGGGAAGGGAAAAAAATAAAACAAAACTAGAAACATGCACCCATTCGGTCCAACGTGCCACTGAGTAGAAGAGGCAGCAATCCCAGCTGTGTTTCCACATCTGCAAGGCACCTGGCATCTAGTTAATACTGAATTATTTTCTTTCCTATATTTTTAAAACACGGTTCTCCAAAAAAACCAGAAGCCTCTTTCCATGACACAGTGAGGAGTAGTAGTGAAACATCAAAAAAAAGCAGCCAGCCTTTCAGTATATAAAGTTTAGTGTCCTTCTCCCACCTTCATCCTGTCTCCACAGCATTTATCAGCAGGGTGCTAAACCAGACTGACCTGCTTTGAGTGAAGAGATGTTTTATCTGCTTAGAAAGCAGCCAGCCTTGGCTAGGAGAGAGGGCAATGGGTTGACCTTCCTTCCTTTATTTCTCTTTAGCAAAGAACAAGAGATTTCATTAGCCACTCCTAAGAAATTCTGACCTGTGGACACAAAGTTCACTTAAAGCTACTTAATCAGGGGAAAGCGCTACAGAACCAAAGCAGTTCTGTGTCTTGCACTGTAAGATCCCCAGGCTCTCAAAAAGCCTCTGGGCAAGGGAAATGCTTTGACGATATGTGAAACCTTCTATCCCACTACACAAGCAGCCAAATACCAAGTTTCATTATTCCATGTTCCAAAACTGTTCATTTAAAAGCAGGAGTCATGATTCCGGCAACAGTTTTGTAATCCTTTAAGCCTTCATAATTTCATAGTCCAGGTGGGCTATCAGATCTGGGGTAGGAAGAGGGGAACCTCCCTCCCTTAAGACTGAATATAAAAAACTGCTCATGCAATGCTGCCATGGATTTCTAGAAGGAGCTCAAGGGCATTGGGACGCAAAGTTTATATAGTTATTACGGAATAATCCAAAATATTGATTATCAAGTGTCCAGAAGAAAACTCACTCCTTCTCTCACTTGGCTACAACCGATCTGTGCTACAAATAAGCAAAGGAGGAAGTCAGTGGAGCACAGGGGGTGGGCTGGGAAGGGGAAGCTCACGGTTTTCCAGTAGAAAGCAGTCCTGTAGTAACTTTATAAAAGAGACCAGGTCTGACCAGAAGTGTGCGTGTTAATGGTGGTGGAGTGCAAGTTCTGATCACCAGCCAGAGCTCCAGGTGGCTCGGATTCCTTGTTCTTTTTTTTTTTTTCTCCTTTTGTTTTTTCCGAGAGAGAAAGAGAGATCAGAATCAGGTAAAGGAAAATTTAAAAAGCTAAGCAGGCTGCTGGTGTCTTTTCAAGAGGCAGACCCTGCAAAGCTGGAAGAAGACACCCCTACACCCCAGCCTTACATTCTTCTCATGAACCCCCCCAATCCTGTATTTGTACACAATCGCCATTCTGACAGTTTTTGAAGTGTGACTATTTGCCAAGCCCTTTTCAGAACCAACATTCCACAATGTCCCATCTTCAGATTTGAGAGATTTTCCCCCTTTACAGTCCTTTGTCTTGATTAAAGGTAAAAACCCTCCACCCCCCACACCACATCCCAGCTTCCACCTGCAATGCTTTAATTAAAAAAGGCAAGAGCTATGAACAGGTTTTTTGCCGGGGTTCAGAGCTTCTTTGCTGATCAGTCCTTTTCAGAAATTTGCTGGATGGGCAGATGAACTTGCAGTGGGTCTCGAAGCCTCTTAAGGTCCAATTCTGCCTAAAAGTAAAAGACACATTATAAAGCACAAGCTCCCAAAACAACTTCCCCCAATATCATTTCCCTTTAGAGAAAGGAAAGTTTTCCCACAAGTCCTTGTTTCTTCCTTGTCCTGCAGGAAATTGTCCAAAGAGTAAAACAAAGTTGCAGGCTCATACTTGGGAAAACCATTCTCAGCTGTGTTTCTCTGAACTTGTCTGCATGCAGCCACTCAAAGGAATTTGGTAGGGAAGATTTGGATCCCCATAAACTCACTGGAATATTAAAAAAAAAAAGCCAACAAAGCAACATCCCAACTAGATTATATGGGGGATGGTTGCTTCTAGAAGAAAAGCTCCAGGAAAATACAGCCATCCAATGGCATCTGTATTCAACATGGCATGAGAAACCCCAGAAAGACCTACAGCTCCTTCCTTATGCAGGTTCCTTCTCCAAGGCAGGGTAGAACTCATCTTGCCCTGGATATCTTACACTGTCATTTCCAGAGCATGGGAATAAAGGATGATAGAGAGCAGTGAAAAATTATGTGGTAACTCTGCTTTTTCTGCTCACACCATCCTTCTGCAGTAAGGCTCTGAGAAACACAAGGAAGTATCTCTCTCCGAGACCTTTGCTGAACAGATCCCACAATGTGGGTAATCTGTCAAGAATGTCTGTCTCCAGAGTCTGAGAAATCTGCCCCCGCTGACATAAACAATACAACTACATTTTCTGAACATTATTTTCCAGGACTGCATTGAAGTGCTATGTCAGGAAGACCTGAACTGAATGGATCCAAGTCTTCATTCCTCACTAAATCCATCTGGTGTGTAGGAGCTGAGAAGAAAAGAAATCTTGAATTAGGCTCCTCTGAGGCATAAAGCATCTGAAGCAACTCAAGATTTGCCAGTAGTTTCTGAAAGGCCCTTCAAGATTGATATGGGTTTCATGCTGATTTACACATCCAGCAGCTCTATTCCTGGGAATATCAAAGCCAATTCAGTGATTGTAGTGGGGCAGTGACAAGAAAATGGGCTGAAAACTTAATATACACTCATTCTTGCTTGAGGTGTGTCCATTAATAGTAACGAAGAGCTAGCAAGCAGTAATTCCTTTATCTTGTTTCTGGCAAAATTCTTGTTACCTGAGCAATTGCATCCTTGAGTCGATTGTATTTCTCTAGATCAAATCGTGTCTTTTTGGCTCCTTTATGGAAAAATAGTAAGTACTGTCTGTCTCTGGCATCTGGATAAACATATTCCTAAAGAGAAAAAAAGGAGAGAAAACAGGAATAAAGCTGCAGCAGGGAGGCAACACAGGATGCCATAGCACAGTATGTCTCAGGTGTGTTTGGGAGAATGACCAGTTTCTGACAGAAGGCACAAGCCTGGTCCAAGCTCACACAGTGGTGGGCGATCCCTGCCAGCAGCTAAACCCCCACCCAGTCACTCGCTGCCCCACAGCTGGATGGGAGAGAGAAGAATCCAAAGGTAGGAAAAAAACAAGAAAAACTTCACTGTAAAGTTAAAGACAGTTTAATAACTGAGGGAAAAAAACCCACAACAGAAGAGTGATGCAGAAGCAATCACTCACCACCCTCTTGCCAGCAGATCAATGCCCAGCCAGACTCTGAGCAACAGCTGCTTTGCAGAAACTCCCTCCCAGCTTATTACAGAATGTGACAATATAGGGTATGAAGCACCAGTTTGGTCAGTTCAGGGCAGCTGTCCCAGATGTGTTCCCTCACAACACCCAGCCCCATCCTACTGCCCAGGGTGGGAAGTGGAGGGTTGGGAGGGGGCAGATGAAGGAAGAACAAAATCCAGAGGAGGCCTTGATGCTGCACCAGCACTGCTCAGTGGTAGCAAAAACACTCGTGTGTTATCAAGGCTGTGTTGGTCACAAAGACAGCACCAAAAGCCAAAACACTGCACCACACCAGCTGCCCTGAAGAACATGAACTCCATCCCAGCCAGACCCAGCAAAGTCAGATATTTGCTTCTCTACTCATTTGCTACACTCCAGCAGTGAGTTACTATCACCTTCCTCCTATCCCCCCCAGGGTGTGAATCCTTCCATGCAGAGAGAACAAGAATTAACGTATTTCATACTGACAAGTTTGTGGGGAGAAAAGGAGGGAAAAAACCTATAAATACTGCCCCTGAAATGATGCAGCTGACAGACCCCTGGGACACCACATTGGAACACCTGCAGCACCTGTTCTGATGGCCTTGTGACAGCAGAGATACTTTGAGCCCTCCCTTCCTCATTATTTAGGTGCGGTTAGGAAGTGATGAGACAAACCCCGTACTAGAAAATCCACAGAGAATCTGTCACAATTACAAGGATCCAGAGACGGATTCTTTGTGGGAATTAACAGCAGGTCAGCAAGCCTGTCTGAGTCTGACACTGGTCTCAGCACAGTCTGTTTCTACCTGTGAGAAACCCAGTCGAGAGAAGCAAGAAATTCAAAACAATAGAGGGAGAAAACAGCAACACAGCTGCAGCTGGTGCTTTCTTGGATGCTTAGAATGTTGTATCTATGTATTAGTTATCTATGTTGTAGATAACTAATAATAGTATGGTGTAGTTAAAACAGCCAATGAATCTATTGTAGTAGTTAAACAACCAATGGATGAGTAACATGAATGAAAAACATACAAAAGTGTATATATATGACACTAGCTTTTTGGAATAAAGAGTTTTTTGCCTGCACTGGATGCTGGAACTTGTGTGTGTCGTGTCCGCCTTGACTGTGACAATTCTTCACCTGGACAGGAGGCCAGATCTGTGAAAAGCCTACACAAAAGCATTTCCAACAAGATGCCTGATCCTCGGTCTCTTTAAAAAGGCCAACATGGCTTGTGAGAGGGGTGGGCCCACTTCCTTGACACTCAGAAGGTACCTCACGCAGCCATACCTGCCTGTACTGACCCTATCTCCCAGCAGATGCATCTGTTTGGCTACAGCAGTCAGTCACCAAACACAGAAAAGCATTTCTGGTAGGACACCCAGCCAGGACCACCAGCAGAACACCCCGCAGCCACACCCCACCTCCCCGGCCAGCACAAACTAAACGAGTGGTGTCTGGGTTCCAACAGGGTAAGGAAGGGGCAAAGCAGCTTCTAACAGACACAACTTTGCTATTTTTGTAGGGAGCAGAGCCCAGAGAAAGTCTTCTACTGAAGTGTCAATATCAGCACAACAAGTCCTACCTGGCGGGTCATTACGAAATAAGCATACATTGCCATGGCACTACCATAGGTGATGAAATAGGTGACTGGTTCCATAATGTCCCAAGAATATTCCCACCAGGTGAGGCGGGCCAGAATCCCAAACTGAGTGGCCATGTAGGCCAGGCCTCCCCACAACACCAAGGTTGTCCTCTTCTCTGCTTTCCTGCTGAGCTCCATCCTTACCTGCAGAAGGCAGAAACACACACCTTGCAGCCTCAGAAGTAATTATGCTAATATTTTAAAGAGATAATAATAATAATAATGTAAAAATAGTCCCTTATATTAATAATTACATTAAGTGGTTTGAAACATGATTTGATTATGCATGATGATTATACAAACAAACCTAAACCTCTTTTCCATCAGTATATTGTCAGCATGCTCTGAATGCCTCAGGAAAATATTTATTTCTCTATGTTCAGAGATGTTCTGCTGCACTAGCCCCAGTCTTTATTTACTAACAAGCTCATTCCCAATTACTTAAAGAAAGGAAACAAAATATTTCCACTGAAACCAGAAGCAGACATGGTTTGGTAAACACTTGGTTCAGTGAACTTAAAACTATTTGAAGCATGCCAAGGAGCCAATAAAATCTGGAAATACATTAAGGCTACATTTAGAGGATAAATACAACACACAGAGAAACTCCATACTTTTTCTAGAGGTGCTAGTTGCTCCTTCAGTTCCTCTAGTCTCCCTATCAGCTCCTTCTCCTTGTTGAGCTGGTGCTCCTCGATGCTCAAGGCTGTGTACAACTGCTGAACCAATGTCTTCACATCATTCAGCGTCGTGGCATTTTCATGGCTTAAGAGCTCTAGGAAAAAAACAGAGGCTGCTTTATACACCTGTACCCACAGAGCTTCTCAGACGCCCTTGGAAAACCGCCCCTAGTCTGCACCGGAAAGGAACAAAACTATCTTTTCAACAAAGAAGTCTTTGGGAGAGCTCCAGCACTCCAAGACAATGCAAGTCCCTTGAAAGAAAACCAGGCTTCATTACTGGACATTCCTAAAATTTGATAAGAACATGGAAAAGAGAGCTGTCCTATAAAGCTGGCCAGATGTCAACAGCTGCTTCTGATTCATATTTATATACAAGAGAAATGAACTAAACTAGCCATGATCCATCGCACCAGCTGTCAAGACACAGGCAGAATTCAGACTACAGACCACCAGCAACCAGTTATTGGTGGTGGCAGCTGAACACCATGGGTTAGGGACCCCACAACGGTCTCATACGCAGCATTTTGAGTGCCAGTGCCAAGAGTTGTTTCCCAATATTCTGTAGGTAACATCCCCTGCTGTGCTGCCTACAAAGGAGGGAAATTCTTCCTCCTGGTATTTAGAAACAAGAACAGGGCCACGACTCAAAAACACCTTTATCTTTGCATTCCAACACAAAAAGGATTCCTACAGGATACCAGTTCGTAAAGGAGTTGTGACTGCTTTTATTGTGTTACACTCCACATGGAAAAAAACAAGTTTGAAATTAAAGCAAAAGATTTTGACATTAACCAAATAAACTGATTTTTGTAGCATCCTTGGGCTTCTACCTGAAGTTACTAAAATACGATTTTGCCAACTCAAAAAGCTATGGACACCTTAAGTTTTAACACCAGCAGCTCAAGGAAAGAAGTGACTCAGTTGCCTGTGCCAAGACACACAAAGTACGTAATTTCCTTCTAGTTAAAGGGCTCCTGCTCCCCTATGAAGAAAAATCCATGTGTTCCTACTGAGGTGACCATCAAGAAGTACTTATTTAAAATTACAGTATTTTGGCATCATTTTCAACTACACAAGGTGATCTTGTAAAAATGGAAAAGCAATAGCTGAAAAGTTTGACAGAACTAACCTCAGTGCCTATTTGCAGGCACGTTCATTTTAGCACAAACTATAGAAAACTCCTTGGTGAGTGCATCCTAGGAGACAATTTCCTGTAACCTTGGTGATCCCAGAGCTCACTTAGCAGCACACAATGGGTGACAGAGCAGAGTAACTTCTTTATGTGTGTGATATCCAGTGGTTTAGATATCCAATCTTAATGGAGAGCTTCCTGTTAAGGTGCTTTTAATGAGATAGGAAAAAAATCATCTCTAGCAGAGGTCAGTCTACCCCACATTTAGGGGAGAAAGAGCATCTCACCCAGTACTGCACTCCCAATTCCAGAATAACAGAACAATAAAGTAGACAAAAATCCCCTACATCTGTGAGCCAAGCAGAAGAGCATTTCCCAAGCTGTCCCTTTTGTTTAAATCCTCAGACGTAACTACAGGCATGCAAGAACCTGATATTTTATGAAGGCTATGAAGCTGCCCAGAAGAAAGAGTAGAGGGCAGGTAAAAACACCAAGTTCCTGCCTCCACCAGTAACGCTGAAGTGTCTCAAAAGCTTCTTGCAGGTTTTCACAACTTGAAAATCACACACGTCCAAAGAATATTATTGAAATGGATTTTCTTGTTGACTCAAAATAGGTTTGTTTCCCTTCCTAGCTGATTCTTCATAACACAACCTTCTAAAGGCACAGTCTCCTCTATTTCACTGTTTGGTAGCTAACAAGGTTTTGAGGTTTATCTGCAATATTCAAAGTACCACACTTAAATGGAAACAATGTTAGCTGTCAGGGGAAGCAACAATTTATTCTTCCAAACCAGACAATCTAAGTTTCAATCTAATTCCCATCTTGTATTGTATTCCTTCAGAACAAGTTAAATTAAATTACTTTTCAGTAATTAAAAAAAATTAGAAAAACTTAGAAATCAAAAGGAATTATATTTGTTTGTTCCTCTTGGGGGCTGGGGGCACTAGCTTTGAACAGAATGAAATATCTGCTTTTCATTAGTGATTATTCTGATTACTTGGATATCTCTAAATTGGGCTCCAAGGGCAGGATTAGAAACCACAAAGTTTCCCTTCAGAAACAATGCTTCACGCTCCTGAACAAGTCAGTAAAGCACGTTGCAACGAAGCAGGGAACTGAATGCTGAAATGTACTCCCAGTGCTGAGCAGAACCAGGCTGGTTTACCTCTCTTTGGTGGTCTGACATGGTACGTGACATCATTAATGATCAGTTTGAAGTCATCCAGCAGAAGCAGGTCAATGCCCGTGGAGGAGGCCACACGCGTGCCATCTGTAAGCAAAACACAGATGATGCATTACACAGGAGGAACAAAGGACTTGAACATACCATAGCTACAGTTGTAACACCATCCCAAATCCAGCTGTTGGACTTCTATTCTTTCCAAAAGAGGATACTTTTTGCCAGGACAACGAAAGGTGAAACACGACTGAGTTTTCATTGCTAAAGCAGGATACTGTTTTGCTTGTACCACCTTCTACACTCAATTCCTTTCAATTGATTTGAACCTCTATGTAGGTTGCATAGCTTGCATCTTTGCTACTAAATAGTAGGGAACTCACCAGAAAACATCTCCGTTAGGATTGATTTCCTTAGCAGCTCTGATTACACAATATTCTTACTCTAGGAACAGCATCTCTACCTTCTGCTTTTTCAGGAAAGCCAAAGAACTCACACCACAGCAAACTTTTACTTCAAAAGCAAAAGGCACGATGAAAACAGCTGGCAAGCAAGTAAATCAATTTGTTTGTAAACAAGAGTACCTGCTGAGTAGATTGCAACCCGATCAATTCCTCTGTCCTCTGCTCGCAGCTGTTGCAAGAACACCCCGACAGAGTCTGAGATGGGTTTCAGGGTGAACTGGCAGCGCTCGCGCCGCGATGGAAGACTCACAGAAATCACAGGCAACCCGTTTTGGTAAACCACCGTCACTTCTACAGAGACAACAAAAATACAAGCTTATTGAAAGATAACAGATCTTCTCTATTTGTCCCATGGAGAAAGAGGCAAACCTGATGACCATCTGAATATAATAGATGAAATTTTTGATGTTATTAAGAGATATGGCTGAAGAAAAATGGAGATATAGCCGGGATTCTCACTCCAGTAATGTGGCAGTCACTTTCTGTACTTTTTTGTAAAAGTTACCGACAATTAACACAGTCACCTTTATTCTAAAGGTAACATGGCATCTAAAAGCCATAACATGGCAGCACAGTATGTTTTGGTTAGGTTTTGAGAATAAAAGCATTTTGGACTATGGAATACAAAACACTGCTGTTTATCAGGATTTATAGCTCAAGAGACAAAGGCAGATTGTGTGCATTAGGAAACATCAAGGAAGGATCAACTTCAAATGTTTCTATTCTTGTTTAGTTCTGGTTTCCTCCTCCTTGTCCTGAGGCAAGACATTTAAGAAAGCAGTCAGGAGCATGAGGTTGTAGGAAAGCAGCACTCCGAGTTTAGGCTTCAAGGTCATTTAATCTAAAATTCATGGGATCGATATGCTTTGTACTTCTCCAGACAGGCATCACTACTTAGGTGTAGATAAAACAAGATTTTCCATTTCTTTGGAGCTGCCAGAAGTTTTTCTGAAAGCATTCTTAAGGATTTCAGTAATTCTAAAATCCATGGTAGTGACCTGTATGAACTGTAAGCTGGTTATTATTTTACTGCCACGTGTGCTTCGTGACATCCATACACAGAAAAGAGAAGTAAAAAGTTCATATTCCCTAAGCCCTTTACTAAATTACCATCATAATTGTCCTCAAGTGAGGTAGTTGCTAAGATATAACAGCACACCTAAAAATGATTTGCTTTTATAGGTATCTTTCTTACATAAGAACATACGAGGTTTTTTATTGTCAGAGCATTTGCTGTATCTCAAGGATGGTGCAGTCACACCCGCCCACAATTCATCTGCCTCAGTGTCCCCACCTGCTGCAGCTTCGGTCAGCTCTTGTCTCCTTAAACACACTGAACTCACAGATTGACACGCTAAGTCATTTTAAGCGGCTAACATCAAAACCAGTCAGTCAAAGAGTCACATAAGTAGAAATGAAGATAAATAATATTATTTTAACTACCAACAGGAACTATGAGGAAAAGTCTTGGGGCAATGCAGCTTACCAAAAGCGGGGGATCATGGATGTTGAGAAAGGATGTACCAAGCGCACTTGTACAAAGCCAGAAGAACTCTCTTCTCATTTTCAAATATCACACACCTTCATGAAATGAGTCAAGCATAAAGAGGCTTTTTCCCTCTCGCAAGGGACTGCTACCTTCAAGTTCTTAAAGACTAGATGGAAGCAACCAAGTACAGACACCTAAAACAACCAAAGCATCCTAAGAGGCCCCAGTATTTGAAAACGTATCAATACCTATTCTTGAGACTCAGACACCTGTCAGGATTTTAGCAGCTTTAACGTTTTGAAGCATAGAATTCAGAGACAACAATCAGATATTTACTGGAAAGAAATAAAGCAAAGTGCTAATTTATTTGGACAGCCAGAATTTAGAGCTCCTTAGCAGAAGCTGTTATGACACAAGCTATCAAGTTTTTCTAAAATTTAAAATGCTACCTGGATCAGTGAGGCAGTTTTTTTGGCAGAGCAGAAAAGATAGCAGTGTTTGCATTGACACTTTTTCCATATATCCCCACTGGCACCACACCACAGCCAGAGCTCCGGGACTGCCAGCTCTGGAGGAAGTGCCTACCAGGACTAGCCCTGCTGCATTTTAGGAGTCATCAGCATTAGGAGCACGAACAAAGCCTTTCATTAGGATTTCCAGTTTAGGTGAAGTATTAAAGGCCAAATTATTTCCCCTCAAAAGACAGGGTCAGTAAGTCTAGAAATATAGCTGCTTTCTGTTTTCCTTGCAAAAACCTCGCAATTTCCTAGCTTAATTCACTGGTGGGGAAAGTCTATAATTCCAGGTCGATCCTCTCATCACCTCTCACACAAGTAATGCTGGTCAGATTTTTATTGCATTGAAGAGGGAAGAGCTCAGAGGCAAATAAAGGAAAGAAATCTGAAGGAAACAATAGCACAAACCTAACAGAGAGCAGCAGATGGCTCCAGTAAAAGCTATTAACAAGCCCCTTGTGATAACGGCTGCCTCACTCTTCTCTCCCACAGCCCTGTGTGCCTTCTGCATCTACTTCACAAGTTACTAAGTGGACAGAGCATTTGGCACCTCGCTAATTACAGAGAGCTAAGGTTTCAGCTAATCTTCCCTAGTTAAATTTTAAGCCAAGATTTAAATGCATGGGACAAGTCAGAGAAAGTAATTTTATACAAGTGTGCTTCACTTACATTTACAGACACCTACAGCCTGGCCAGGAATGGTGCTAAATAAGACCACAGAGGATTTGAAAAGCTTTTGCATGCTATATTAAGCGTGGGGTTGCTTTGAGGAATGAGTTCTATCCAAGCACCACAAAGTTTTGCCTCAATCATATGTGCACCAGCAACAGGTCATGGGTATTTTTTAAAAAGATTTCCAGTTTTGCCTAAGATCAACTTGAGCAACACATGAGATCAAAACAAGTACAGTAAAAGAAAAAAGCGTGGCCAAAGAAGTCAGTGTTGCACATTGGCTACTGGTAAAGGTGAAGTTATTAGAAGAAATAACGAGATAAATATTCAAGCACGACATGAGGAGAGGTAAAATCAAATCAGGCACACACAGACATTATCTTCTCAACCTTACACATCTCTCTACACTTCTACCTGTTTAAGCTCTCAGGTTTTCATGTAAGCTCTCCAGAGCAGTTATGTTCTCTTTGTCTTCACACACTTGTTATTCCTGGCAGGAGAAGCAGGAACCCTTCAATTATTAGCTTTCAGACCTTATTAACAAGCCTTAACGAGGAGAGGATCCACTCAATGCTCATGTCTGTTAGCACAAGTGCTCCACTCCTTGTGCACTGCATGCAGATGTTAAGCCGGCAGCGAGCTGAAAGCTGCTCCTTTCTTCTTTGCATTCTGGCACATCAAGATTTTTAAAGTTCCACCTTTTATGCATCCTTTTAGCTTTATGCTCTGACAACCTTATTAAAAAGCTTAATGTTGGAGCTGTCCCAGGATTTAAATAAAGGAATAACGCTGCCTTGGCTTCACAACTTATTCACTGCAGCAAACGATGCTTTTGACCATTTTGGCATGTAGCTGATATGAACTGCACTTCTGTTACATAAATGAGGTTAAGGGGGCAGGCAGAGTTACAGGACCGCAGACCAGATCAGGCTGAAAGGAGCACAGTGGGTCTTCTGGTGCCACCTCCCTGTGCAAGCAGGGACATCCCAGAGCACTTGGCACAAGACTGTGTCCATGATTGTATCCTCAGTGAGGGAGACTCCACAGCCTCTCTGGGCCATCTGTTCCAGTGCCCAGGAGAAGTTCTTCCTCACATTCACAGAGAATTTCCTGTGCATCAGTTTCTGCCCTTTGCCTCATGTCCTAGTGGTTGGCACCACTGAACAGAGCCTGGCTCCAGCCTCAGGCACCTCCCTTCAGGAAGGACAGTATCCTGAAGGGTAGGGATCACACAGACTCACAGCTACATCAGAAAGAAGTCTGGCAAAAAGATTTGGACAGTTGCACGCAATGCCATCTTCCTTTATAAAGCCTGTCCAGTTTTGTAAGGACGGTTCACAGAAAAGTTACCCACTGCCTTAATTCTTCTTGACATTGTTCTCTCTGTCGCTTCCTTAGCTCCAAACTGGATTGGTGCCCAGCCAAAAAAGCCTCAACCAGAAAAGGGGGCAGGGAACGAAATGTAAGTTAGGGAAGTGCAAGCGAGGCAGGAGCTGGCGCACGCGGGTACTCACCATCAGAGGGCACTACGGTACTGCAATACACCACTCTCACGCTCTGCCAAGGAGACAGCCGCTGATGCACCTGGAAAACACAGGCACAGCAGAAAGGGCAAATGTTCAGAGTCCGGCAGGACCGCAGCCCAGCGCCACCTCCTGTGCCCCCTCCCTGCCGCCGGCCCCTTCCCCGGTGCCCGCGCTAGGCACTTCCTCGACCCGCAGCGGGGACAGCCGCAAACCAGGAGCACCTGTCAGGAACAGCCTCTTCCCTTCCCATCTGTCACCCCACGGGGGTTCCCCCCTCAGCCAAGTTCACCTCCACACACCTCACTCCACACACGTAGCTGAGAGCCTATAACAGAACAGCTGTGATTCGTTTTCCTTAACGTAACATGTATTTTTAAAGCCATGATCCATCAGTTTTAAGAAATCAGTTCAGCTTACTACACAGACACCGGGTAGAAATCATACCGAAGCACAAGTCTTTAAAGGTTAAACAAAAAAACTTTTTCGCATAACCGAGAGGGATGTTTACAGAGTTGTGGATTAACAGGTTCATTCTCTTTGGCTGTTTTCCATGCCAACATTACTTTTCTCATGTCCTTACAGAGGGAAGGCAAATTCTGAGACAGGAAGTAGTAAACACGCCTGTGCGTAGAAGAACAAATTGTTCCAACATAAAAAGCAATAATTGTAAGACTGAGCTACAAAAATAAAAAACCACAACAGCCCAATAAGAAGAAGCACATGAATGGGTTGTATGTTCTGCTAACTTAGCAAGAGACCCATTTGTCCATGAAAATCTAGAATCAGACTGATTTAAAGTCTGTCTTCTGATTATATTACACTGGTTATACACTAATCCTTCCCCAACACCGAGATTACAGCTCTGGCACAAAACAGCCCAACTGCAAACCAGAATAAGGCGTAACACACCAGCTCTCACCTGTCTCTGGTGGTTTATATTTCAGTGGCTAGCCTCGGATTTTTCAGCAGCTGTTGTCCAATTTGGACATTCCTATGGTCTGGGATACTTTTTCTTTGCTGATTGCTAAAACACAGCTGCAAAACCTGTATTTCTATAAAGGTATCTCACAGGGAGGGCTTGTTTAAGTAAATTTCTAATGAAGTTTGCAAACAAAACGTAGGTCACTGATTATTTCTGTGCCAAATTGTCCAAACCTCTGTGTTTCATGAGGTTGCCTTTGATAATCTACTTAAAATGGCTTTAATTGCTACTTCATTTGTCCTTTGAAGCCCGATATCCAAACCAAGGACAGTTTCCACTAATACTTCTTGAAAGCAGGACCTTTGGCCCTGATGGTCACTACAATGACAGCTCTAGAAATTCACTGCGATATATGCTGTATTTACACTTCATTTCTATCAGTTTTGACAATGAAAATCAGTCGTTTTCCATTTGCCTCCTTTCAAGTGCATTATCAGCTTCCTAGGGTCAAATCAGACAGTCAGCTCGCAGTAAAAGCAGTAGGCACTAAACAGCTGCAACTCAAGTGGGAAGTTACGTGTTTCAGCAGAAGTGATGTTGTAAAAAACGCCTGTGTGTTGGGAACCAAAGGGCAAATTTGCCTTTTTGCAAGTGAAATAAGCAAGTCTTCTTGACTCCCTGACACCACGCGCTACTGTTGAGCAACCAGGACTACTCCTCCCACCCGAAGAAAACCAGGTTTTAGACTCACTCATATCTGAGAAAAACACAGCTACACAGCCCCACATCCTGTACAAATCCAGCTTTGTTGTCCTGGCATTACTATTATATTATTAACAGAGTCAGAAGCTTCAAGGATCAAAAGTGGTACCACATACAAATCGATTTTCAGAACCAATTTTTACCTAAGGAGAGGAATTTTAATCCTTCTAAAAATAGTATCAGATACAATAACAAGTGGGCAGAATTCACAGTGAGACACAAACCCTCCTCAGCCAGAGCACTACCCCAAAGACTGTCTATAGACCTGTTTTACCTAATCCCACGACACAGCTAGCACCGATAGGAGGTTTTTACTGCTTCTCTCTCCCCTTCCACACAACATTAATCATCCATTTTTCAAACACTGCACAGCAGGACTCTGCCTTTCTACCACAAGTGAACGGCAGTCCAAAACCGCAGAAAATCAGAAAATCCTAAACCCTGCTCAACGCAGCATCATCCCACTGCAAAATAACCACGTAACTGGAAGATATTATCAGGTAGCACACGCAAAGACTTTACCTTAAGGCTATGAGTACCTGGCAGATACAAGCTCACTCCAGAAGCCTCCTTCCCTCACATACAACGAGAGCAGGGAAAAGGCAAAAAAGGTTGGAAAAAACAGGGCATGTGAGGTGACTCATCAAAAAGCTGAGGTGTCCCTGCATTCAACCCCTTGGACAATTCTTGCATCCCAGTACAGGCCGAACCCCTCTGTTTCATCAACACCCCCCTCCCCAGCAGGGAGCTGCCAGCACATTTCACAGGAGAGATGCTGTTAAAACACACATATCTGTCCCTCCTGCAGCTCTGAACTGTGCCGTGCAATGTGTGCTGCTGCTACAACTCCTTATCTACAGAAACAGTCTCTACTGGGTAGGAAGGGAAAAAAAAGAACAAATGAACTCAAAACTGAGCAGAGACTGGATGTCATGATATGTCATCCAAGGTTAGCAAGAGCTTAAGGAGTCATCCATCATTTTTATTCCTGAAAGGAGACTGTTGTTTTAAAATTGAGATGGAGAGAAATGTTTGAACCCGTTATCCAATGTCTGCAGTCCAACAGCTTCATACAGAAAGATGTCAGAAGGCTGAAGCTGGGGATCAGAGCAGTGCAGGGCAGAGAGAGGAACTCGTTTCAAGCTTTACCGACCAGATCTGTCCCTCAGGCAAACAGCCAACAGCTCACCCTTCCTTCAGCAATGAAGCATGGAATGACTGCATCCAAATTTCAGTTCAGACAGACTTGTCCACTTCTCCCAAAATAAGCAATACTTAGGAGTGTGAAAAGCACCAAAGCCGGACCACTGAAATGAGAAGCTTTAAGCACCAGGATAACTTTCTGAGTCTCACAAGGACACACCCAGGAATTCACTTTCCACATCCATTCATTTCCTGCCTTTTCTGCAGTAAGATGCATGTTAAGAGGCTCAGGGTTATGCAGCAGCTACACTCCTAGAATGATTAAAGGAGCAAGAGGAAAAAAGTCCCAGTCCTCTCTCTAAAACTAATGCTTCCTCCAGCCTTGTCCAGGCCTATATTAGACAACCCAAAGGTAAAAGTAACAGCATCTCTCTAGGTCCTAATGTAGCTTTCTCAATACTACATGAGGGACAAAGTTAATCAAAGCCTTGCTGGAAAAAAAATCAACCTTTTAGCTACCAGTGAGTGCTCTCTGGGAAAAGAAGGAGCACTCCTGTTCTCCAGGTATGTAATTACCAATGATGGAACGCTAACAACTTTAGGAGATTGAGTCTCCAAACCCTAAGTAAAAACAGACAAGAGGCTGTCCAGAAAAAAAAAAAAAACAAACCAACACCCTAAGCATGAAAAAAGGTGAACATCTTACTCTAGAACTCAAGTAAAACATGCTACTAACTCATTACCTAGAGTACCAGTGCAGCAAGAACTGCAGAGCTTTTGTGAAAAACAGAGCATTCTCCATATAAAAATGTCTTATTACGAGTGAAGCATTTAAGAGACACGTTTGCAAGTGTCCCTGGCAACACCTACTTTACAAATTATAAGGGGCCTCCTCTAAATGAGGCTGCCTTAAGTCTGATACAAAGCAGCTCACCTTTCCCAACAAACAACAGTTATTTTCCTCTCTATCCCGTCATTCACTGCATGAAACACTGAATGTCCTTCCTGCCTCTAAAAGTGGTTATCCTAAAACCTCCAGGCTGAAATCTCAGTGATGAAAATTGCTGCGAGCTTCCCCGAGCAGCCACAGCAACCCAAGCCACCCACCTCAAACATGCTGAAGGGCTCCACTTATCCGTCTTCCCCTCATTTCTGCTCCTGTAGTCAGTCTGTTAGAATTTGGTGTCTCCTAAACAGTACTTCGATCCTCAATTACCAAGATCCCTTCTGCCCTCCCCTTTTGCTTCCCCTTCACACCAACTGTTTGCAAAGTAAAGGAGATGCAGGGCAAAACCATGCCCTGACCAGAAAGCTGCTGTCCAAGGGATGTGATGTGTGACTTCCCAACACAGCCAGTGTTTTTACACCAGCACATAAGCTCTGACTGGATTTAAGTACATTTAGCTGTGGTGGATCAACTGGGACCAGCTGCCCAGCCAGCTGCTCCCTCACTCCTTGGGAACAGGATTGGAGGATGTAGGATAAAAGGATAAAGGCAGGGGGATCAGCCACCACTCCTCACTGGCTTAACAGACTGGACTAAGGGAAAGTTGATCTACTGCCAATTAAAGCAGACAATATCAAGACACAGGTTGAAATGAACACCTCCCCCCTAACCCAAGCCTTCATCCAGGATCAAACTCTGCTCATAGACACCTTAGACCCAGGCAGTACACACTGAGACCCCTCATCCCCTCGGCTCCTACACATAGACCCCTCAGCCCCAAATACCTCACAGAGATCACAGACCCTTCAACCTCAGACACCTCTCAGCCTCCTGAGACACCCCACAGATACCAGAAATACCCCTCAGCCCCAGGCACCCCCACACAGCCTTCAGAGATCCCTCAGCCCCGGACACCCCAGATATCAGAGACCCCTCAGCCCCAGGCACCCCGCAAAGCCCTCACAGAGACCCCTCACAGAGA
The DNA here is from genome assembly GCA_013398015.1 of Oreocharis arfaki. Taxonomy (NCBI): domain Eukaryota; kingdom Metazoa; phylum Chordata; class Aves; order Passeriformes; family Paramythiidae; genus Oreocharis; species Oreocharis arfaki. The sequence goes on along the minus strand of VZRR01001933.1, from coordinate 59,941 downwards.
CCCCTCAGCCACAGACACCTCTCCCAACCCCAGGCAACCCATCCAGTGACTATTAAACCAGTCTGCTAATAAAACCCTTCAAAAGCGAGCCAGCACGGGGCTCTGGGCACTCACAGGACCTGCCCAGCCCGCAGCAGCCCCTCACGCAGCTCTGAGGGCAGTGGGGTGACGAGGGCAAGATGGCGGCGCCTTATGAGGGACCCCGCTGGCGCCAGGGCCCAGGCACTGCCCTGCCAACTTCAGCTAATTCCCACTAATTCCCCCTCAGCACCCTCCCTGCCTTCCTCGGACACCTCCCAAGGGATCAACACAGGCCCATCTGCCACTGGAGATGTCTGCCTGCAACTCTCACCCCCTTCTTTTCTTTCTGAGGTACCCAGACATCGCTGCCCACTTCCAGGATATCTCTTTGAAAGAAAAANCCCAAAAACCTCAATCATCCTTCCAAATTGAGCCAAACTTTACCAGGGATTTGCAACCCTGTATGGAAGGCCACCTTCAGCTTCTTGCCACGGTCTCGGGATACACTCACATAGCAAATACAGTCGTGTAGTATTTCCCTCACGGCATTCACTGGGCTGCTGTTTGGGAGCCTGGGATGCGACAGAACACCCCTTGCTCCCAATAAGGGTACTGCTCACCCGGCATCCATGTAAGCCTCCAGGGATTTGGCTGGAGAGGGAACGCAGCGCGGAGAGCCCCTGTACCCGGGAGCTGTGCCCTTGCAGTGATAGCAACAAGCCGTATACTTCTGAGCACTATTTTATCCAACAAGTCCAAACTGCTGCCTTTTTCAACCATACAACTCATCTCCCAGGTCCCAAACACTAGTCTGATTAAATCCCACTGGCTTGAACTCATTCCTCTCTCTGACAGCACGCCCTTACTCCATCCCACTCGAGAGGTCAGACTTTGCACCAAAAAGAACATTTTGCACCCACTGCTCCACAGGGCAGTGTTTCGTGCGGATGAAGGTCAAGCAAACAAGAACCCCTCTGAACTGCAGTGCTATTCCTCGTGGATTTTTTCTTCTGCATTTTAAAATCAGGCTGTAGACAGACACAAAAAAAAAGGCAATGCCAGCAAGATGTGGGAAGTGTTATTCTTTACATTTGGAAGCACTTTGTACGACCTACACATTAGCAAATGATCTTCATTTGCCTCAGTTCTCATTCCTGCCTGAATTTTCTCTTCTTCCAGCATTAGTACAAAGCTCTATCACATCTGCTAGGAAGGGAACATAAACAGGAGGTGAGCTATAAATACTCCCTTCTCATCCTGCTTCCTTTGCCCATCTGCCTAAAAAGAAGCAGGTAATCCAGTGTCCAGGAAGAGGAGGGGGCAGGAGGAAGGAGATTAGTTCTCTGCAGAAAAGGGAAAAAGCAGGGATGAAATAACTGTTCCTCATCCTCCATTGTGCCTTTCCCAGGCATTACTGCTGCTCTGGAGATACCAATACGAGTTGCAGCAGGAACTGTTGCTGAGCAGGAACATCACTGCATTTGAAGGCTTTGATAGAGCCTCTGAGAGACAAGAGAGGGAAGAGGAGGTTATAAAAGGGAAAAAAGTTGAGCTGACACATTAAGCACGTCAGCCAAGAAGAATCTATCGCTTTTAACAGGTGCTTCCCTTGCCACCACCTACATCACTTCCCCCCCAACTAAAAACCAAATCAAAACCCCAAACCAAAACATTCTCTCAGTCTATATTCTTAATTTTATTGCAAGTGTCATCAATTCACAGAGAATTGCCCCATTCCTAACTTAAGACAGATGATAGGCAGGGTACACCAGACCCCCACACTCCCTCTCATCCAACCTTCACACAGCCCTTCCTACCACTGGCAGGCAACACAAAGCAGGGCTGGAATGTCTCCCTGACAGTTTGTGATGCCAGATCACAGTTTCACTATGAAAATATTTTTGCTTTACTGGAGTAGGATGGTTTGGATTCCACTTCTTTAATACAATCCTCATGGTTACTGGGGAAAAAAAAAAAAAGCTGAGAATTTTAATTCCTTTGAATCCTGAAGGCTTGAAACACAGAACCCAAAGAAAACACTAGGATGCATTTAAACCTTTCCAGCTTTGAAACCCAAGAACTAAATTCCTTTCCCTAATTTCCAGATTCATCATTTGAGTCTTACTGAAAAGGTTTAAATCTCTTCTCAAAATTAGGGGGGCTGTCAACCACTGCTTTAAAAAAAGTTTGAAGAATTCAGCAACTTCTGAGCTCACTAATTTCAGGGATTTTTTCTCTCTCAGCCACTCACAGCTGAAAACTGCATAACTAAGAGAGAAGGCATCAGATGGATTCCCCTCAGCGATTTCCCCAGGGCAGCTTAGCTGCTGTTTGGTTTCTTGTTTGATTTTCTTCCTCTCGCACTTAGCAACCCCATTAGGCAACTCCTTTAGCCTCTGTTAGAACCAGTTTAAAACGAGAGCTCTTGCCCCTCTTCTCCCACTGCAAAAAGAGCTTCCCGGCGAGGAAACAGCACTGCACTGACACACACCCCTGCACTTCCAGCATCAAGAATGAAACAATAAGCAGAGCTATGAAGCGAGATTCCTGCAAGCGCAAGGAAATTCCTTCTGCTAGGGAGCAGCCAACTCACACTGGTTTTCCAGGGAAACAAACTCAGAAACGAGGGAACCTCATCACTTTCAGCTCTTGAAAAGACACAGCAGGCTCTTGCAGACTTCGGAGCTGGCGCCAGCCCATGCACAGCTTGGGAAGATCTGCACACTCTGAAATATTGAAAGGTGCAACATCCTGCAAGCCACAGCAGCCCAGCACACCCCACTCCTGTGGGAGTCCTACACCATCAATTCCCTGCAGGAAAGCACAACACAAAAAAATCTCATCTCTCTGGCTACCCTTACACCTGAGCTTGGTCCAAAAAGCGGTGCAACAGAAAGGTAAGTACTCTCAGACAGCAAGAGGCTGCACCCACAACGTCACATCCAGTCAGTCCAACCATTAAAAGACAAAATGTGGTTCCTACTCTCGGATTATGAGCCTCACAGGGCAAGCCTAGAGACCAAACTTGCTTTAGGGTTGAATCCTTTATGAGGCACTTAGCAATGAAGTTTAAGAGTGTTGCCCAGAAGCGCCAGATAAGCTTTGTAGATACTCTGAGTTTCACAAGTTTGGGTCCCAAGCAAAAAACCGTAAGTTTGGTATTTCTTCCAGAAAAAAAAATGGCCAATGTTAATTGACTGCAGGTATTTGTAGCCAAAGTGCAGGGTGTTCAACTTGGCATTCTTCTCTGCTTTTTACATTCAGTTTGCAGCAGTTCACTACCAGGTGTGGTTAGTATAGTAAAAATCAATCCTTTTGCTAGTCCCACATACATCTCATGAAGCTCTGGAAGAACCTTCCAGTTGATTAAGGGTGGATTGCCTGACATTTTCCCACCTGGATACGCTGCCTGCCATAAGGATTGTTACTGAGCAACTCCAGCTTCTAAATCCCTCATGTTCCCTGGCAAGAGCACAGCAACAGAAGGAAACAAAAAAGATTCCAATAAATATATAGGCATGTTTTAAAGCCATTAAAGAACTCCATTTCCTTGTGCCACCAGACCACAGATCAGGGACGCTTACATGCAAACTTAATATGCCTGTATGTTAATGTTTAATATCTTTTGGTTAATGATGTACTTTTACTTATTTTGCAGGATGGCCTCCCTCCTGCGCCCTGAAAGAGGAGATGGTGCAATGCTCACCTCCTGTGTGCCATAAGTACGTGCCTGGAGAGGCAACTTGGCAGAAGTTGAAGCACAAGTGAAAGGCAGTGCTCTGCAGAGGAAGATCTTTATTGACACACTAATAACGTGCAGGAAGAACACAAACAGTAATGTTGAACCTGATGCTTAACTAGTGTGTTGAATTCAGTTCTGAAGGTTTCCCAGTTCAGCTTTCCTCAGCTCATCTCACCTGGTCTATTTGCAAGAGGAGGAGGTCATAGAATCACAGAATCCTGGAATGGTTTAGGCTCAAAGGGACCTTACAGATCATCTTGTTCCACCCCCTCTTCCCATGGGCAGAGACACCTTCCAGTAGATCAAGGTTGCTCCAAGCCCCATCTAGCCTGGCCTTGGACACTTTCAGGGATCCAGGGGCAGCCACAGCTGCTCTGGGCACCCCATGCCAGGGCCTGCCCACCCTCACAAGGATGACTTTCTTCCCAACACCCCATCTAACCCTGTCCTCTGGCAGTTTAAAGCCATTCCCCCCTGTAAATAGTATCTCTTTGTAGGTTTCCTCCATGGACTGGAAAGCCACAATTAGGTTAACCCAAAACTTTTCTTCTCCAGGCTGAATAATCCCAATTCTCCCAGCCTTTCCTCACAGCAGAGCTGCTCCATCCCCCTAACCACAGGAAAGTGGGGTTGACCCCTTCTGTACAGCACAAGCAGCAGCCATAGCACATCCTGCAGCATTCTGTGCATGGTTTCAGGAACACAAACTTGCTCCTGGGCTCCTCTGGAGGAGGAGAAGCTTTTATCACCCATGGGACTGCTCCCCAAACCCCAGCCTTGGCAGCAGGTGGGGCTGACGGGAACATTCACAGCTTCATCATCGGTCATCTCTGGCAAGACAAGCAGGAGGCCCAGAGATCAAAAGGTTTTTATTTAATTGACCACTGATAAACGGAATGACTGCAACAGCATCTCCTAATAGCTCAGAGCTGTTCATGTGAGCATCTCCTGCACAGCATCGCTGTGCTACAAAGCTCAGTGTAATTATGCTCAAATGCGTGAAAGCACAACGGAGGCACAAAACAGATGAAGTTTTAGGGAAGCTATAAACTGATCACTTCATCTCACAGCCAGTGCCACCCTCACAGCTCAGTCACATCCGTCACTCCTTCGGGCTGAGCCTGTGGGGAGGAGAGGCTGGATGCCCTCGGGAAGAGCTGCTCCCCTTTAGGTGCCACCGCAGTGCCCGCGCCCAGGCCATGTTCAGCACCAATCCACTCCGTCCCTTCCCAAACCTCCCTCCTCTGGCTTGGCAAAACCAGTCAAAACCGGGTTTATGGACATGCACTACGCGCAAACCCACCTTTAGTTTATATAACGATTAAGTCGAGGCAGCCAAGTTAAAATCACTAAGGAATCTTAAAGAAAAACAGACCTAAGACTTCCCCCAACTTACCAAGTTAACCACTGCCAGGATGCGTGATAAACCAGGATTACTCAAACATTTCATTCCACCTCTTTGTTTAAAAATACTGTTTTCTATAAATTTTCTGTCTCCCAGATCACAAAGCTTGTTTTAGTAGGATTTTAACTGAAATTTTTCAAATTGTTTCAGCTCAAGTATTTTTACTTTGTTTTAAAAGCACAGAACATATAATATACTGTGTTTACACCTCTAGCTACAGCTTTTTTCCCCATGGAAACTGTTGCAGCTTCATCCAAAAAATAAGACACAAGGAAGATCCAACACAAAACAAATCCATTTTCAACTGCCAGTCCCAAAAAGCCAATTTGAACTGCTTACCCAATTATAAACTGCAAACCACACATCAGAATTACACGTGTTGCAAAGGATTTGCAATTCACACTTCTTTCCTATATGAAGGCTGAGGCTCAACTCATATTAAGAGATTGAGAAGCCTTGGAAATGAACCACTAGAAAAAAATTACTAGGAAAATGACCATGTTTCTAGTCATTAAGGACTTTTAAGAATGAACAGTCCTGAGAAAAGAGATTATCCTGGGAGAGAGGGATTTGGAATGGAAAGTAACAGGAGATCTTTGGCTTGATCACTTCCTTAAAGCTTTTCCAAATCAATTAAACTGGATTTAATATACTGTGATAGGTGTTCAGTGGTCTAGAAGAAGGCAATTTACAATTTGGCTCTGAATTATACAAGCTGTCAGAGACACCTTTACAGTTTGTATTTTCATTGACAGTCTCAGTTAGTTAATGAAATTGAACCATTCTTCTCTGGAAAACTAAATATACACACAAAACAGAGCAAAAAAGGCTCTGTGGAGAAGCCACAAAGTGACAGGCATCAAGGTAAGGACTTCAAAACATACTTCAAAACATATGCTTTCAATCCAACTGAGGAGGCTGGCACAGCTCTCATGGAATCAGATACTCCCCATACTTTCTTTCCAAGAACCTTTTTAATGCTTTCTCACTGCACTAAATAGCCCTGGGAACCAGGACCTTCCCTTTGATCCAGTGCTAATTATGACTTAAAGTTCTTTCAACTGTGAATCCCAGGTTTCTGCTCCTCTATGGGGATCGCCTTAAGAGGCTGGAGAGAACTGTAGAATCCCAGACTGGTTTGGGTTAGAAGTGACTTAAAAGCCCATCGCATTCCAGCTCCCTGCTATGGGCATGGACACCTTCCACTATCCCAGGTTGCTCCAAGCTTCATCCAGACTGGCCCTGAACACTTCCAGAGATGGGGCAGCCACAGCTTCTCTGGGCACCTTGTGCCAGGGCCTCCCCACCCTCACAGGGAAGGATTTCTTCTCAACATCCCAGCTAACCCCTGCCCCCTCTGGCAGTGGGAAGCCATTCCCTCTTGTCCTGTCACTATGTGCCAATAAAAAAGTCCATCTCCCTCCTTTTTATTTAAAAATTATTTTGGCTATATTGGGTGAACAAACAATGGGGAGAGCAAGTTTCCCCAGCAGACGTGCTGGCAGGACCCTGCCTGTGAAATCTGCTGGGTTCACAGCTCTGCAGTCTGGTACATGCAGCTCGAAATCATCCCCAAAATACACATCAACAAACTGGAGAGGCCCAGACAAAAAGGAAAAGTGGTTCAGGGCCGGGTGTCCATGACAATCAGCTTCTTTCATCCCTCCCCGCTTACGCTACTTTGCTGATGGGTGTACGGGATCCAAACAACTTGTAAGGGAACCACAGCCAGCTGCCACAGCTGCCAGTCACAGTTCTTTCCAAAGGGCTCTGCTAGAAGCTTGCACATCAACAAACGCTCTCAGGAGACATTGAAAGCAGATCACACTTTTCACAGATTGGTTTGGGTTTTTTTTTAGTACAGACAAAGCTTATTGCTAAAATCAGACAAAGCAGCAAGGTGATGAGTTTAGGTATGAGGCCCAGGCACTTCCAAGCAAACAGCTCATCCTTTCGGGGAGCAGGAGCCCTGACGGCACTCTGGAACCGACCCCGACAGCCGAAACCCTGCGTGCTTTCCCAGCACAGCAGAGAAAACACATTAGCCCTTGAGAAAGCATTAAGAGAAGCACTAAAATAGCTGGCTGGGAGCAGCATAAGTGGCTGTCCAGACAAATAACAGGAGAATCCATGAAGAGCTCTGGAGGCAAAAAAATCCTCAGTGGGAAAGCAGACCACTGTTGCAGACACACAAACCAGGAACACTTACATCAAGTTCAGACTAAACATCAAAGATCACTCGTTTCTGAGGGGAAACAGTCACAAAGGAAACTAAAACCAAGCACAAAGCACAGCTGGGAAAGCAGTAGCTAGACGGGCATAGAGCAGGGAAATAGGAGGAGCACAGGTCACGGTCTTGCTACAGCACTGCAGGACACTGCACCAGCTGCAACCATATTTGCTCAGCAATGTAAGAACCCAGCAAATCCCCTCAGCCAGAGCACATCCCACATGGATTGTCTACAGACAAGCACTATTTCTGCAGTGACACTTGCAAGGACCTTGTACCATCACCAATAAGGAGGTTATAGAGCAAACAACCCCGTCCCCAAATTTTATCTTGCCCTTTCACACATCAGGCACAGTGTACTTGAGTGTTTTGAAGCCAGTTTAAAAAGGCAAAAATCTCATCTCTACACTGTGCTCCTGTAATTCAAGAATATAACCATAAATTGGGAAAAAAAATCAGGTGAAGTTACAACTGCAGGAGTTTGAATACAGCCTGGGAATCGCACTTGGATGGTGGGTGACTGGCCCACCTCCTCCTCTGGGGATAAATTTCTTTTCCACATTAGGAACCCAGAAAGGTTCATTCCGATATGCCTCCAGGCAAGAGGAACAGAATTAATGCAAGTTCACCAGAGTTTTTTCTGGCATTGAGAGGTTCTCAGCATGCAAATGCTACCAAGGTATTTATGAAGTTGTGCTGTATTTGGAAGAGGGGCAAGGGGAAACCTTGGCCTATTCCAGCCTTTCTGAACAAGGGCATCAACAAGTTGTCACAAGCCCCTACTTACACCAAGGGGCTGGGCCACCACATACTTCAAAAACCACAACATTTCAACTTTTTAATGGTAACAAAGAGACACATTAACAGTTTTACCGTCTAGAACACAGTCTGCTTGGTCCTTGGCTTGGAATCATTCGTGAGACCTGTTCTATCCTCAGGTATTATTTGTTATTAATATGGACACTATGTTTAACAACACAGTAGCAAGCCTAACAGACCAACAGACACAGAAATAAGTCTGATCAGCAATAACTGCTGTTCTTCTCGCCTTTTGCAGATAGGGGATTTAAGTCCAGTAAAACATTAAGTGTCATGAATTTGAAACCATGACTCTCTGGATTACCAAAATCTCTACCCTCCAGAACACTGAAAAATTCAGAAGCATCATGTCCCAAACCACTGAGCAACTGCCGCTCCTTTGGTTTTGGAGGCTGGTGAGAAACACATTTGCAAGTTCATACAAAAGTGTGTGGCAGTTCAGGGGATGGCGTCTGGGAGAGGGAGCTTTCTCACACACATTTATTACTAATTAATATCAAACTCCTTTTTTGGAATTCTGCATCTTCCAGACAAAAAGTCCTGCCTAAGGAAGATTAAATACCCGGTTTCTCCAAAAAAAACCAAGTTCTAGAAAAGCATCCTCTAAAAGTCACTCCTCTCACTCAAGTGATGGGTCCCTAATTTCCCTGGACAGAGGCAGCTCCTCTGATGTTTAAAACCCTCAACACCCTTCAGAAATCCCAGCAGGACGTAAGAACACTCTTGTCCCTGCTGGCTGAACGCCACGAGTGTGCAAAGCCAGTTCCATCTCATGCTGTGGTGCTGCTCCCTTGCTGATCCACCTGTAAGGGAGTCGTGGCAGCTCTCTTCCAGGGAGCTGGTATTGGCTGCAGGAGCCCCTGGGGACATTTCCTTCGCAGCCACCTCAAGGCTTCCAAGCCACAGATCCCTGCAGTTTTGTAGGGACACACCTTGTACCCTCCCTGGGTGCCAGGAGGTTTACAGAGAGGGGCTGTAAAACTGCCCCGCTGCTCCCCTTTAACAGCCCTGCACAGAACCACCGACACCTCGGACACATCTTAGCATGGGCGGTGGCTGGGTTTGAAAAATAAGGACTTGTAGACCTTGTTTAAATGGAATTTACAAAGATAAACACAAATAAAGCCTGCACAGCCCCAAAGAGATTCCAGTAAGCTTTCCCCACACTATTTACAGCCCAGCAAGAGGCTTAAAAATGCTCATTCTGATCTGGCTAGAGGTAACTCACGCAAGTGTATCGCTCACCTTAACAGGGTGACTGACACAAACCTCTTCTGGTGCCCCAAACCTTCCTAGAATTGCATTTAAATGCAAACTCTTTCCCAGCTTCCCTCCTCTTCCTATAAGCCAGGATTTCTTTGATTCTCAGTCTAATTAGGAGATAATTTTAACTCTGTCACTGGTTTGATTGCACTGGTGCTTAACCACACTATTAAGCAAATCATTAGCTGACATGTGGCCCCTTCTCCATCTGACAGAGACACGCTCAGCCTCAGTGGGGAGGGTGGGGGGAGACTCCAGAGAAACCACCACCACCAGTCCTTAGATTTAACAGGCTGCAGCTGTTAAAGCACTGCTTGGGCCACCACATCCACCACTTTATCATGAACAGGGGCAAGACAAGCCCTCTCACTGCAGTCCAACCTGCCTGGCATCCCACATCCAAGGTCACCTGTGAAGGACAGCAGGACAGCTTGATCCTGGAAGCACCACCGAGGAACCTGGGCTGCACAGGAGCTGTAGCAACCAAGCAGATGACTGATTTTCTGTACTTGAACACCAACTGGGCAAGACCCTTCCTGCTCCATTTTCACAACCCCGGGGTCTGAGACTGCCTGGGGCACATTCTAGCAAAGGGCATCGGAGCCCATCAGCTCCAATTTGAAGCTGCTGCTTCACATGTTTACTGTTCTAGGAGAAAATAAAGCAGGTTCAGTCATTTGCTGCTGCCTGAAAAAGGCTCCTGTGCCTCACTCACGTCCATTTGGAGCAGACTACTCCAAAGGAGCACTAAGATAGAACAAGGAGCTTTTCAAAAATCACGACAGCTGGCTAAGTTCTGTGAAGGGAGTGTTTTCCCATCTATTCCACCTTGTGATTCCTTCAAGGATCCCAAATTAAGCACTTAAGCAAACAGTAAGACATCATTTAACAAGTCAGTGTGCCTAAATTGATTGTTAGGGCATCAGTGAGTCATAAACTGCTAGGTTCAAACAGCTGTTTTCTCCTTCTAGGAAAACCTTCTGTCCAACACATACAAATTTGCATGGAGGAACCATTTTGCAAGCCTGTGACGCCAAAGCTTCCTGCAGCAGCAGCCACAGCTGCTGACTTTGCCCACTACCTATGCTCAGCAGCTGCTTCAGCAGCACTTTCCCTCCACACCCCATCTCTGAGCCACCAAGCTCCTGTGCGTTGCTGGTGTGAGGATGCAGGGCAGTTAAACAGTCCAGATTTCACAGCAGCGGATTTCTAGCCACAACCACAGGCCTTCAGCAGTCCAGCCCAAGGCTGAAACACACCTGAAAACAGTGTTATTCCTGAGCTGAAGCTTCTTGTTAACAGTGGACCGTGCAAAGAGCTGGAAACATCAGTTCACTCAAGGAGACAAGTGATGAGCTGCCTTTGTCTGGTCCTTGGGAACAGCAGGAAAAGACTGAGATAACAGTAGAGGTTTTGAACTGGTTGTCAGTGTTTGCTCCTCACAGCAAGTACATTTCACAAGAGCCATTTGGGTGACTGGCACCTTTGCTTCTCCTCTCCGTGTGCTACAGCACCTGGGAACAAGAGGAACCTGTGACCAAGCAACGTTCCAGATTCCTTAAAAGGGATCTCACATGATAGAAATGGCTCACATATTAACACAACGAATGCTTCTTACACTCTTTTACCACATTGCAAGGAAAAAACCCTCCCAGGTCTCTTTCAGATCAATCCTGGGACTCCATTTCTCCTGCTTTTTGCCACAGTAGCCAAGTTTACAGTCCTGGGCCATGGAGAAGCAGCCAAGCCGGCACAGCTGGGGAACAAAACAGAATTCCAGATGGGCTTTTAAAGGTCTCCTTTACTGACTCGATCTTAAACTACAGCACAGACTGTCAGTGCTCTGCTGCTCATTGCAGCAGCTGTTTCGCCTTAGTGTGCCAAGAAAAGTCCCCGATGCTTCACAGGGGGCACAGAGTGAGACCAACTCCATGAAGTCACCGGGGCCACCCTAGAAGGGACCTCCACAGCCAGGGGACAAGCTCTACCAACAGGAGAAGGAACACAGAGTCAGCTGGCTGACTGCAGAGCTGCTGCTGACAGCACGTATGATTTGTGTTGTTTCAACAACATTTCTGAAGCCATCAGCTGGTAGCAGCTTACCGGCTACCAACAGCAGCAAGACGGAGAGCAAATCCAGGAGCTACTGATGGCACTACTAGGTAAGTCCATGAATATTCATGCCACTAAAACCTGAATGAATTTTTAATCTTTTTTTTTATTATGAAAGAAAAATTAGGAGCTTCAGGGGCTTTATAAACATCAATACACCAAAACAACAAACCCAAGAGGACTGTTCCACTCTATTTTTCTGGACCGGTGCATTCATATTCATACTTCCTATTTTCCCTCCCCTTAAGGAGACCACCATCCAGTTCACTGTTTGGAGCAAGTACTGGTACAAGTCACATACACATACAGGATGAGGGAGATTTTGTTCAAACAGCTCACACATATTTCAGACTGTAGTTTTCCAATTTTTTTTCTTTTTCTCCTTTTTTAAACTACAGCTTGGAAACGACCAACAAAGGCTCCAGCAGGAATTAAATCAACTTTTATAATCCATGTGGCCTGCACGCCTGACACAGGTGTGTACAGCTGGAGCCATACTGCCAACACGGACAACAGGCACGCCAGTGATCAACATGAAGTGTGGGTAACTAAACTTTCAGATCAGCAACCCATTTTTGCCCCAAATAAAACATTGACAAGCACTGTCAAAGCACCCACATGTGGTGTCTGCTGGGCACAAGCAGCACAGTGGAAGAGGGTCAGCTCTCAGTAGGCCCTAAAGCCAGTGACAGTCACCTTCAAAATGGGTTGAGCAAGCCTGTCTCGAATTGACTAACAGAGCATAGTCATGTGGATTTATTAAGAATATTTCTTCAGAGCAATCCTAAAATACAATGGATGCATGCTTGGGCTATGCCACAGATCAGGCAACCTCTTGGGTTACACTTGCAGCTGTTTCCCCAGCTGTCACCAGCCATCTGGGAATTTCTCACAGACAGCAGACCAGGTCCCCCACCACGCTCCTGATCTCGGCATCTTCACAACACAGTTCATCAGGCACTCCTCCATCAGCATCCTTCCAGGGAGAAAAAAAGAAGCTAAATCTTTCTCTTTATAACTGCAGGACTGGAAAAGAGTTACAGAGTTAAAGTCAAAGACTACCAGTTTGGGCTTAAAATTTGAGTGGAGCATGCCTCTGCTAGTCACCAGCCTAAAGAGTAACATATTTAAGAGCTGCACAGGGGAAACAAACTGCATTCCTGGGAGAGAAAGAAGAAACGGTGGCTCAGCTGCACTTCTCAGGAGCAAATTCACAGGTTCTCAGCAAACTTAGAAGCAGATCCACACCACCAGACCCAGGAGCAGAAAGTGAGTATAAGAGACATGGATCAAAACGGAACTCCAAATGGAATTTTTGTTACTAAATGCCAGGTACAGACTTGAAACCTGTTTCTGTGTGGCCCTGAAGATACTCACTATACCCTTAGCACGCCTCATGTTTCAGGATCTTTTGATGGGTTATAAAAAGTGCAGGTGTCAGCCCCACCCCCTTACCCAGAGCACTGAAAGCGTGCAGCAATGGGACCCAGAGCCCACCCCTTGGGAGCAGGCACTGGATCTCAAGTGACCCACTTCAGCATTCCTCTTCCACTGGCACATTTGCACATGGCTCAGCAAGGGAAAACCCCCCTTTCCCAGTTATTCTATTCTATTCCGACTGTATTTTAACATTTCCCAACAGCAAGCCAAATTTACCAGGGGAAGGAAACCAAGGCCTGCTTCCACTGTGCCGAGTTTCCAGTCACCTGGACAGTACTGTGTTGTTACCAGCCCAGCTCAGTACTGGGGTTGGGCTTGTCAAACCCCAGTACTGAGCACTGTGTGGTGCTCCTGACAGGCTTCCCTAACATCCACCCTCTCCAGGTATCACTGCTCCCTGCCATTCAATCACTCCTTGCTCTTTTATCACAATCTAGGGAAACTTTCACAGCCATTTCCTTACAGCAGCAAGGCCAGGAAAAACATTTTGCTGAACTGTGCAACCTTCAGCAGCTTCTTGGCCCACAGTTAATAAGAAAAGTTATCACTGGCTCATACAAAGATCTCTAATGCAGTTAAAATATTTCTGGCAGCGAAACAATAAAAAAAATGAAGTGTTTCAAATGCCTGGCTAAATTTGCTACAATAGATGAGAAAGGGCTTTCTAAGCAAGTTTATCCATGAGATCACCGCTTTGTGGTGTACAGCACCAGCTCAATTAATCACAAAACTATTTGCAAGGACTTGCCAAAAAGAGAGGAATAACAGAACAGACCCTGCAGAACAGCTCCCGAACACAGGCAACACACACACACACTCTTCATCCTCCTGCACGAGGAGCTGCTCAAGACCGATGTCTGAATTGAAAACTATTTCTCTTCTGTTTAAAGGAACTAATGATGCAAGCTGGCTGTGTCCTTTCTCAAGTGGTTGCTGCTACAACCCTCTGTTTGCACAGCACTTAAAGTACTCATTCAGCTCTTTCAAATGAAAGATTTCATGTAGGAAAGAACCAAAAGAGGTAATTCAGGTACACAGTGAGTGATTTATCCGTGTACCTCCACACAGGCAGCATTCTTCCTCCAGTCAATAAACTTTATTCCTCCCTAGGAAGGATTTGACACAGACATCAAGCACAAACAGATTGTCCAGCTCAAAGTGGGAAGCACGCAGGTCATAACACACTATCCAGCTCCAAATCACCATTTTTATTTCTGTTGTGACCCCTGCAAAATAAACTTCCCTTTTACACTAAGGGTGCTACCCTTAGTGCTTACCCAGTGCTACCAGCTCTCGCTTTTTTCCTCCAAACTCCTCAGATCCCCCTTAGGCACCCTGCTCCCCACTGGGCAAGGATACACCGCCAGGACACTGTGACTTCAGTCAAACCCTCCAATATTTCAGTTCTACTGCCACCAAGCAGAGTCTATAACTGCTGGTATTCTACAGCCTCATAGTATCAAAGTGTAGATGAGTCATCAGGGCAAGACTAAAAGGAACTGTTTTTTTAATATGCCAGTAAAGAAAAAAAAATGCCTTGTGGAAGAGACAACTCACAATCTTCAAACATGAGTTTCTCTTGGTGAGCTCTGCCCTCAAATGGATGATGTCAGTTTGATGCATCAGTGCATGCGAGATCAATGCCATCCTAAACTTGGTGTCTTCAAGAAGTTATCTTCCCAATCTGCCTGGGAATTGTTTAAGCATTACACACGCTGAAAAAAGAATAAATCAAGCCTAACTATTGAAAACACAAGTAATTCATCTGGCAAGCTGAGAACAGAGACAACCAACCATGAATAATGCAAGAGGGGTAAGATCCAAAATATTCCGTTCAGTCTATTACCTGCAGCCTGAAGTGGTGATAAAATACTTGATTAAATTGGAGAGCAAAAGCAGTTCTGTGCAATTACTGGATAAATATTTCAGAGCAATTTTTCTCTTAAACATTTGGAATCCCCCTGCCAGCCTGAATTCTACACAAGGACATGAGGGGAGAGCTTTTGACACCCGGCCTTTCCAAAGAAAAAGTTTGAGAGGGTGAGGGATGAGCATTCAGGCTTACAGAAACCCAGCTCAAATTGCCATGCCACTTAGCAAGTTAATTTTTTCAGGTGTAGCTTCAGACATTTGTTAAGAAAAACCTCAACAATTCCACTTGTGGAGGTAGGATTTTAGGTGCTTCTTTAGGAAAGCATCCTCCTCCTCCCCCTCTGCCCTGTTTTAGCTGTTGAATAAAATCAGAGCTTTAGGAAACAGATCTCACAGACCATTTAACCCGCATTTGCCCACTCACTTCCCCTCATCACTGAGCTATCCAGCCGTTCCAGGGAGCACAACGGGCACCACAACAGAACTGCCACCTGGTAATGCCACGGTAAATCACTTAAACCAGTTATGATCTGTGTTATGTCCATGCAATTTGTTTCATGGAGTGATTTGGCACAGAGTTCTCTCAGCAACTTGAAATTCTGGAAAAAAAATACTCTTAATTGCCATTTGGACTCTAAGGGAGGAACTTCTCAGCACCCAGAGGCAAAGAAAGGCAGAACCTGGTGCAGGGGTCAGCAGGTGAGCCCTGCCAGTGCCTCTGGGCACTGCCCAGATGCAATCATGGCATTATGAAGGCTTTGGGGATTTTCCCTGAAAGCCCTGTACCTGTGAGGAATGTCACAGCAGCCCTCAGCCTGTGGGAAAGGGAGGGGAACATGTTCACTAAAGGTAATCTTGGCTCTAACAAAAAGTAACTTTCATGTTATGACTTCTTCATCCCATCTTTTCCCCCCAGCCCCAATACTTGGGATATATCTGGAAAAGGAAAACTCCAATCCACACGAACTCAGGTACCTTCAAAGGCATGACAGTGATAAAAAAGAAAACACATTTCAGTGTGAAAAGCACAGAAGGAGAAGGGGATAAAGCTTCAGTGTAGGAGTTCAGGAGTAGTAATTGATGCTTGTGTCAAGGGGGGGTTCTCAGAGGTTAAACACTCAAGAGCAGGAAGGTAAGTTCTATCCACTTTTAACTATGGAAAGAGTAAATGTTACTGAATTTAATCAAGCCTGGCAAAACCTCCTTCCCTATTCTTTCTGGCTGGGTTCAGCAATGGTGTGACAAAACTCAGTTTTGGGAAGTGCAACTTCAAATCTAGGCCATTTTGAGAATATTGAGCTTCAGTAAGTCAAGCCACCAGGCAGGAAAACTCAGTAAGAACAGTCAGCTTCAAATACGTTCCCCATTTCTACTTTATTTTCCTGGAATACCACTTATATCCAGCAGTGGGGTTTCCCTGCACTTAGGTACATCTATGCAGCTCCCATAATCCTAACTCCCGGTTTATCTCTGAAAAAACACAGCGTGTCAATTGCTCTGTACTGAACATACTTCCTGATTTATTTAAGCCAAAGAGAATTGTAAAGAAGACATTTTTATGACTTATTCTAATTGAAGCTGAAATATAAATCTCCAAGTCAAATGCAGTTACCTTAAGGGTACTCGATAGATCAATACTCTAAACACATTATTCATAGCATTTAGGTTAAGAAATATAAAGCTGCTGCTAACCATAATAGTAATTAGGCATAAAAATTCAGTATATGCGGGCAAAAACCCCCACAACCAGGTACTTTTAAAGCTTTCAGAAGAAAACTGGAATGATGATCCTTATGGGTGCCTTCTAAATCAGAATATTCTGTAAAATACTGGAGATCTGATGTCTGACTTCCACAGAAATGAAAAAGAAGCAAAAACGATTTATGTTTATTTTCCATCAAGAAATAAGTCTGATAAATGTAACATGCACAAAAAAAAATATAGGTCTTTATGCATCTTTATCACAAAATATTCAAGAAATTCAAAGCCTGACTTTGGATTTTGACAGTCAACATCTTCCATTTGGCTTCACCCACCTTGTGATTAAAAAAAAAAAAAAAAAAAAAACCCCTGCCCTGGTTTTTTTTTTGGGCATGGACAAAGCCAGGCCCTGAGGAGATCTCATCCAAGATGCCCAAGGGAATTTCCGCCGGCGCTGTCGGCTCCAGGGGAGCACGAGGAGCCTGTGCCAGCTCAGCAGCCCTGCTCACCCAGCCCATGCTGACCCACGGCTAAGGCCACGCAAACAGCCCAAATCCTCCCAGCTTGGCACTGAACTGACAAATCCCTTAAAACAGTTCTGGATCCTGTCAGGAGATGCCACTTTAAAAGCCTCTCTGTATTTACCGTGGTCAGTGGGTCTGACCATCAGTGAGTGGAGATACACAAGCTGGTAACAAGCAAGACTTTCAGATTTTTTTTGTAAAAATTAGTTATTTAATAGCAATTCTAGAGACTGAATCTCGTGGTTTTTTCATCTCAGCACAAAACAGCCTCAGAGATACAGAAATTCTCCAGTTCCACCTGAAGGCACATGTGTTCAAACCCCATTTATGAACAAGCTGAAATTCCTTGGGGTTTTGTTTTGCTTTTTAAAAGCACAGGAGTCTTGCATTGTGGAGAATTGATCCAGCTGCTACACTGCAGGACAACGAGAAGGACAAGACTGGCTTGCTCTCTCCCAAAGGCTCAAAGCACTGTACACCAACTGCTGCAGGGAAGCATTTCCTGAACCAAGCCAACTCTCACCGGGTTTATCTTACAGGAACACTGTTTGCCAAAGGGAGCAGCAAGGCCTGTCAGGATCAGCACCAGACTCCCCCCTGAAGCTGCCTCCATCCCAAGCCCTGCTTTCAGCCCATACTGCTTCCAGGTTAAGAAATCAGCAACTCCTCCATCGTTTGGAGAAACCACAATGCTTTGCTAATGCTGCTGTGGGCAGCACTTACGCCAGCAGCACTGGCCTCGTGTGGCAACGCTTCATGCACCTTCCAACTGTTACAGACCAAAACCTCAGACTGTGCAACACCACCAAACTCTGCCTCTGGTACCTGCTCCTCCTTTGGCACCTTTATTACCACTTCTGATACATCAGCACCATTCTGATCCTTACTTGCTCAATTTTCACACACCCCACAGTCCCTCACCCTTCACACTAATTTCCAAGACACCTTGGAGCTCTGCAAGATAATCAAGTTCAACACAGAATCTTGCCCAACACTACAGCCAATAGGAAATCCAAGGAATCAACACCTCACCGCCCCTCTTGGGACTGCATTTTGACAGGACCAAGCTTTGGCACTGCTGTATCCCTGACTGCTGCCAGCAGGCACCATCCATCTCACACTCACCTGAAGTGTTTGCACAGCATTCTCCTCCAAGGAAGCTTTAGGGAGGAAGCTTCCCTGGAGCAGAGGATGCTAACAAAAGCAGGTTACATAAATCACAAATGCTGTATCTATAATAATGTGCCTTTATTTACTGTCTTAATTGAGGAGACCCCAGACCGTGCTGCCGGTGACAGGGGCTGCCTCCCAGCTCCTGCCCACGGTGGTGCTCTGATGCCCTCTGCTTTACTCAAGCTCATCCATTTCCTTTTTCTGCAGGCTGTTATCAGCTAGATAAGGTAATCAATACAATGTGCTGCCACACAGCTGCTGGTTTTCCTGCTTGCAGCCAGAAGATGAGAAATACCCCATCATCCCTGCTCACATCTGGGGTTGACAACTTCTTTCCAAACAGAAATTAAGGCTAGCACTAGTGGAACTTACCACCTGCTAGCAGAACTTTGTTTGCATCCATCCTTGCTCCCCCTGCAAGAGCCACATCAGCATCACCAAAACTGGTGGTTGAAGCCTTTAAGCTACAGTTTAATACTGCTAAGAAAAATCAAACCTTCAAATACTGCATTAAGGGTTTAGGAGTATTCTCTTCTCCATGAAGGGAGAGTTCCTCATGTGAATCTTCTAATTTTACTTCCATAAAAGAGTGGCAACTTTTAACTTCCATGTGGAAATTGCCACAAGGCTGGGTCAGACCTTTGTCTTCTCGTTGCTTAGAGAAGAGCAATAAACCATAAACACTCAATTCAATAAAAGGTCCATTATTAATCTGGGGTGGTGGGAGAGGTTAAACTCACCCTAGAGACCAGGCAAATACATCAGCACTAACACACACAAAGCTTATTTTTTTTTTCACGAACCCCAATACCACTTTGTAATAAACCCAGTTTGTCAGCTAAATTCATCTTTCCTCAGAAACTTGCGCACATTTTCTGTGAGTGTCTAATTTAAACCCTCCCTTAGGCAGGAGAAGGTTTCTCAACACTGCAATGAGCAAATCAAAATTAAATCCCTCTTAAGCACCGCGGCAGCAGAGAAGCACCACCTTGAGCTTGCTTCACCCTCCAATTTTGGGTTAAAAGTACCCAAAATTAATGCCACACCATTCCCCCTCCTCCTCCAGTCCAACCCTCTGCTGTTCAAGGGGCAGGAAATGCAAAGCACCTGTGTTTCAGGGAGAGTCAAGGAATTTCACTGCTTTTCATGTCAGCTACAAGGCCACACTTTCCCAGTAGGACACACACCTCAAAGTGATGCACCCCTCAATATAACTGGAGTGAGTGGCATCCTTTGAAATCCAGTGTAGAGATTTCAACCTTCAATGCTGTTCAGCTTCCACGGGGGGGTTTTACTGTGGGAAACAGGACATGGCAGGTGCCCCCAGCTGCTTTGAGATGCCAGATTTCTGGAGGAAGGGTGTTTAAAGGTCTCAGATTCTTGCTGAGCTCAAAATAAACGAAGAACACTTTCAGGGTGCCTCCACAGGGCTTGCAAGACTAGCCAAGGACATATTTCTTCTGCCTCATTTCCTCTCTCAGCTCACACACTGATTAACACCACTAAAGCCAAACAAGGCAAGAAATTTTGAAAAACTTCAACCCGGAAACACAACTACAAATAAACACAAAGCTCCAGCCAGCAGCTCTTCCCTACAACTCCAGTACCAAAGACACTGCAAAACCACACAGAACCTCTGGGAACCCTCCAGAGCTGAGTGTGAACATAGCAGGGCTTGGCAGAATCACCTGGGCTGGTATTCAAAACACCCAAAAACTGAGCAACACACAGGGAAACTGAACTGAAATCCCAGGATATCCTGTATAAGTTAGTTTGAAAACAGTCTCACACTAATTCTGACATTTCTAAAGTAATTGCTCAGTGGAGATGCTGTAATTCACTATCTGCAGGTGATACTGGTTCATTCCTGCAACCTCCCTGACACTCAGATTTGTGTTTCAGGCAGTCTTAAATTACATACAATCATATTTCATCTGCACAGAACAGGCCTGAAGTCCAGCTGAGCAGAGAGTTACACAAAAATAATTTAATCTCTGCTACACATCATCAATAATGCACAGCCAACAGAGAGAGCCATGTTAACATACAGATGGGCAATAATCTAATTAACAGTGACCTTTTCTTCTCTTGCACTGCCTACAGGTCAAAACGTTTGAGCCGAGGAGAGGTAATGGCAAAAATGGCTGTTTTGGGAAATCCCTGTACCTAATAATGGCTTTAACCAGCCCAGTCGTTCCGACTCAAACTGAAGCATGCTTGACGGCTGCTATGAATACAAACGAAGGGATTTCCAGTTAATGCGCACGGCACAGGGAAGCAAATCCTCACGATTAAGTAACTCCCTTCTCCACAGCCCCCAAGACAATGAACGCTCCGGGACAAGAACTCCAATCGAATTGTTTCTGAATTCACTGATCAAACCAAACACGCTGACACCATCTGCTCCAGCCTCCCTATCCCGTATGCAAATCCCTCTTTTAAGGAAAGCTACTTGTTCGCAGCAGGCTCTCTACTACAAACTCTGCTACTCCGGCGTGCTCGGAAAAGAAAGTGTAATCCTCTCTTTTGACATTATTTTAAAAGGGGGTTGCTTGAGACCAAGGGCATCCCCGAGAACCCGACACGGGGCATTAAGGGCCGGCTTTTCGCCGGCACAGCGACAACCTTGCCGCAGGAGCCTGAAGGTTGTTAGCGGAGCATCAGCAGCAGGAGCCGCCGGCGGCCACCGATAGGGAGCTGGGAACCGGGAGATCCCTCCGGCATGACGTCCCTCCCTCCTGCTAAGCGGGAAGAGCGACGGACAAGGAATCCCAGCTCCCCTGGCATCGCGGTGCCTTGGCTGCGCGGATTTCCAGCGGGCGGAACCAAAGAAGGCTCTGAGATGAAGCGAAGCCGCATGTGCATCCGCGGCCGCGCTGCCCGCGGTGCGGGGGATCACCGCCGGTGCCGCCGCTGCTGCAGGGAACTCCCACCCGAGCGCCGCCCCGCAGCTCCGCAGGCGCCTTCTCCCCGCCCGCGGGCTCTCCCACCCCCGACGCTCTGAAACCGGAGCCTCGGAGCCTCATCCCTCCCTGCGCTGCATCTGCAGCCTCGACTGCGGGGAGGGGCCGGGGGACGCGGGCAGAGCGGAGTACAGATGAAAATACAGAGTATTTTTGCCATCGACTCCCCCAGCTCTCAGCAGACCAAGGCATGCCATGCCAGCAGATATATTAATAGCTCTTTACACTCCTAACTCATCAGTTTTCTGTTTGGAAAGTCGCTCCCAGAAAGAATTACATTGCTCTAAGAGCAAAAGCAAGAAAATCCACGGAATAGCAGGAAATGAGCAAATAGAAGAGAGTGTTGACAAAGCAGTCGGGCGGTTCGGGACTGCAACAACTCACCCACCCGAAAAGATGCAGAAATTCTTCACACAGAAGCGACTTCCGTATTTATATGGCATAGATGGACTTCGAAAAAATTTGCCTGAATTTATTAACCCTTCAAGATCCTTGGCACTCACTCATCTAGCGAAACAAATAATTCTTCCCTTATTTCCGTATTTCCTTAAGTGCATGCCCCAGCGTTGCATTAACACTGAGTTACTCCGGCAGAAATCATTCTGCTCCTTCTGCCGCAGCCAAATGCTTCTACTGTAGCTACTGCTGCAGAATGAAATCGTTGTGATGTGCTAAGAATTCACTCTTTTTAGTCTGGAGTACCTCTCAATGCAGCATCATCCCTCCACGTGTAGTGGCTACGCACTGGAACTATTACAGAGACTACATTAAACACCCAACACGGTTTGGGGTTTTTTTTCCCTGTTCCAACAAATGCCTTGTCCTTGAAAAAATTAAAATAGTCAAGCTTAAGAAATTAAGAGTTTTTTAAACTACATTCAGAAATTAGGATGGGTAAGTAGAGTGCTTTAGGTCTGAAACACAAATAGGGATTTTAACTAGAAAAATAAAACTCAGACACCACAATCTTTACACTAAACAGAAGGCTCTTGGGAATTTTTCTCGCTTCTGAACATTCATGCTCCCCTCAGAAGCCCATTTTTCCAACAGGAGGTTTAGAGAAGCATTACTATTCCTGGAGATGCTGTTCCATCAGACACAAAGGAGTGCGTGAGACCTGCACGGGACTCCCCCGGGCAGGGAAAGAGCCGTGCCCCAGGCAGAGCACGGCAACGCGGCCCCGTGGGACTGCAGCAACTGCTGGCTTGCTGTGTAGCAACGCACCGTCCTCTGCAAGCAATTCATTCCGTACTCATACTTCATATCTATTTGAGCGAGCTGTCTGTTTCAACTAAGTGCAGACGCCAGACCTACACAGTGGGTAAGGGTTTATGTTTACAGAACAACATTATTTCCACAAACATGAAACTGGGAAGTCAAGATTTCCCACCCCTGCACACCACTTGTTTCTGAAATTTTTTTTGAAGCACACGAACATTCTTCACATCAGGATTCAGCTTAATTTCTGAAGCTCAGAGGAACTTGCCATCCTGCCCAAGCTGGCACCTCCACCACTTGGTACCTAAATTACATCCTGAATTTTTAGGGCTGAAGTTTTTATTGCAGACATTTGAATGTTCACACCCAAACCACAGAGCTCAGCACCTCTCGATGAGGAACCCAAGCGCTTTCAGGGAAGGAAACTGAGAATGCAACTTCTCATGCCTGTTGCAGCTGCAGCCCAGTGCTACAGAAAGGGGAGGGTGAAATCAGGTTTAACGAAGGTGCAACATTTGGACTGGGAGTTATTTCAACAAACTCATCTGGAAAATCAGCCTTCAGATACAGCCAAAACACAAAAGTACACTTCCCAATTTAAACTTGGTTGTTTATTAGACACAGACATATTTTACTCACTGTATTTATCCAATATCCTGTTATATGCTCCATTTTGTGAACACCCAGGGAGAACGGCGGGACACTGATAAATGGGTAAGTAAAACTGATAAATGGGTAAGTGTCAGCCACATTTTGGATACCACATGCACAAAAAATTGCTTGGGAAGCAGGAAAGAAGTAGAAGACTTCTAATCATTCTTCCCAAGAAATAATATGTCCCTTTAGTGAAAAATTCATGTTCACAGCATCAATGAGTAAGAAAAATGCATATGCTCCACAATGAGATCATTTCTGTCTTTAAATCAGAGGAAAAGCAAACACACTCCTGCCCTCGCTTTTGCCCAAGGCTCTGCTATATGATTTCCCTGAAGTCAGCAGCTCCCAGGCTGGGGGAGCACGTTTCCAACAGGGCTCTTGGTCTGTGCCAGAGGGACATTAACAGCATGAAAAGAGAGGAGATTTGACTCCGAAGGCTGTGGCAGGCAGCAAACCTTCCTAAGCGACACGACATTAAAAATCTCCCTGAGCAACACCAGGTACGTACACAGGAATCTCCCCAGCTTTGCTCGCAGGGTGTTCTCAGTGCTCTGGCACATTCACCACTGAGCTTTAGAGCACGTAGAGAGCGTGGAGAGACCCGCTGCCCGCTGCGTGCTCGCAATCTCACTCCCACTCAGACAGCAGCGAGCCGTGCTGTCGGTTTATGGAGGCGGCAGGGCTTGGAAGAGCAGGCAGAAATAAACTGATTTGCAAGCTCAGAGCAACCAGCAATCAAACAGTTTTATTGAAGCTCTCAATTCAGGCCTACCTGGCTGTCTACAAACGAAAACACAGCCCCCCTCCCCGGTGTTGGTAAAAATGGTGTAGCAAAAGCTGGAGATTCCCGAGCCTCGGGACACGATGTTCCAGTTTCCAGTTGTGTGGAAAAGGGAAAGGCAAGCTACAGCCTCTTGTGACATCTCATAGAATGCTGTCTTCCTCATTTTTTTCAGGACTGCCTCCAAGGCAGAAGTTCATTTCCAGAATCGCCTTTTCAACTTCTGATTTTGATACTCATTTAGAAAATCTGTGTCGGCACTGAACAAGCCGAACCCCGGCAGCTTAGCAAACACAGAGCCACAGCCCCTGCAGCACGGCACTGTTTACTGCCTTCACAGAGCTCACCCTCCCACCCCCAGAGCTGCTTCCAACAGTCTGCCTGGCACAAAACACTGGATTTCCCACCCAGTCACAGGGAGAAGAAGAAAACCACATTCATTGCTTGCAGTCCACACCACTCCTGCAGTAATTGTCTCTGTTAACAATCACACAGGCCACAGTTTGGTTTTATCCTCAAGTTACGGATTTTCAGGAATGACACGCAGGCAGGATGGAGACAAAGACATGCCAGGACACCTTCCCTACCTGAGCAGGAGCCCTCACGCAGTAGGTAACACACCCCAAGGCTGTGCTGCTCCCTCTCATCCCAGTGGGAGGAGATCAGTGCTCTCCAGCAGCAGTGGGAGAAAAGCATTTTCCTTTGCAGAGCACAGATGAACTGATACAGCCACCAGAGAAAGATTTCAAGCACAACAAAGAGCTAAAAAAACCACCCCAACCAACCTATTTTATTAGCGATTTTGCCGGTTTCTGCTCAACTCCAAGCTTTGAGAAGCAGGCACGACAGAATTCTCCTCTTTGATCTCATCTCCTATGACCATTTATACATCACACAACTTCCCTGCTTGCTGTACCAGAAACTGGAATTTCTTTATTATCCCATCAGGGCACCTGTATCTCAGCCAAAGAGCAGCCTTGGAATTTCTCTCACTCTCTGAATTAACCTCAGCTCCTTAAAGTCAGCCAGAAGGTGCATGAAAGCACCACCTCTAACGTTTAAGCTTTTTTTTTTTTCCCCATAATAAAATGTGGAGGTAGACACCTTTTCTGCAGCAACATGACAATGAAGGCTGTGATGAGAAAGTCCCAAAGAATTTCACCAATTGCTTTCCATGGTGTTTGAGACTCTGGACATCCCTAAACAGGGAAAGTCCTACTGCCACGACAGCCAGGGCTTATCTCCAGCAAAACCAGCTGAGGCTTCAGATATTAAAGTAATTAAGGTTTCCTGAGTCACTTCACAAATCAGAGGTCATTTTACCTCCTCCAGAAAAGCATCAAAAACGCTTTGAACACTTTGATGGGCAGGGGCAGAGGGAACGCAGGTATTTATTTGCATTATACTCAGAGCCACCTCCAGGGCTTCATTCACCTGAGTGTATTTTAAAGTGCCACCCGCTTATTGCGAGCAATGAAGAGCGGGAGGGGTTACACCACCTTCCTGTGCAAGTGCAGCTTTTTCAGCCACAGCAGGCTTTTTTTTAATGCCAACAAAATTCACAAGTCTGTGCCCAAAAACAAGTCTAGAATTATTCTGTCTTTAAAATAATCCCCAGAGAGGTATTTGGTCAAAGGTCAAGTAAGCAGGACAACAGGAACAAGATGACCACAGCACATCTCTGAGGATTACAGACCTTATCATATCTCCTCAGACAGCGACTGACTACTGCCTGGAGCTGCCACTATTCTTTCAATCAAACCCAAGCCTGCTACAGCTCTGATGTGAAATTTTCTTGGGTAGGCAGTGCAGAAAAAAAACAAGGAACAAGCTGCTTTTTAAAGCGTTATTTTCAGCATCTTTTTACTATGGCTTTAAACAGAGTAGCAAAGAAACCAAAATATTTCAATCAATAGCTGTGAGAAAGAACACAGCATTCTGCAACACTGCTGCAGGGGAAGCACAAAAGCATGGATTCTTTTAGAAGTATTTACAAGAGATTTCTCTTTCCAAATCTCCACACGGCAGAGCATTCCAGGCCATGAGACATCCTTGTTAATGAAGCTGTGAGCTCAGTTAACTCAGACAACATCGCTATAAAGCTTGATCGAACATTTTTTATATCCATCATTAGGGAGCCTATCTATATCCACGTCTTTTTAAGGAAGCTCTTCAATTTGACCTCCCAACATGCGTGCAAGTCCATCCAGAGGCACTTCACACAAATTAATGCCAGCTGCTGTCAGCAGCTAAAAGATCTCAGCCCCAGAGACCAGAGGTTATTTAACCTGGAGAAAACAAGGGTGCAAGGAGACCTCAGAGCCCCTTCCAGAGCCTAAAGGAGCTACAAAAGAGCTGGAGAGGGACTGGGGACAAGGCCACGGAGTGACAGGACACAGGGAATGGCTTCCACTGCCAGAGGGCAGGGATGGATGGGATATTGGGAAGGAATTGTTCCCTGGGAGGGTGGGCAGGCCCTGGCACAGGGTGCCCAGAGCAGCTGTGGCTGCCCCTGGATCCCTGGCAGTGTCCAAG
This sequence comes from Oreocharis arfaki, assembly GCA_013398015.1. Classification (NCBI taxonomy): domain Eukaryota; kingdom Metazoa; phylum Chordata; class Aves; order Passeriformes; family Paramythiidae; genus Oreocharis; species Oreocharis arfaki. The sequence goes on along the minus strand of VZRR01001933.1, from coordinate 33,485 downwards.
GCCAGGGTGGAACGAGCTGAGCTTTAAGATTTGCTCTTGTCCACATCCACAGTTGTCCATACCATATCACCTTTATCCTTCCCACTGCTGCACTGGCATCCTCTTGGAGCTATTCCCAGGACCTATTACTCTTGGGATCAGTCCCACGTACCTTGAGACAGGCGCACACAACACACAGCAGTGCCCAAACAATGGGGTTTGAGATACTTATAGCACACGTTGTGTAGAAAGGGAAGCACCTGAACACACACTGCATTATCCTGGTGTGGGTTTGTAGACAATTTTAGCAGTGTATTTGACTAACACTGTGCATTCACATATCCCAAGGGATGACTTTCAGAAAATAAAGCTCTCTCTTCATACATTTATGTAGGGCAGCTCCACAACATATGCTATCATCTCATTATGCTGGCTACAGTGCAGCCAAAATCTCCAGTTCTCCTACAAAGATCCTGATTTTACAGCATTATTTTCCACCTGGTACAGGATTGTTCACTTGCAGGGGAAAAGGTAAAGCAACACTTTTCACTTGTCCTATCAGCACAAAGAAAATATTCAACAGCGACAGCATAGAAGTGATTCTTGTGTCATTTACTAGATCCTCATTACCCCAATTCCCACACATTGGGCAGTTGCACCTGAGACAGCAGCAGCTCCGTGCAGTCCCAGCATTCCATTTCTTCCCTCCTTTGTACAGCTTTTAATGAGGCTGTCTGACCATGAGGAAAACTTTTCAGTGCCAAGTGCCCTCTGGAAACCCCAAGGCAATGGTCCTGACTTCGGTGGAGATGCCCCTCAGCCCTGATAAACACCTTCTCAATAATTTTCTCATTAAAATACACAGAAAACAAGAACACCCACACATCGCATGACTGTGCCCCAGAGCCAAAGGGTATTAGATTGCTCAGCTTATTTCAATATTATTTTGGAGGAGGTAGTGTCTAATTATGCAGCTAAACCTGCCAGCAAGAATCTGGCTGCAATTTTTTTTCCACCAGTTATGTACAAAAGGTCTCTGAAAGGACAGTGGGAATTAGTTTGTGGCAGTAAGTTATGACAAACTTGCTGATGAATTTGAAGAGTGCCTGACTGCATTTTCAACAGTTCCAGGCACTCCCCACCTTCAAGCTCAGCCCAAGATGGCAAGAGCAGGTTAACAATAATCTCTGGTGAACTTGTTTGCCTGATTTAATAATATCTGTAATATCAAGCAGATACACAACCTTTTATGTTTGGGACAGGAAACAGCAGTGGGAAGAGCAAAGGTATTCCCTTGTGCTGTACTCTCCCCTCCTTCTCATCAGCCACGGAATGTGAGGATCCACACCTGCACACACACACAGTGTGTCTCCACGACAGACAGGGATCTGGGAAACACCCTGGATACTGCAGCTTGCTCCTGATCCACCACTGTGTGAGCAAAAGCTCTTTCCCTGATCCCTCTCTAATGGCCTCGTACTGAGGCAGCGGCAGCAAACCTGCAATTTTAGTTTTCTTTTCATTAGAGCTCAGAAAGCCATCCGAGTCCTTTCCATGTGATATCCCTTGGCTCCCTGGGGTTCAGCTCAACACGGAAAGCCAAGATGAAAACTATCTAGGACTGTTAAGAACGATCCCATTGGAGGGCATTCCCAGTTTCCAGGGTGACTCACCCATCCCTCCTGAAGCTCACTGCTAGCACGGAAAAGCCAGCCACGGTCCAAGACATGCTCCTATAAGGTCAAGGACATCAGAAGCCAAATTCTGATGCTGGGCAGCTGCCTGCTCAGTCTAATAACAATTTTTCTTTTAAAGTAATTATCTCTCCTAATACAGTCACCTCTTCCCCCTGCAAGGGTTCATACGGAGCTGTTTGTATCCCCTCCTTCCGAGTCAGAAGATATTTCTCCAGAGACTGCCTTTTAAAGAGAATTTTTAAAATTCTATACAATAAGCGTCAGTAGCAAATAACCCAGAGGACCAGCAGCATAAGGCAAAACATAAAGGTGGCACTTAGCCCATCAGCTTTGTCTCTGATCTAAGCAGCTTATAAAGAAGCAAGCCCTTCCATCCACTCTCACCATAACCAGGATGGATTGTGAGATCCACTGCATTCCAAGGCAGCACTAGTGCCCTCCTCACTCGGCAGGTCTTTAGGGAGAAAAGCTGTGCCACGCTTTAACCATTTCCCCTGCAGCCACTGAGGTAGGAAACTCACATTCTAAGAGACAGAAATATTTCTGTCTCTGATTTGTTTGGAGAGATAAATTGCGTGCAACAAAACATGGAAAAACCAGATTTGGAAATAGCCTTAGCATTGCCTTTTGCATTTGGAAGGTTACCTTTGCCATGGAGGTCTTGCTGCTTTAAGACAGAAATAGAAAAACATGCCTGATTACGCATTTTCTTCAATAAATAATGCAAAAAGCCTACATGGTCCTGTGAAGGGAGATTCAAACCCAGGTCACTCCAGAAAATATCCCGCCTCCTACAGACCCACTACAGAAACAGCTCTCCCAACTCAGCCACACCTGCTTTGCACAGAGTCCCAGCTAACCCAAATTCTACTTTATCATCATTACTATCAACATTTATAATTAACAACATGCAAAAAGAATTTACAGTGCAAGTCATTATGGGAAGAGAATGATAGCCCAAGTTCTGGAAAGCAGAGCTCATCAATCCCACTGTTAGCAGGACTGACTGCAGCTTGGGTTTCACTACGCCCAGTTCTGTGTACTGCTGTCTAAAAGAAATCCTTGCCCACTAATAAACCCACAGGGAATTATAAATCCTGGCTGTAGGAAGAGAAAGCAGATGATTTTTTTCCAGGGGCAGGGGGTCAAGACACCTCTGAAGGGCTCCTGAGCCAGTGACACACGGAGCTGCAGCTGTTCTGTGCTTGCTGCTCCACGTGTCAGGGGAGACGGGGATTACTGCAGGATATTTGCATGAGCTGGACGCTGGTCAGCGCCAGCATTTCACAGCTCTAACACATGAAATAAATAGCTTGACCTCTGCTCCCTCACACCACCTCACACCCTAAAGGGTGAGCGCAGCAGTGTCAGCAACACTTCCCTCCACGCGGCGAGCACGGAAGGGGCACCGCATCCCTGCTAAAAGAGCTGGAAAGGCTATTCAGGGGACAGGAAAGACAAGCAAAATGCTGGAGCGGTCCACTGAGGCATCTGCTTTTCACTGACCACCTCTTCTTTATTAACTACACACTGAACACCAAGTATTTCCTGTGCCAGCATCCAGGAGGAAACAGCCAAAACAGAGCAGGCAGAGTTCCAGCAGCACAACTTCAGTGAGCACAGACTCCTTGAGAGGTTTCCTCAAGCCTCACAGAGCCAAGAATGTAACGCACAAAGCCCAGCTTAGGAGCATTTATGGCACAGAGCTGCAACACTGCCCCCACAGCGCTGTGTGAAATGGTTTGAGGAAAGACAAACAGGACCGCAGGGTTTTTGTCAGGTCACTGACACCACAGGAAGGCCACGGCCAGAAAGCAGCTTTCCCTTTGGCTCAGCAATTGAGTAATTCAGTGACGCCCTTTTAACAGGGCTCAAGCTTTTCCAGAAGTAATGCTCATTTCTTCCTAATTTCATGGTAGAATCCCCAAGTCCCCACTTTTTCTTTTAAACAGCTCTTTAGGGCCTCAGCTGTTCTTGCTGGCAGTGTATCATGGAAGACATTAAAGAAAAACAATACACGATCAAAAATAAAATTTGCTAAACACCCCACGATTTCTAGGGGAACACCATGAAAAACAAGTCACTTCCATTTTTCCTCTCAAATTCCAGCAGATTTAGGTCTCCATTTCAGGCAGGCTTGGTACCTCAACTGACCTGCACTTTCCAGCACAACAAATTCATTACAAAACAATTCAGGTACCCAAGATCCTGCTAATTACATCTCCCCCCACCATACACATATAGAAAAAGACTTTCTTCTTGGCTCTCAAGAGTTCCATATCACATGTAGATTTGTCCCCAGGAGGATTCTTCCAGCGAACTCGTATTTCAAAGCAGCAGAGATGAAATAGCAGGATGCAGCACAAAAAACCCAATGAGATCACAACTGGGCATTATACCACCTATTACACTCTTCTGTGTTCCCCACATGGCACATCAGGAGCCAAAAGCAATCAAACCCACAAGCTGGAGGTGATGCAGGCAGCTGCTGACCTGGATGGGAAGCCTTGGATGCAGTGTCTGAAGCTGGGTTTTTTTTATACCTTTTTCATTCCAGGCTGTTCGTGTGTTTCTTACCTACAGCTCTGCAAGCAGGAGTTGAAGCCATTGACATGCTGCAAAACGCTGCAGAGGGACTAAATACACTAAAATCTCCATTGCTGCACAGTGAAGTGTCACAGCAGACCTTTCACAGAGTATTAGCTCTCAGCAGGCTGTTACCTGTTCCTCAGCATCCCGCACCACAGCTCAGGGCTTTCGGGGAGCCATTTATTATTACATGTACTCAGTGTAATCAAAGTCTCTCGGTATGCTGCAAATCTCCTCCACTGATTTTTTTATCCAAATAGAAAGTAAGTTTGTAGGCAATCTGTTGGCTACAAAAGACTCGTTTACAAGTACCTCTTTTGAGACTTCTGCCCCAGCCATGGGGTGGCCACAGGCCCAGGGCAGGGCCCGTCCCCTGGGCTGGCCCTGCTGAGGGACCTCAAGGGCTGTGTCCAGTTCTGGGCCCTCCGGCCAGAGAGCCCTGGAGGGGCTGGAGCGTGTCCAGGGCAGGGAACGGAGCTGGGGAAGGGGCTGGAGCCCCAGGAGCGGCTGAGGGAGCTGGGAAAGGGGCTCAGCCTGGAGCAAAGGAGGCTCAGGGGGGACCTTGTGGCTCTGCACAAGTCCCTGACAGGAGGGGGCAGCCGGGGGGGGTCGGGCTCTGCTGCCAGGGAACAGGGACAGGACAAGGGGAAACGGCCTCAGGCTGGGCCAGGGGAGGCTCAGCTTGGACAGCAGCAGGAATTTCTGCCTGGAAAGGGTGCTCAGGCCTTGGCAGGGGCTGCCCAGGGAGCTTTGGAGTGCCCATGGCTGGAGGTGTCCAAGGAAGGGCTGGAGGTGGCACTCAGTGCTCTGGGCTGGGGACGAGGTGGGCATCGGGCACAGCTGGGACTTGGTGATACTGGAGGGCTTTTCCAGCCTCAGTGACCCTTTCAAAACATTTTGGGTCCTACAGCATTTTGCAATAAGCATTTTTGTTTTAAACAGCTGCAGACTTTTTTTCCCCCACAGGAGTAGAACGTTAAATGCTTTCTTTTAGAACGCATCACACTAAATTCTCTACCGTGCATTCAGCAATGCCACAGTATTTTAATTTTTTGTCCACATCTGCTGACACAGGCACAGAGCAGTGCCCAGGCAATAGTATCTACTACGACTTGCACAATTTGTGGCACTCCCAGAACCACGATAAGCCTCCAACATTCCTGCCAGCGCAGTGCATTATTCATCACATCTTTTTATAGACACACCCGCCCAACAAGCAAAATCTCTTGCTCTCGACACTTCTCCCCAGATCGTTCGCTGAACAATTTTAAGCCAAGTTTTACAAAATTAGGAAGCTTGGCAAAAAGCACCTGTTATGTGCAGCACCGTGTAAGAACTTAAAAGCCAGAAGAAAGCACAGCAGAATCACACAAAATCAGTAAAAGGATCAAGAAAGCAGTCTAAGAGACGGAACAAGCACACACAGGTGAGCAATCAGGGCCCCACTTCTCTTCTAGAATATCCTGCACATATTTAAAGCTGTAGAGGCTCCCTGGCACAATTCCTCTGCAAAGCCTCAGACTTTCCACTGATTCCACCCAGCAATAAACATGACCTTGGTGATACTGCTTCTCATCTCATCCCCACCCTTTCCTTTCCCTGCAGGAAGAAGACAAGCTTCCAAAGGATAGCAGGTCTCCATGTCAGCCAGAAGCAAAGTGCAGAGACTGAAGTATCAGCTACCATCTCTAAAATGTGGGTCACCATAATCACCTGAGCAAAGAAACTTCATAGCAGGTGGACTGGGCAAGGCTCAAGTAATGCAAAAAAGCCTTTCCCACCCTTTTAATCTGTGCATGGAAGGCCAAAGTGACTTCAGCCTCCTGTTAGGTCACAAAGCTAAAAAACAATCCGTATTTGGAGAAACTTCTTATGCACACACAACTAGAAGAAGGTATGAGGTGAACAAAATTACTTTCTCTCTCTAGGAGAGGAGAATAAAGTTACTCACCTGTGGTCACACACCAGGAATAAATGTTCCCCAATTTTTGGGAAAGCCTGTCCGAGCCCTCATCACCTCCCTCAACATCCCAAGCTTTTTCCAACTTACTATTTAAGCCTGAACTGGGGAATACAACCATATGGGGGGAGGAATAAGCAACAAAAGCAGCAGAGAGGAGTGCCTGAAAAAGCTGCCACCCCCCCAAAACAGCGACACGCCAACAGTTACACAGAGGGGAAGGAAACGGGAGTGCTCTCTGTGGCAAAGATAAACACTCTCTCCCAAAATGCTCTGTAATCAGGGCAGTAATGACACGGGGAAACAGAAGGATGGGAAGAGTGGTCACAGCCTAAACAAGGAGTTACAGTCAGGGACAACAGGTACAACACCCAAAGGCTAAGTTAAAGGATCTCTGGATTAAGGCGTTTGCCAAGCAGCCACAAAAATAAAAAACTGATGAGATTATAGAGTTCCAGCTGAGAAAAAGGGTAGAGGGTGAGGGCTGCTCACAAATCAGCCAGGTTTCTTCTATGCTGATGGCCCAAAGCCACACTCGTGCCACGACACTGAGCTCAAACTGTTTTGCCACAGGCCTTCACAAGGCCCTTCAAAGCTCAGAGCTGCCAAGCAAAAAAAAAAAAAAAACAAAAAAAACAAAAAAAATGTAATCANAAAAAAAAAACAACCAAAAAAGATGTAATCACACAGTTATTTCCACACGTTCCCAGGAATACCCCAACCTGGTGCATCACACAGAGGCATGCAATGCAGCCAGTGGAAGGTGTAATTCCAAGGGAGTTTAAAGTCTCAAAATTGAGTCCTCCTTTAAAGGTCAGAGATATTTCCTGTTGGTATCAAAACGACATTAAGGTGCCAACTCTCATCTCAAGCAACACTCAGGATCCTTCATCACTTCAAATTAGGGTAGAGCTGCATGACTGACTCCCACTTTTGAGATATTGAAATTCATGACAACTTGTACAGAGTCCTACCAGAAATACTGACCATGTTTCTCTCCTTAAAACCCTTTCCTCAGCAGAAACATTTATTTAAATTCAGGACCGGTAGGAAACCAGAAGCTTGTCTGCTCTTCAGTGCTGACAGGAGCTATGTTGGTCTAAACAAGGGCTTATTCCCTGCACTCTCTCCAACAACCCGGCAGCCATCAGGTTGCAAGGATGTTTCTACCCCATTTAAGAGGTGGAAGGGTGTCAACATAAAGATTTTTCAGGAAGAGCAGACTAGGTTACAATGTCAACAGAAATGAGAAGGCAGCATGTCAAATTGGGATGACATGGAAGGAGAGAGGGGAAAAAGGAATCACTGTTGTCACATTCAACACAAAGGCCACGGGAACACAGGTCATGGAATACGAGTGGGCAAATCATCACTTAGGGAAGTACAGAGACTGAAGAGACCAAGATTTACTCCAGTGCAGCAGCTATTTGGCACAGCTACAGAGAAATGATAAAAATTGAAGCCCACTAGGCTCAGCTCAAACAGTCAGGAGGTTTTTGTTCCTGCTGCTTTGAAGCAGGAACTGAAATAAACAGATTAAAAGGTTGGAGAGTTACTGAAATGTGCATATTGAAAACATCTAACTGTAGGTTTTGCTTTGTGTAGTTACCAACACAAATGTTTACCACTTGCCAAAGTACTCCCATGCAAATATCACTACAGGATTTTGCAAATAACTCTGGCTATGAGCTGAACCTGACTTTGGCTCCCATCCTCCTACCTGAGCACAGGCATACATCACTAACCTGTACAGTCATTTCCATGGAATAAACCACTGCAGAGGACTTAAAACACCTGCCCAGGAGAATTCCCTTGTAAAGAAATGAAGTGGAAATCATGATCAACAAATCTTCAACCCAAGAAACACAAAGCGAGAACCAAAAGGAAAGAAAGCACCAGGGTGGTGTCATGGCTAAATATTATTTGTTTATTGCCCTGGAGGGACCTTAGCTCCCTTCAACCCAGTGGTTCCACCAGCATCCACCAGGAACAGTTTGCTGCCTCATTGTCTAAGCAATGACAGAAGCAACTGGATCCAGTCAGACTTTGCTCCCAATAAAGTCTCTTAAGGGGGACACAGTGCTGCAAGTCACTGAAGACAAGACCCTCAACTTCCTTGATCAAAATGCCTCATTAGTTCCCCATCTCCCTCCTTGGTAAGGGCCAATCCACCAATTAAAAGCAGTTCTGGAATCCCACCTAAAGCCTTTATGTCATTTCAGGCTATTCACAATATCTGACAAGAGCTTCCCCACACAAAGAAAAAATTACATGCGGATTTCTTTTTGATTCAAAGCTCAGCCATCAATTAAGCTGCTAACAGACAATTACAGTGTCTCTCTAAAAAGCCCCCAGTATCCAGGATGGCAGAGTAAGCCAGCATTTAACTCCATGGCAAGTATATTCCAGCTTTTAAAAGCTCTAGGAAGTCCGGGGGGGAAAAAGCTAACCAAGGGATTTCTACATGGGGACAGAAACAAGAAAGCAATGCCAAATCAGGGCCACTTCAGTTCAGAGCACCTTAACTGAAGAATTACATCAGGTTTAATACCATTGAAAATTCCAGAGGCTTAAATTCTGAATTTAAATTCTTAAATCCTGACACCACCGCTGATTCCTCACTCAAAATTAATTCATCATTAGAGATGACCAGCTGCCATGAGACATCAAAACCTCATTACAAGCTATAGGAGCTGGATGCTGCAGGACTGAATTCAATCTCATCTTTAAGAGGTTTTTCCTTCAGGAAGCAGAAGCTCAAGTTGTAAGATTAGTCATGCTTACAAAAGCACAGGGACAGCTCCACACGCACTGCTGAAAGGGAAAGCCCAGACTACGCAGGGAGAGTGCTCCAGGCTCTCCTAGACAGGAAAAAGCCTTGCCCTCAGCAAAAAGGAGAAAACAGGATTTCAAAACCCCTTGGATACATATGAACCATTAAATAATATTTTTGCCCCTATCAAATACATGATTTAATCAACAGGTTTTTTCTTGCCTCATTTTTTCTTTCTGTAGACATTCATGTTTCACAAGTGCCCCAAATCCTAGACAAATTACCATTCCAAATACTCTGTGTGTGTAGATATAAACTTTAAATTACCATTCAAAATACTGCATGTGTACACACATATATATATAAAAATGTCTGAAATGAAGGCTGCAAATTTGAAAGCTCCTTTGTCATCATGTTTTCCATCAGCTCAGAAAAAGGAATTCCCTTTACCTGGAGTGAATTAAGGCAAATTTGCTGCAAGGGAAAGCAAGAGTGGGTTTTGCTCGGTCTCCTAACATTTGTTTTCTCTAATCATCCAGGTGTTTTCCAAGGCTTTGCAGGGGAGGCACTGCATTCATTTCCCAGTGTTGCAGCCCTTTGGCTGCACTAGGAAGGAGTACACAAGGACTTGAAAGAGGCTCCAAGCTCAAACACTCCACCCATCTGCACTGCTGTATCATCAGTCTCCCACTGCCTGTCTCCTGCCTCGCTCCGTTACCTCAAAGGAAAGGGAAATTAATTACTCCAAAGCAAGGAAGACTGGATGTGTCAGAGCTCCTAATGATATTCAGGTACCTTCCATGCCAGAAGTCATCTCACAGCCAAAGAGGGGTGGGGGAAGTAAAACACCCAGTTAAGATCAGATGAAGGCGCTTGTTCTCTCCTTTAAGTAGGTGTAGTTCACTTCCCAATTACCTAATGCATAATTACCCCTGGAGGTGCTTACTGTCACTCCGGATCTGTTCTTGCACTGCATTTATTTTGGCAGCTCCATTTACACCAATGGGCTTAGAATTCCAGTTTTGAGATGTGTTTTTCCAAGTGCAGGGGATTGCAAGAGTGATCAAGCCCTCACACTCCCGTTTTAAGGCTAATTCCATTGGGTTAAGGGCTTGCAGCCAGCAAGATCCTTCACTAGAGGAGGCAGTGTTTACATTGATTTAAAACTGGTGGGCCATTGCAATCAGTCATTCCTGCAACACCAGGCTCCCCTCAAGGAGGGCTGCCTTGGCCAGGAGCACCAACAGAGTCTTTAAGCAAAGCAAGGCTTCATGCACGTGCTGGAGCACAGATACCACCCCTAGCAACAACTCCAGCAAGGAACATTGCCGCCCTACAGCCCAGGCTGCTGCTTTCTGCAAGGCTGAACCCGGCAAAACGCTTGCCGTGCACTGGAGACAGGTTAAAAAACAAACAAACAAACGAGGGATAAGCATCTATCAATTCAAGTTACTTACGAAACAGACCAGCTCATCACTGGCCTTGACTTCACCCTTTCGACAGTTCAAAAAACTCCCAAACAGGATATTCAAGTAGGGCTGAGCAGCCAATCACAGGAAATTAATTTTATATTCTGCTACAGGGAATGAGGCAGCTTCTTTCCAGCTGAGAGCATATAATTATTTGGCACCGACTGACTCCATCTCAGAAGCTACGACAGCAGCTGCACAGCCCCTCCTGGTAGGGCAAGTTTATTTTTCCTTTGTCTCAAATCTATTGGCTCTCCAATTCTACCAACTGCCTGGAGAAATATAAGCTCCCAGGAGGATTTGAGGCCATGATGACAACATTCTCTTCCATGAAAATAAAGCAAAGCACCAGCTCCAGCCACCAAGACCAGGGCAAGGCAAGCACCACAGCACAGCCCAGGCTGGACAGGACCTCCAAGACACCTCCAAGCTGGTTTCCTCTTTTACTTCAGCATTAACATGGAACATAACAGCTCCAAGTATCTCTAGCAGACTCTGAAAGGAAGAATATCTGTCCAGGGATGTGACAAACGGATGGTGACCACAGCTTTTATCTCCCCAAAGCAGCATGAGTAAGTTAAAAACTCAAAACGCCCTGTTCTTAACTGTCCAGTGAAGTTCAATTGAGTCTACTCATCTGCTTTTATAAAAATATTGTTCCTCTGTAAGAAGGACCTTCTTTTTTTTAAATAAATGTCGTTTAGAAGAGATTTATTGACAAAAATTATTATTACTAACAAGATGTGGCCAATGACAGCAATGTCTCATTATTCCACGTATTGTTTCCAGAGCAAATTTCAAGCAAAACTCTGAGACTAAACATTTTTTCTTTTCAAGATGAAGACTCAAATAAGGTTTCCTGTCCAAGATATTTAGAGATGCCATTATTTTTACAATCTGCCTCTGTAAGTAATTGGGGGGGGAGGTTGTTTTTGTTTTGTTTTTAGAATCACAACCAGTTACGGTCTCTCTGTAAAGGAGAAAGAGGAATTCACAGCAAGTAGCTCTGGTGCCAATATTTCAAAAATAGGCAACTTGCATAATCTTAAAAGCATTTATATGGAAGCTCTCCTTCAGAAAGAGGCCTTTGATGGTGCTGTGGTTTTGACAGCAAGATCCTTATATGGATTCAAACCACACAAAACATTTTATACAGAGCGTGATTGTAACGCTGATCACTAAGAACATGTTGAGTGAATGGAGGCCAGAACCTAAAGATCCGTGGAGGCCTTGGGGTTCCTAACTTGAAAGTTTCATACCAGGAATACCAGAGGACCTTGGCAGAACTTTTGTTTTTATTTAGACACATGCAGTTTTCCCAAGAACAAGCTCCCTGCCAGAAGAGCTCCCAGCCAGGGACGCTCCCAGTGCCTGGAGATCAGCAAGACTGAACAAGGATGAGGGGTTTGTGCTGTTCTGCAGAAGCTGGACACCAGCCCCAGAGAAATGGACTGCAGCACGTTTCCTGAGTATTTACAATGGAGGCAAGATAAAGAAGTGCCATTTCTAAGAAGCGACATTAGCGCGAACAGGGCGTTACATCAGTTAAGCAGTGCCCTGACAGTGTGACAACGAACTCTTCATCTGCTAAAGCCACTCAAGCACATTCATCTGCACCTAATCCTTCCTTCTCCCTAGAGCCTCCTACCCATATCCATGACAGGCTTCCTGTGCCTTTCCATGGTCGAGAACCACACATACACCACGCAAAGCTAAGGGGAACAAACTTCTGGCAGCAAACCCTAGAGAGCAGCCCCAGCATTTCAATTTCTCTTCAGCCTTAGGAGGAAAATGCAAGCTGAAGATTTGGTGTATTTATTGCACACCAGTTGCGCTTCTCAAACCTCTAGGGAGAAAACTGGCTGGAAAACACGAGCACAGGCACCAGGAAAACACCCAAGGTGCCTGTAGAGTTATGCACTGTAGCTGCTTGGGCTTCCCAGGGAGTCCTCCTGATGAGAAATAGGACAGCATTTCCCGTGTTCCTAAGGGCTCAGAGCTCCCATGGCAGACATGTAATGCCAGGAGCCAGCATAGGGTTCCTGTAAAGCACACTGAGGGAAAAGGAAAGCTCAGTGTATGCTTTGACAGGCTCTGAACACAAGCTCATTAAATCGTCAAAAATTAGGTAACAAAAAACGGTATTCAGAACCACTCCGGAGAACTTTTGGATTTCCACTGTATTTTTGTGCAACACTACATGAAGCTCCACTGAACACCAGAGCAAGACTGCCATAATTAATTTCACTTGTCAGCAGTTAGATGTGGACATACCCCATCTCACTGAAATGAGAAACGTAATTTACATTTCCTTTGTCACCTGTTAAATCAGAGACTATGCATTAAGCAGGATTAAATTGTGTCGTTTTTGCCAAAAGTAACATCATTATTACAGCCACAGGGATTCGCAGAGGAAATCCATTCTCCACAGGACTTTTTTCTGTGAAAATGATGCTAAGCATTTAAAAATTATCTATAGTACATAGGTGTTTTGCATAAACTTCCCTGCCTGGGTACCAAATTTGAAATGGAGAGCTCCAGCAGCACCCAGTAGTAAAATCTGATAAATCTTTTCTGCCTGTCTATTAGGAGAATATTTGTATGCACAGCAACCTCATGCTGCAAAAGGCTCTGTCCTGTCTCAAAAAATGCCCCAAAACAACACTTGCTTCCCCCAAACCTGGAGACCACCTCAGCCTAGGAGGTTTCTAGGAGCAGCAGAGGAGGAAGGAGAGCACAGAGTGGATCCACAAGGTTAATTCAACAGGATCCTCCTGGCTGAAAGCATCCGCAATGTTCTTGGACGTGCCAGGCTTTTTATTTACAGCCGCTGCAGGAAGGCTGGACAGGGACAACACAAGTACCAGAATTTCTGCCTCAGAAACCCAGAGAGCAGCTGATCTACAGCAAAAGGCAAAAAACCAGTCAGGAGGCAGCTCCATCCGTAATCTAGGGACAAAACTGAGGGGGGGAAGCAGCTGTGGTTCAGGCACTGTGTGGCACCATTGCGTCAGTGCAACTTTCCTGTCTCTCAGACGACTCCATTACTCAGAAGTCTGGATCCATCTGTTCCCATTAGAGTGTAAAACGCCTCGGTGTGACCCCTGCACAGCTCTTTATTGCCACACACATCTGTTCTTCCTCTACTCAGCCTTCCCATCCCCCCAGCACAGCAGCACACCCCACCCCAGGCCAGCTATAAAATCCATACATCAAAAGAAGAGAAGCTCTCTCCAGCAGCAACCGTAACTCACCATTTAGTCCACACGAATTTCTAGGAAAGTACATAAAGCAAAGTGTTTGAAAATAGCTTTCCTACTTCCAAGGTGCTGCAAAGAAAAAAAATAAAAACCTTCTCCCACACAACTCCTCTGGGTACTGCAGAATCCTGCTAAACCTGAGTTAGGCTGCAGCCAGTGGGGAGCACTGACAAGTCCTGCAGTGCTCCCAGGCCCCCAGGACAGCCTGTGCTTCTTGAGGACGCTTCTTGAAGTGTCCAACCTGACAGCTTGTCTCTGCTCCCCTGCCCAACAGTGTGGCAACTCCCAGTAGTTACTGCCCATCACAGCACCCTCAGACAGACCTCTGACCACTGCCAAAAGACTGGAGACCTCTGAAGAAGGAGTGAAAATCAAACAAATCTGGGAAAGCACAGCTGTCACGAGTACAGGGGACAATATAAGCAGGTAAATAACCCACCCAGGAGCATCAGCTCAGCAGGTCAGACTCCGGTACCACTGGGGCATTCATGGCAATGCTCCCTCTGATTCTCCAGGGGTTTTTTAAGCTCTAAATACCAGTCAGTCCCCAGGCTGAGTCATGGAATGGTTTGGGTTGGAAGGGACCTTACAGCCCATCTCATTCCATCCCCTGCCATGGGCAGGGACACCTTCCACTATCCCAGGCTGCTCCAAGCCCCATCCAGCCTGGCCTTGGACACTGCCAGGGATCCAGGGGCAGCTACAGCTTAATAATCCTGATAAATTATGAAGCTGCCAAACTCATATTCCACGTACAACCCTGTGTCCAACATCATCTGGCTTTGCAGTAACGAGCAACAGGCTTGTAGAACAGAGCCAGACTCACACAGCACTGGTCCCAGTCTGCAAGTAAGGCTTTTTACAAAGAGTTCAGGATAGCCCTGGCCAAGCCATGACCCTCACCCAAATCAGAACATTTCTCAAGTAGAATTTATCCCAAAGATTACAGTAATAGTAGAGGGAAGAAATGAACAGCATCACTGAAAACCAGAAATCATGGTCATGTATTAACAAAATTGCACTGAAACGCTCACCCATTACATGAGGAAAAGTATGTTTGGATCCTGTCTTGTATTTCAGGAACCCCTCTATTGCAGCTTTGGTAGACCTGGATAGAACCTCCAATAAAAGCTGGAAACCAAGGCCGATAAAAAAGCTTCTCTCAAACCATCAATACCTACAATCCCCCACTATCTGTTCAAAACACACAGGTGGGAGCACCAGCAGATAACACCAGCCTGAAAGAAAACAAACCAACCCACACAAGTCTGAACAGCCTCACAGTATTTACAGACACACAAATCTCTCTACACACTGATAAAAGTCTCTGATTTTGGTAAGTTTGCAAGAGGTTAGGGCTGTAGGGGGCTAAGGCAGGACACATCCTGCCTGCCCTTCCCATGCCAGCCAGCAGCCCCGAGGAGAGGCCCAGGCTCACCTGTGATCACTGCTATTATACAGACCTGTATTACAGATGTCTTATCCTGATCTTCATCAAAAAACTACTAAGAAATCCCTTTCTATTACACTTACACGTGTTTCCAGAGGCAGGAAAAAAAATAACCCAGACAATGCCTTGCAGGTACAAACATCCTGCCCAGGATCAGCAAGATCTACAGACCTCAAAATCCCAAGGAGTAATTGACTGGTGCAGTCCTAACAAGGGCACAGCCACAAGTGTTTGCCACCACCTTCCTCCCTGTGTTTACCTGCAAACAAATTGGGCACTGAAATGAAAGTATGGAGCAGGTGAGCTTGGTTCAATCAGCTTTGTAACAGGTACTTGGAATCCTGTTCTCCAGAGCATGCTGCCAGGTTTGTGTGTACATTTAGCATTAAAACTGTGTGATTTTTCAGGTGATAAACACAGTTCACACACCAATCCCTCACAGCAATGCCAAACTGATTCTGAGCTTATGAAGATATGGATAAGGTTCTCTCAAGTTTAGCCTTTGGAGGAAATAAACTCAGGGGAGCCTGAAGGAACTAAGTACACTTACTCAAAAACCACTCTATCTGCTTCCTGGTCAAACACTTCTCTCTCCAGAGATCGGCATGTGAACTGTGCTTATCACCTGAAAAATCACACAAGTTTTGCTTCCAGTTTGAACAGGTCCGATACAGTCTGTGCTCAGGGTTTTAGTGAGGTTTTTTTCCCCCTGCTATGTGTCTGTCAAACTGAACAAGGTGCTCACTTTGACCTGAACAAAGCAAAAGTGAGTCACAGCTGAAAAAGGCAACATTCCTTATCTGTACTTATCCCACCCCATCAGGGATTCCAGCCTGAAACACCTCAGAAAGGAAAGATAACAGGAAAGAAGGAAAACCTCCTGTGTTTGTAAACTAGGCATTACCCATTCAAAATACAAATGTTGTGTTGCTTGTGCCAGAACAGACTGAGGAAAAAGAAAACCACTGTGCACCTGTAATGTCAAACCCCAGCCTAACACTAAGACAGCACCTGCAGCTTGGTACCAAGAACATTTATTTTAATCCAACTCACGCGTTTGTATTCCCACCTGCTGCCAAAATCTATCACGAAAGCAAGGTAGAGGACAGATGATTCTCTAAAGCATGGTGGGTTTGGGGTTTTGGTGTTTTAAAAAACCATCCAGAACAAGTTCACCGAACAGAACTTGTCCCAGATACTCTGTCACAGGTGAAGTATCAGCCAAGTCTCTTCCCAACCAAGGCAGCCCACAACCCCAGGAATAAATCCACACCTTAGACAAGCCAAAAGCATTAAGTCCATCAGATATCTGTGAGTGTTTCTTGCAATCTGAGACAGGAACAGACAAGCCATAAGAGACAGACCACCACCTGAAAGGTTTCTTAGTGAATTCTACCCCTAACACTTAAACTGGTTAGAGAGGAGAGGTCAGAGTTCACACTGAAGGTTCTGTGTGTTTCCACAGGCTGAAGTGGGTGCACAAATGGTTTTCTGCTCAGCCACGACAGCACAGAACTGAGCAGGAGACTCCCAGTTATCCAGAATGTACACCTGGTACACAAATACAGGCCCAACCTACAACTTCAGGTGATCAAAAAAACGTCAGCACAATCCCTGAATAAGCAAGTCAGAGATGTCCCAGCAGCAAAGGCAGCCCAGGAGGGTGGAGATAGGATTAATTGTCATAGTACTCAAAGGTTCTCCAAACAGCAGACAAGCATTCATCCAGTAATGCCATGAGTGTAAATCCATCCTCCTGCACCAGTCCTCCCGCTCTTGCTGTTTATAGCCTCCAGCAGAAGTGATGGAACTATAAAAGAACTCCCTCATTACCACCTGCTCAGCCTTCAGTAAACTGAATATCTTCAAAAGAGGAAAGAAAAACCCACCCCGAAAACGTTCATCTTGCCAAACCGGCTCTGGCTGACGTGTGAGATATTCCAACAAAACAGTCTCACCACGGAGAATGCAACTGTGCCTGGGCCAAAGGCAGAGGGAGGAAAGCAGGAGGCAGTCCTAAACCAGGAAAGCTGAATTCATTTGCCGTTACATTATTTTGCATTAAAAAAAAAAATGCAGACATTCAATTTGTTCTAAATCATCCTGCAGGTGAAACACGAGGAAGGTGAACAGCCTGACTGGTAAGACCCAGGGTGCTGTAACCCAAAGACATTTTTCTGCCCAGCAAACACTCCCGGCTGGGAAAAACTCCCAAGTCCTTTCTCCTGCTGGGTTGCCTGAATTGAAAAAAAAAAACCACCCGTGGTGTTTTGACAGTCCTTCAGAGGAGCAGGCCATCAGCTCCTTTCAGTGTTCAGAAGCTTAAGAGCCATCTAAGGCACTGTTACAGCCTGAAGGGGGACAATTATGATGATAATTCCCCAGAATCTGTCTAAATGCCCACAAAAGGAACACTTTAAATAAAAAGCTTTCACTTGGGCAAATATCCAGCCAGTTCCCCAGCAAGACAGAGCTCTAAGAAACAATTCCATGATGAATGTGAGTTATTAGACTTTGAAATTTTCCTGTACACTTCAAACCCATCATACAAAAAGCCAGAGGCCCATGATGAAACGAACTGGTCTCCATATCGACCTCATTCAGAAATGTCACAACAATTTCCCTTATCAGCAGATAATGAAAAACCTATAAAATCCCATCTCAACAATAATTCATACTGCCTTTTCTATTACTACTCAGAAATTGATCAGTCACTGCTAACCTTAAACAAATGCAGATGATTGCTGCTTTTTTAACAAATCCCACCTATTTTCTCCCAAATTGTTTTTCAGTCACGCTTCCCAATTAACAGGAGGATACATCCAGTGTAGTCAAAACCCTTTTGGATTTTGGTGCAATTTTTCAAGTTATTCTCCAACCACATTCATGGCTCACGTCTTTGATGAAACTTTAAGAACAGGTATTTTCTTTTTGTCTTTTACATGTTGTGTAAAGTGCCCCAGACATTCTTTGCCACATACAGACACTGAAACTTGAATCAATGATGACACTCAATGCCTCGACACATCTCCAAGAGCTGAAATCTTTACTACCCAAGACTTCCAGGTTTTTATTTTCATGCTGGAAGACAAAAGGGTGAAGATCAGGATGATAAAACAGGGAAGAGAGGAACAAAAAGATGCTAGTAGAGAACAAGTAACATGGCAGGGGTGGAAGTAGTGAAGAACACCTCATTAGGCAGGCAGGAGTCTAACAGCATTGCCAAACTCCAAAATGCAATTATTTGGGACTAGAAGTATCCAGCCCCAGAGCTCGGGCACTTCAAGACAAATGAAGATTTCCAAGGCCGTAAGCAACCTGACGTGGCACTGAATCCAGCCACGCTCCAAAAAGGTGGAAGCTGCCAAGCTGCAAGGACTCCCTCCAACAAAAGCTACCCAGTCACTCCCAACAGCTGTTCAGGTTTACTGCTGATTAGCAGCCATAAGGAAAAGCTGCAAAATTTGACCTTCTTCCAGCTTGAACACTGACTAAGCCACGATAAGGATAATTCAGAATATCTTAACTTCCTTCAGGATGATCTCATTCTCCAATCTAAAAGTTCCCAATGTGAAAACCCACAAGGGCGTACTCGGACACCAACGTATTGCCAACCAAATCACCACCACCCAGCCCCGAGCACAACCTTTAACGTGATTAGTTAAACACTTCTTCGCCCATCAGAAGAAAGGCCTCACTGGATGCAATTTCAGCTAAGAAGTTGCCCATGGTAACTTCTCACACCGCAGTACCACCCACTGGCACTCAGATGTATCCCGGTGCCTTCTAAACTTCGAATCAGCTGTCTGTGAATTTCCCTTGAGTTTTCATTCCCCCTAACTCTCCCATGGTCACACTGCCACCAAAATCATTCGGGTGCTGTGTCCCATGCTCAGGTACAGCTTCCACACTCTGCCTGGCAAAAGGAGGAAAAGGAAGCTTATTCCATGAGCCCACTTTGAAACGGGAATATCTCCACACCTAATTAAATCACCCACGCACACCTGCAGTAACGCAGTCCTGGGGGTCATTCAGGCACTAAATCCTGGACTTTTACTGGCATTACTTAGAAACTTCCAAGAAATCCAAGTATATTTAACTTGCAAAGAACTTAGTTTTACCAGTTTTAGTGCTGCTGAAACAGGCAACTTTGCTACTGCTTCCAACAACAGGGAGGGCTCCTCAGCAGTTTGTGTTCAGGTGATTAAATCTGTATATGAATTCATTAACTCCTTCCATACAAAATTAACATTCAGTATAAGACAAGCTCACAGAGGACCTGGATTGCCATACTCCTGCTGATAAATAATCCTGCTGCAGCAGCTGTACTCCTGGTTGGTAAGTACTTTAAGTCTTTCCACAGACAGGCATGGAAAAAACAAGATACATGTAACTTCAGGTTTAGTTGACTTGAATTTTGTCATGACAAAACCAACTTGACATTTTTAAGAAAGCCTTACCCAAAACATCTGCTAGTGACAATTGTTTAGACTTCCATCTACTAAGAAAAGCCAGCTAATCCTGCCTACATAATTACCTTGAAAAGGTGGCAGCAGAATTTTAATATTGACCTATTTGTTAGCTTGAAGTCAGAATAACACCAACTTTGTAAACAAAAAGGAGGAATTTTTTTATCACCATATCCAGCACCCCATCGCACACAAACCAAGCAGCAGACAAATATTTGTGTGCCTTCACCTTTATTTACTTTATCCAACCACTTGCATGCCTAAAAAAGCATTTCTTTGTCTCTCACCCTACCAATATAAAAGGCTCCTTCTGATCTAAGTACACACACAACTAAGACACCAAGTTGGTTGTAAAGCTTCCTGATGTTTTCTCCTGAATTGAGACATTTTTCATGGAGTGACTACTAAAGTATAAACAAGGATAAGAGGCACCAAAAACATCCCCGATGCAGCTCTCTTTGAGCTGTGGTGAAAGGCTGGAGGAGAAAACAAGGCTTATAAGACAAAAACCTCACTTGCCCCAGGTCTATCCTGGTGGCAAATGGCACGTCATCTCTCTACAAAAAGTTCCCTTCTCCCAGTTGCTGAGCACTCAGAACACACATCCCAGGCTCTGGCCCCACAGGTGAAGGTGGGAGGACTTGAAATGCCAGGTAATTACAACACAACGCATTAAGTAACATGGAAGGCTGATTCCAGCAGAGCCCCCAAACCCTCCAGGCAGAAATAACAGGTATCACTCACCACACGCTCCACGAGGAAAAGGAAGAACTGAGGCAGCACCAGGAGAGGGAGAGATGCTCTCCCAGCCTTTTTATTCTGCTCACCATCTCACCTGGGCCCCGCTGCAGCTGCTCCTCCTCAGGCTGCTCCACACCCAGCTGTTCCTCGTTCCCCTAATGGGCACAAAGCCTCTCCAGCCCCCGGGGCCAGGTGGGAACCATCTCTTCAAACCCACCAGGGTGGGGCTGCCATCCCCTGCCCAGCTGGTTTTGATCTGGGCACTGAGCGAAGCTGCTGAGGGGACACAAAAACCCCCACTCGGGGGACCATTGTGTTCCCCCTTGTTAATCATTTTTAAAAACAATTCCCTTGAAACAGGCTGAGAGAGCTGGGGCTGTTCAGCCTGGAGAAGAAAAAGCTCCAGGGAAACCTGGAGTTCCTTCCAGTGCTTTAAAATGGGGTTATAAAAAGGAGGGACAAAGCTGACTTTCTCCAGCTGCATGGAGTAACAGGACAAGGAGGAACGGCTTGAAAACGGCAGAGGAGAGATTTAAATGGGATATTGGGAAGGAATTGTTCCCTAGGAGGGTGGGCAGGCCCTGGCACAGGGTGCCCAGAGCAGCTGTGGCTGCCCCTGGATCCCTGGCAGTGCCCAAGGCCAGGCTGGGCACTGGGGCTTGGAGCAGCCTGGGACAGTGGAAGGTGTCCCTGCCCATGGCAGGGGTAAGATGAGATGAGTTTTAAGGTCCGTTCCAACCCAGACCACTCTAGGACTCTGTGATATATCAGCAAAGCTGTTAATTGGTTTAACCTCTATCCTAACAGTTCGTGGGTTTTTGCCTTAAAACATCAAAACTTGTTAAATAAATATTTACTAGACAGTGCACGGAGAAAGCTCCCAGTTAAATGCTGCAGTGGTAGAAGAGGCACACAGTATTGGAGGAGACATATCCTCCCCTCCTCGGAGGTGCTGGAAAAGAGGGATAGCTTCCCCAGCCAGTAAGCAGCTCTGCCCTTCAAGCTCCCTGCTCCTTCCTGAAGCACGCACAAATTGCCTCTTTTTCTGCAGCAGCAACCACCCCAGCATCACTCCCTCGCATACAAATCAAGCTCTAACCCTGGTGCTCCAAAGCACAGCCCCCAGTGCAGATTTGACACCACAGAGACACTTCCTAAAGCTCAGGAATGCAACAGTACATTGGAATAGGTCATTATTTTTTATGGCCGTGCTACAGAAGTAGAATTTTTATGGTTGGTATTATCGGTCAGAGGAAAACTGCTCTGAAAACACAGCTGTATATTAAGTGTTATGGATCTATACAGAGTAAATGGAACACTAATTACATTTTTTTTCCATTTAATGGCATTAAATCACAATCCATTCCTACTTATCCCTTGGAAGCCACACAAGCTGTGCTAAGACACCCTGTTCCCAACCAGCCCAGTGTCCATCTGCTTGCAGGATCCTGGAGTCAGGGATGCTAAACTTCCTTCTTCACAGCTCACACTTGCAGCAGGAACTACTCCACAATCCCAAAGAGAGTTTCCAAATGGGAACAAATAGCAAGTTTAATGTCAGAGGCCAAAAGTCCCCCAAAAGGGCCAAGCAACCCTTCTCTTTGGAAGCGACTCATGGTCACCACTGAAAGGGCAGCAATTCTTAGAAACCAAATATTTACTCACAGAAAACCTGAGAGAATCCCCACAGCTGCCTCAGCCTTCCCTGAAAAGCTCTTCTACATGCAGACAAGGAAGGATTCATAAAGGCAAATCATCTGCTTGCACAGGGACTGCAAAAATTCCTTCCTCCAGGCCCCTCTGCCAGCGGCGACTGCGGAGTTACCCCGGGGCCACCCTGCACCTCCTGCCTTCCACCCCACCGGACTCCTCTTGGAGAACAACCAGCTGTTCCTTCTGCATGCCCTGACTGACAGAGGGACAGGAAAACACCAGCTTTTGCCATCCTCCAACCCAAACATTAACTTTTCCCACAGCAAACAGATATAAATCAGAGCATCCTACAACTGCAACCGCGAAATTGGTGAGGTTGTGTACGGTCCAGTGTTCTCAGTTTCATGATGGATGCCTGGCAAGGCAGTTCTTTGCCAAAAAACACATGCAAGGAAACTAAGAGAGGGCAAAAAAGATTCATGGTGGCCCTAAAACTCAAAACCATAAGTAATTTTCCCCTGTCTCGAAAATACATTTTGTCTGAAATAATCAGCAAAATGTAAAGCAGCTCTGAATTTAGAAAACTACAAATAAGCTGGAAATATTTTGATGCTGAAGCTCTGCTCAGTTCACTGCCAGGGATTTGTTAGCAGTATCCATTTAAATCTGCACTCTGCCAGATTACTGTTTCACTGACAGTAATTCCAGATTATTCTTCTAAACTAGGATAATCTTAACACAAGCACAGTAAAGAGAAGATGTTTGCTTGGAAATCAGTTCTCTTCAAAGCTGTCTTTTAAAAATCAGTTTCAACCTACTCTGAGCTAAAACTGCCCCCAGAAGTTTGAGGTTCCCCCAAAACCTCTCAGTGAGGGTCTAGGAATTAAGAGTGAAAGCAACAATTCAGTCCTAAAATTATCATCAGTCAAAGGTCTGAAGGAGATGATGCAACCAACTATGCTCTAAAACATGCTCGTTTATTTTTTGCTATTTCGCTTGCATTCTCTTACAATTTTTTGCTAATTATTCATCAAAAACTTCATTTGTAGAAATGTAAAACCATGCAGAGAGGGATTAATGGCTTGTGCTGGGTGAAGCAGACATTTTACACCTCTACATAATCTGTTTGGGTTTGTGCCTTAGGAACTAAACTTGGTGGAAGACAGAAGAAAAGGGAGAGGACAGGGAGAAAATTATTTACCACTGGAGGCTCTGGAGTGCTAAATCAGCACATTATATAAAATAAATCTTGCCAGCCACTGGTACTTAGCTCTACCACGAAAAAAGAAACAAGCAGTTTCAGCAACAAAGTGGCACGCGTTTTATGCAACTTTATTATTCTAAATCCTACCCGAATATTACTTAAAAGCTTTTCTATAAAGGAAATACTCTATGAACGCCAGCTTGACAAAAAGCAGATTATTTGCACTCTCACAGGAGGGCATCCTGAAGGCCAGCATTCCCACACCCTCTCTCCTGGACACAAGGGTTAATATACTGTGTTCAACCTCTGAGCCTCATAGCTCCACACTAATTACGGTGTGGAGGGAAAGAAAATTAAAGGCTGGTCAGAGCAGCGGGCAGAACGAAGCAAGTGTCTAGTCAGAGCCTGGTTGTTCTTCTCCTGGCAGATCATCTACCTGGAAAAGCCACATCACAATTAGAGCTGCCAACAGCAATTGTAACTGTTCAAAGTTAACACTTTTATTAAGGTTCCCTCCTCCCTCAGTCTCTTGTGAAAAAGTGCAATTAATATCCCCAAAATGACTTGGTAGTCTTGATCTCACAGCAAGGATGAGGGAAAAAAAAAAGATAAAAGCCTTTTGCACAGGGGAAGAGCTGTGTTTATCATTATGGGTGCACTATTAAACAAGGAGGGGAAAGTAACCTTGCAGCAACAGCACCAGAAAGACCAAGGGATGAGCAAGAACAGCCTCTTTGCACCAAATTTCCCAGAATATAAATCAGGAATACAGAAGAAGTCACTGAAGTGCTTTGATGTGCCTTCAAATTCCAGTACTTATTACAATAATAATGATAGATGGCAAAGTGGAATATGAACAGATGACAACAGCTGAAGTGCATCCTATTTTTCATCTACTTCCTTCCCACCCCCGCTATTTTTGATTGTCTGCCTGCAACTGTCCTTGCCCTTGATTTTGGGAAATAACCACCTTCCCAGAGAGTCAGTGGGATTAATTCACACGATCAGCAAGTCGCCGAGTTGACTTTGAATATCACACAACTTGAACTTCATTAACTGATTTCAAAAACACTAAGTTATTATACTTACAATGTCCTTTCAACTTGGGTGATGCTCTTCAGATCTACAAGGAAATGGGCAGATATTTTTCACAGCAGGAGCTGGAAGGGTTTTTCACTCCGGTAATACGCAATAAATCAAAATTTCTCTACCAAGAAGTTGCATGGATTTCTCTCATGTTTATGTACGAGCTCTCCATGCATCTCAAACAGCCTAGAGCAGAAGCTGAGGCACTCAGCAAAACACCAGGGCAGCAGGAAGAAGACACAGTAATGGCAGCAACAAAAAAATATGTCTTTTCTTTTATTTCAACTGCTGTATTTCTTCAGAAACCAGACTGAGGTAGATCTGGCCATGGGAAAAGCCGCACGTAACTCAGTGATCACCAGGACTGAAAATTAATAATAAGGTTCAAGCAGCACAGAGATGTAATCAGAGCTGGGGAACTGTAAACACAACCCATAAAACTCAAGTTTAATCACTTAGGATTAAATAAGTTTCATGCATATGTGGTCAGCCAAGCTGCTCTCTAGCAGCCTGGTTATTTACAGTTATTTAATAACTGTATTAAAGTGTTCCAGAGAATGCTTCCTCCAAGGCAAATCGCAGCCAAAATAATACATATTTTAAACTACCCTGTGCTCACAAATGGCAAAAAAGGGAAATACACTTGAGAACTAAATTAGCCTGACTTAAAATCAACTCATGGGATGCCAGTTGGTATTATAAAAATGGAAAGTATGACAATAGAAGGCTGAAAGCTTTACTATTATTTTTTTATTAGTTTTCTTTGGAAAAGCTTGGAGGAGGCAGAGTAACAGAGCAGGAGCACATTAAAAGAGATTAACAGAAAACAATCAGAGGAGGGGTTTTTGGGGGGTGATCAGTGGAAAGGAAGGGCTGACTTAACTTTTTAGCCAAGGAAATTGAGAAAACATGGACTTGACACCCACCCAGTGGGGTCTCCACGTCCTCTGTGGGATTGCAGGGCCAGAGCAGGAATTCAGCTTTCTCCATGTGCCTGCAGGCCACGTATTTCCACATTCCCAGGGCTGTAAGGACGCTTGGAAGTGTTTATGAGTCAGAATCCTGCCTGGAGCCTCGTCAGCTCCTGAAGGAGGCAAGCAGAGCCCTTGCAGCGCCATCAAACCCGTGCACCAGCGGCTGCGGATCCACGGGCAACGGGAAGATGCTCCCGAGATCCGCCTGTCACACGGCAACGAGGATTCCATCTAACGTGGAAATCCACACAAATTATGTAAATGCTGCCCTGAAAACTGCTGTGGTACCCTGACATTCTAATTCCACGAACAAACAGCTCTCCTTGGTGCACTCCATTATATAAAATGTCAGGCTAATCATAGCAATTCAGCTTTATGAGTGCTGCCAAATGTCCTAAACAGAAGTAAAAACAGGAGTTACGGTGTTGAGGATGAGTCAGTCACACACCTACCCCTCTACAAAAGGACAAATGAAGAAATTAATTACATCTGACTGACCATGGCAACAAACAGTTCCTCAGGAGCACAGAGTGCTTGCTTCAAACCCCAAAAGCCACGCTGCTCTAGGCTTAGGTGTCCCTGTTTCTTTCTTTCCACTGAAACTGGAATAATTCAGGGAACAACCTCGAGGAGTACGACTGGATCAAACCGGAGTCTGATTACTGTCCAGAAAAAGCCCAAATCTCTCATCCGAGCCGCCAAGAGCAGTTTTTCACTTCCATGAAGAAGTAGGTCACGAAAGCAGCAGCTCCACCAAACTCCCTGCCCCAGATCCAGAGCCCCGCGTGCTCCACGCGAACTGGAGCTGTGTGTTACCAGTGCGCTGGGAGCGGGAAGGGCATCCTGCGGGGGATGCAGCGTGTGTGCCACTGACTGCAAACGGAAAAAAACACAATTCAGCACAAGCAAAGGAGCTGCTGTGCGGAGAAAACCTGAATGGTGTGCAGGGACAGTCACCAGAAACAACCCACCTTTGGGGAAAGATGAAAAAAAAAACAACATCTGTTAAAAATGTTATTTACAAAACAATTCACTTCACAAGTGCCTGCATAGTATCAATGCTCTTCTCAAAATCCTGACTTCCTTGCCAACTCAAAAAACTGTATCTGTGTGGTGTCATATCCTGCCCTGCTCAATCTAGCTCAATAATGAGGTACTTTGTGCAACTGTTTGTTTAAAATTACTCTCTTGAGCACCAAATGCCAAAAGGAAATATGGAAATGGTCACTCCCACACACACGAGTGAGTGGCTCATTCAAAACCGTGATTATTTTCCATGAGAACATGTGTGAATCTGAGTCACGGTCTTTGTCTTCGGACAAAATTATCCTTAAAATAAAATTCGTCTTAGCACTCTCTTCAACTTTGTGGTCGGAGAACTCCGTGGCTCTCTGGCTTCAGAGCAAAGCTCTGTTTTGGGCCATCAGCTCTCGGTTACTTAGCAATCAGACTCGCATCGCCCAGCCAAGCACCGAGGAGCGGATGTCTCAGCACCTGCAGTGGTTCCTGTCCCCTCAAACACCACGGTTTCCAGGCTCAGAAACAACAACAGTCCTCCCGTGTGATGCAGGGCACCGGCCACAGCCTGAATTGAAGCCAAACTGAAGTTTCCTAGGCAGTTCATGAAGCACAAGGACAGCTCATCTTGAGCTTCTCATTTTGAGAAGGGAAAATTTTTAATACATTCCCTTAATTCAGAAGGGACTGTCTGGAGCTGGTGTCGTTACTAGCAATATACACTGCTCATAAAACAACTCTTCTTTCTTAACAGAGACGCTGGATTTGGTTCCCTTGAATCCCTTACAACCAAATGCAAGGGAAGGATCCTACTCTCCTACTCTCCACTTAAATACAACACCCCCAAACTCGGAAGAAACCACACAGCTCTGTACGAGTGCAATTATCCAATCTACTCAATATTTAGACAATGAAATTTCTGTTGTCACTGCCTCAGGAACAAGTCCCTGGATAACAGGAATAGCCTTGCAGCAGGCAGGAGGCTCCCACGGGAGCCCTTTGTGCTGCAGACGCCCTCACGCATCATAAACGTGCCAGGCTCCACCACCCGACCAAACCTTCAACTCACCCTTTCCCCCTCTGTAGGAAGCCAAGAGGATTTCCCAAGTCACATGATAAATCAGGGCATTTTCATTCCAAAAAAGGAATCACATTTCTCTCCCTCTGGGAAATCTCTGCAGTTTTTCAGTTCGCTGTTATTTCGGAGTGAAAATAACTTTTGCTGCCAGCCTTCCCTCCCCTATCTCTCCCCCCCACCCCAGGAATCTTTGTGATGTCTGGGACAGGTTTCCAATTAATTTAAATGACTATTAAAAGGTTGCTGCTGCACTGCATACTCACGGTGCGTGAGTTCTGTCTAGAAGCAGGAAACACGAGCGGGACGTGGAATGTCAAATTATTCTCAGTGGCAAGCATGAATAATGACAGAACAGTAATCATACAGGAAAATTTGTACAGAAAAACCATCATGCAGGCCCCAGACACCTCTTTTTAACATGCAGGTTGAAAAAAAAATCCCACATCGCTCCTGTGCTATCTTGGGCAGCCCATTTTCTCTTAGTGTCTTCATTTGTCAGAGCAGTACTTAAAACTGTCATTTTCGGAGCTGCTTTGCCAGGCAGAAAACTCATCATCACTTAAGTCCAAACATCTAAGAAAAATTACAAAGCTAAATTATGAGGATGTATTTTTAAAGAATGGTTGGAGTGGAATGAATAATTATTTCCTCTTACAATAATCTGTCAAAACTAATTTCTTTTGTACTCTGATTATGTCTCACAGCCTGCACCCTGGCCAGAGAACATCCTTTTGCTACTCCCTCTACAGGTTTCAGCTGCGAATCCAAAAGAGCTCAGCATCATCAGGAATCAGTTCTGGCAGAAGAAAACAAGGGTTTAAGACAAGACTGACAGAGCACGAGACTGACAATCACCCAGAGGTGGTTTTTATGGTGGTTGCTCACTGGTAGATCCTTCCCAAGTTACATATCCGAGTGAAATTTGAGTTTTAATTATTCCAACAGGCAGTGCAGAGATTGAGAGTTTCCACGTTGCAGTCCTTTCCTCCTGGGGAAGCCAACAAAAGCAAATTACTGAAACGAGCTCTACATTTCCTAATTCCTTCAGAGCTGCCAAGAATGCAGAAAAAGATAGTGGACATGCTCTGTGTTTTACATGAGACAAAAGCCATACCCCACAGGCTTGTCCTGCTGGAAACTAATTCCACATCACACTCAAGTGCCGCATATTTTCATCTTCATTAAGATGACATCTCATTTTGATGACCAATTGAGACCTTAATAACAGAGAGAAAACCCTTTGCCAAATCTTTAATAGCAGAAGCACAAGTAGTTTCATTTTCATCATTAAATACTCAAGGACAAACCAGCCCTTAAAGCCTGATTGCTGCAGTTTGCCCTGGGAAAGTGAAAATATAATGAAATCCCCATCAGCAATATCACAGGTGGTCTCTCACCCAAGAGCACTTCAGAAATAAGAAGTATTCCCCCGTGGTGAGCACAGAGAACACAGTTTCATCTAGTTTCAACAAATTCCAGATTTTTCAAGTACAGTTCCTCATCCTACCAGCAGCCACAGAAGCAGAAAGCAGCAGTTGGGATTTCAGGAAGAGTGGCTGACCACCAACTGACACTGCAATAAATGAATAATTATTTTTTTAAAAAAACAAGCCACCCAAATCTAAAACAATTTCTACATTTCCACAAACAGGAGAATAATTTAAATTGCCTATTTGAGTCAGCTCAATTCTGTTTTATAGAATGGCAAACCGGTGACTCATAGCACAATTCAGAAACGAACATAACGTAAAAGTTCTTTCACCCTTCAGACTGGGTGGGACCTAACCCCACAGAAAGTTTCCTCTTTAAGATGAGTCTTGAAACAGCTTTAGAAAAAGAACAACTTTTTTTCTTTTTCTCTTTCCAAGACTCGACTCTGGTCAGGAGAGCTATACTCCTCCTGCCTGAAGCATTCCCCTTGTGGAAAAAGAGCTGCCCTGAAATTTTTACATTAGTGACTGGATCAACTTGATCATGACTGTAACTTCCTTTCTCACCACAGACCCTAGATATAAAGTCTTTCTTATTCCCACGGGATAAATAATAAATGGTAATATCAGCAAATAACTGTCAAAAAACCCCAATCCAACATCTAGTCCTCGTTGTATTGTGCTGCTCTTTCACACAGAGAGAGTCCTGAAAGCATGTCCTCTGATTTTAGCCACTTTCATACATCCAAAACTATTTGCTGGTCATCCCCTTTGAAGCTTTTGTTCATGAAAGAAAAAAAAAAAAGCCCAAATTTTTAATCATTCCTTGGAGAATCACAACCAGCAGCATGCCAGGTCAGGGAACAGCAGTACAGTTAATTAAACCAGTCTGCCAGCTTCCATCCTCAGCAAAAGCACACCCCACAGTCTTCCAAGTGTCAGCATCCCTGCAGCCACTCGCTGCCACTGCCTGGGTTCTGCGAGTGCCAAGCTTCCCCTGACAATTTGTTTCAAGAGCTGGGCAACAACCGGGCAATAAAATGTACCTTGTGTGACGGCAAGGGCTTGAGGTGGTCCCGTGGGAAATTATGACCACTCTGTCGAGCTACAGCTTCTCTGGAAGTCAATGCTGCACAGGGAAAACCCCACCAAACACACATTGTATGTACGCTGAACGAAGGACAGCCGCAGCAGCGCGTCCCCCGCACCCTGCTCTTGAGGCTCAGCCCATCTTTCCTCAGCACACAGCAAGATCTTTGCAGGATACGCTCTCCACTACATCCTTAAACCTGGGCTACCTGCACCAAAATCCTGCCTGGCTTGGAGGGTGGATCAACACAGGTGAGCCTGGTCCTCAGCTGGAGCAGAAAGAGAAACCTGCAGGCTGTCTGACACCTACTCAAAATCTGGCTGCGGCTCAGTTGGGTTCAGTTCTTCCTTCTTAGGCTTAGAAGTCGTCACTAGGAGTCAATATTCCCGATTTGCCCAGAACTGCCAGCATGAACTGCCACAGGAATGCCACAGACAGCCAAGCCCTCGATTTCCCATAGGTATTTTTGCACCAGCTGGTTACATTCCAGTCCAACATAACTCAACCCCCAGCTACAGGCACCAGGAAATGCAGTAACAGGAGCCTCTAATCCCTGCAGGAAGAAAGCCATGAGGATTAGGCGCTCGACACACAAAAGCAGAGCATTTTATTTAAGTATTTTGTCTACCACCTCATAGTTGAAAACCATTTATAGCTTGCTTCCCTGTGAAGCTTTTCCAGCACTGCTTCCCAGCCTCACTACACCTCTGCCCTTGGGAAGCTGACCCTCATCTTCGACAAGCAGGAGACAAGGAAAGGCCTTCCCTTGTTCCATTAGGAAGTTCCCTCTGAGGAATATCCCCACTTTAATTCTCTCTCGATGCTCCTCAGAGGGCAAGCTGTCTAACAGGACGTGTTAGACACCCACACATTCCCCCTCACGTTACAACCCCCCAGCCCACTCCAGCACCATCTCCACTGCAAACACACTTGGGAACTCTCCCCTCAACTCCTCTGCAAGGCCTCCTCCGCTCTCATGTATGTGCAGGTGAGCTGGGGGAGCAGAAAGAGACCCAGCCCCTGACAGTTCTGCTCCAAATCCATTTATTCAGCTCTGTCATACTCTTCCAACGCTATGGATGCCCCAGCCCCACTTCCTCCATGGTTAGGCCTCCTCACCCTGCCCAGCCACCCTGAAATGTACACCACCATCATGCTCAGAGGGAAATCTAAAAATATTGGCAAAAACTTCCTTCTTCTTGCTTATCCCTACTGCAAGATCAATGAAGGAACTTCTCATTCAAGCTTCTTGCATCCCCTCCCCAGATCTCTCACCCCTTGTGATCCTGTTTGGGACAGAATATAAAGACTCGTGGTCTTCTCCATAAGGGATTGGTCCTGTGGGGACATCTACATGCTGGGCCCACTGGGCTTTCCCAACTCCCTCAGGTTTCAGAACTCCCAGGCAAGCTGTGAATACTTCATTCAAGCCCTGTGTCTCCCAGTATTACTGTACTCCCAGCTGTTCCTTCAAAACTCAAGTATTTGTTCACGAGGAGAGACCTCCTCGCCCTCTCTCACATCTGGTGTTACCGAAACCTCCTCCTTTGCACTTTACCCACCTGGAGGAGGTTTTTTTTTGTTTTCAAGCACTGTGTTCTCACAGTAATCTGGTCTACTGGGGCAGTTTCTTCCAGCATTATTTATATTGCTTTTGAAAGAACTCATCCATAAGACCATTTAGCATTCCCACCCTATTTCAAAGAAAGCCCATTTAATTTATCACCTCTGCTAGAAACCAGCCATCCTGAGAAGTATCCAAGCAGAACTGATGGTACTAAAAACAACACTGCACAGACACACATGATGTAATCACTCTATTAATTACACCCATATTACACAAACTCTTCCTATGCCTTTCCTAACATAATCTACAGTCTCAGGAAGCTTGTACATCCCAGTCCCAGCACAGAGCAGGATCAATTCTTCCTCAGCCACAACTGATTGATGTGAGCCTAACCTGTCCTAACCACCTCTGATAACAAAGACTGAACAGCCTTCCCAGGAAGTAATTCAGCAGTAATTCACTGCTCTTACTGTCAGCAGAGATGCCCAGCACCTAACCAAACCCCTCTTCTCACACTGTGAGTCATTCCCATCTCCCATCCGACACACATTTGTCTGGTTTTCTGCTTCCTCTTTGCAGCAACACCTCCTTTCGATTTTCTCTTTATTATGAAGAGCTCCAGTTCCTTTAATTTCTCCTCGGAGATCATTTATTCCAGGATTCAGCCGCTCTCTGGTCTCTACTCTCTCTCAGCGGTCCGCACAGTTTCTCATGTGCGGCGTGAGGGAAAGGATAACTCATCTCTGCTGTGAGGGGATAAACAGGCACGTCACGGATGCTGCCAAAAGGAACTGCCAGGATCCTGGATCCCGACCTGCTCGCACCCAATCTCTTGTTGCTCAGGGATTCAACCAAACTGCCCTGCCCACAACATCCCTGTTGGAAAAAAAAAAAACCAACCCAAAACTAATGACTGCAACAGCACAGCCAGCCAACAGCCAGGCTGCCAAAAATCAAACGGCACAGCCCAACTAAAGCCAGGAGAGCTTTCTAATCATCAGTCCGCAGGACATGAGCAAAACCCTCCTCCTTCCCCAAGCTCCTGAAGGAGACGGCTCTGACAGTAGGATTTTAACATGCCCACACCTCAGTCACGTCCGCTCAGCATCTCGGGCAAACACACAGGAGACTCACGGTATTTTTAATGTTTTTTATATAATTTTCTCACACATTTACTGCTACACGTAGCCCAGGAAGTGAAACCAGGCACGAATCTGAGTCTCTGTTAAATTAACCGCAAAGGTCAGTTTAAATTTAGATAAGTACAAATTATCTGCCAGGGCCGCGCCGCTAAAGGAGACAGCTCGGATGTTAATTACAGAGGCCGGAGAGGCCGTTCCACACCTGAGCAGGTGCCGGGATCAGCCCTGCAGCCAGCAGGCGGCACGAGTCACACCTCACACGTGGGAACGAGCGCGGGACTGCCGGCACTGAGACACCCGATAGCGACGGAACCCCCGGCATCCCGGCGCTGCCAAAACACCGAGGAGCGAGCGGCACCCTGAAGATACCGGGCACGAACAACTCTTTGAACAGCACCCGAGGGACCACAGCGATGTACCCGCTGCTCCAGTGGGGCTCAGAGCCCGCTCCGTCACCTGATCAATGCACGGTTTTGGTGGCTCGACGTAGTTCCGTGATTACTTGTTTGGAGCACAACAAGGGAGCGACAGGTGCATACCTCCGACAGAAGCTCTTTTAGAGGCAGCAGTAAAACAGATTGTGGCAAAAGCCAGAAGGATACCCCACAGTTACACACTGTTCCCTTAGATTAGAAGGGAAAAATAGGAAAAAAAACCCTCACGGTATTTTTAGCAATCTTTCGAGCTCCAAGACGCAACCTGCTGCCTTTACAGTTTTTTTCCGCCCTGAGACACATAGGAAGCCGTGTGCTGCCAGTCTCCTCTTTTCCTGGAAAAGCCACCAAGGAAGAGGGAGAGAACAGAGCGCGGCTGGCTTTGCCCCCCTCCCTCTCCCACCCACCGCACCGACCGGGATG
>VZRR01001932.1:0-13183 GCA_013398015.1 Oreocharis arfaki | reverse complement strand
ATTCAGAGTTATCATTTCTTGGGGGTTTGCTTTAAAACTGCTGTATATGCATTCTCCACAGAGTCTCCACAGTCTGCCTGGCTGTTGAGGTTCTGTTTCACACCAATTAACAGTTCTCCCTGTCCAGGTAGATTGAGTTTGTTTGTTTGTTGCTCTTCAGTTTATTTGGTTTGTTTTAAACTTAGCCCATTCACAATAATGCATGAAGCATCAAAGAGATTTGAAATAGTTCCTGGCAATCTGCCTCTCCCTAAAATCTTGCGTCTATAATCCTGTAACCTTAGAATGACCCAGAAGGATCTGGACGGATGAAGGTTTGCTTTACTTGCAGAACAATCCTTTAGAAGACATTATTCTTCTAAAGAGACTTTATGGAAGTGGCAGACAGGCACATTAACTGTAAGGGGTGAGTCTTCTGCAGATTCAAATAAACCTGCACAAATAAATTGAAGCCTCTTTACCTTGAACTGCTCACCCACTCTAGATGGTGACTGCATAAGGATCTATTTACATGGGATATGAGTGTCTAAGTCCTTTTAACAGTTAATGGAGGTCTGGTAAACAAAAGCAATGGAGCACTGTGGTGGTGCATCCCACTCCCTTTTTCAGGCTGCACTGCCATCTGAGACTTGCTCATTAGGCCTCGGCCTTGATGAACAGCACCTTGGCTCAGCTCCTCTTGAGCTTATCAGAAACACTGTCTGCTCCCAGGAACTGCTGCTGTCTAGCGAGCTCTAGGTTTTTTTATAAACAGCCTTGGAAACTATTTTCCTTGCCTGAATGGCATAATATCCCTGTTCTCACACTTTCAAAGAAAGTGCGCTGACCCAAAGTGTGGCCAGGTTGGAACACTGTTATGGATAAAGCCCACTCGCTCGCAGCCCTATAAGCAGCAGTCCAAAATGAGTCCTACAGGGCTGCAGTGGGCTGCGACCAGTGACCTCCCTCCGAGTGGGGCCTCTCAGAGACAGAGAACTCTCAAGTTTGCTGTACTTGGAGGATCACTGAACGACGACAAATCCTGGGCCGCTACCTCCACTCCTCAAGGCTCAACCCTTCACCCACTGAGGAGATGCAAAAGCATCCAAAGTGAGTATTTCACTACCTTCAAGGTACCTCACAGGCACCTTGCACTGACCTTTATGTCTGTGTGCATACACACATACACGTATGCTACAGCAAATCTGGGAGAAATGCTGCCCTCTTAGATGTTTAAGTACCTTAGATATCTAAGTAAGTTAGGCCTGTAAGTAAGTTTAAGTTAAAAGCCACGTTCAATGCTGTTAAGCGCTATTCCCTCGCTAAATTGTTAAGGTTAAGTTATAAGTTAAGATATAAGTTAAGTACTGTTACGTTTGAATGCTGTTAAGCTTTTAGGTTGTATTCCTTTATACCCTTGCCCTTTCTATCCTTTGTCATATGCAACTAGACACACACACACACAGAGGCACATACACACACACATAGACAGTTCTCAGCTCATTTCTGTTTTGATTGACTGGATTTTGTTGCTTTATTTTCCTCAATGTGCCCTAACTGTACTGTAAGTAAAAGAATGAACCTTGCCAATGAACCTTTTCACTGATACCCTTGCCAGTGATTTTTTCAGCAATCTTAACCACTCGTTCATATCAAGCACTGAAGAGAGCTGGCTGTTGGACCAATGCCACTGCAGTACTGCAGGGACCTCCTGTGGTCAGTGGAAACAAGGCACTGCACCCAGCCCTGGAGGCGGGGCAGGACCGGCAGAGGGCTTCCCGCTGCACTTGGCCCTCCCCAGCTGCACAGCACACGGGTGTCAGCCTTGGGAAGCGCTCACGGGCAGAGAAATGGCTCTGGGACTGGGAGCTCCCCACTGAAAAGAATGGGGAAGCTTGGTGCAAGCAAAACCCACTTCCTTGTCCCACTCTTTCACAGAAATGCCACAAATACAGAGAAAGATACAGCCCACAGCTCATTGCACAGGCTAAGAAAAGTGATACTTCCACTGCTTTCAACTTTGCTGTGTGTTATGTGAATGCTGTAAAAACTGCAGGGGGAAGTAAAATTTTCAAGAGACAAATGTAGGTGATGCTACAATTAGTGGCAGTAGTCAAACTTTTCATGTTTCTGCTCTGTTTCATAAAAGCAATTTTATTAGTTTTATTTTAATGCTTGGAGCTTGTGGTTGTTTTGTCTGGGATAGAGTTAATTTTCTTCACAGTAGCTGCCATGGGGCTGTGTTTTGGATTTGTGCTGGAAACTGTTGATAACTGAGGGATGTTTTAGCTATGGCTGAGCTGTGCATAAACAGTGGCAAGGCCTTTCCTGCTCCTCACTCCACCAGGGAGGAGGCTGGGGGTGCACAATGAGTTGAGAGGGGACACAGCCAGGACAGCCAACCGTAACCAACCCATGGGATATCCCAGACCATATGGTGTCATGCTCAGTATACAAAGCTGAGGGAAGAAGAAGGAAAGAAGGAAAGGGTGTTGGTGTTTGTCTTCCCAAGTCACCGTTACACACATGATAGAGCCCTGCTATCCTGGGGATGGCTGAACACCTGCCTGTAATGGGAAGTAGTGAATTCATTCCTTATTTTGATTTGCTTATGCATGCAGCTTTTTTACTTATTAGACTGTCTTTATCTCAATCCACAAGTTTTTTGACTTTTACCTTTCCAATTCATTCCCTCATGCCCTGAGGAGTGAGTGGCTGTGTGTGGCTTAGTTGCCAGCTGGGATTAAACCATGACAGATGTCCTGCACCTGTCCTTTCTCTTTATTTGACAAATGTTATAATGGAATTTAAGTTCAGAGAAATGCCAGGTTTATTCAGCTTCTGTATTTTTGCCCCTGTGTCCTCTGACTAGTCCAGAACTAGCAATGAAAGGGCCTTTGACAGCTCCAGGTTCAGAACTTCTTAGCAGCAGAAATATCCAGACAGGCCATGAATTTCTTGTGATCAAATGGCTACTGTGGAACAGGCACTGGGACACTCAGAGAAATGATTCAGGTAAAGAGCAAATGATGCACAGAGGGGCTGCCAGTCTGTCTTACATCCCAGATCAAATGTGCTTGTGATATCCAGTGTTAGTGTGCCAAGTGTCTACATGTCACTTAACCTCTCTTTGAGGACGTCTTTCTACAAACACTTGGAGTTTTATCCTATTTCTGTGCTATTGCTTGCCTAAAAACAAGGCAGCATCAAGCATCATTTTTCGTGCATTGCTCCGTGGCCTCCTCTGCAGAAGCAGCAATCCCAGACAGCGTTGAATCCACTTCTGTTGGTTTAAATTCAATACTATTTTTTCCTTGGTTTCTAGTAGGGTATTCAAGCTGTGAAGTACAACTGGGACATCCAAAAGATAAGGACAAACATTTCTTCTTCTGCATGCTTGTTTTGGTTATAGATGAGATAGTTAATTTTCTTCTTACTACCTAGTACAATGCTGTGTTTTGGATGTAGTATGAGAACAAAGTTGATATCAAATTGATGATTTCTTTGTTGCTTCTAGTTCTTACTTTATATCAAGGACTTTTCAATTTTCCATGCTCTGCCAGCAAGCAGGTGCACAAGAAGCTGGGAAGAAGAGCTCATCTGAAATAGTCAAAGGGTTGTTCCATACTCTAGAACATCATGCTCCATATGTAAACTGGGAGGATTGGCCTGGAGCTGCTGATTGCTGCTTGGGGGTGGGATGGGTCAGCAGGTGGTGAGGAATTGTATTAAGTGTGACTTGTTTTTCTTGGGTTTTATTCCTTTCTCTCTCTCTCCTTTTTATTACTATTACTATATTTTACTTTTTTTGAATCACTAAACTGTTCTTATCTCTACCCACGAGTTTTACCTTTTTCTGCCTTTTATCCCCATCCCACTAGGGGAAGGANACATATGTATGTAAGTGTGAGAATAAACGAGGGCCAGGCTTTTGCCCGTTGGCCCGAGACCTTGGCGTGTGAATGAAACCTGCGTCCATGCCTGATTGTTAGTGTCAATCTGCGACAGGGGAGGGATTTAGCAAGTGGCTACCTGGTAATTTGTGGCCAGCTGGAGTTAAACTATGACAGTGCTGAAACCAAACGTTTCTGAAAAGCACCAGCAAACTTGACATTTCTATGGGCAGGTAACTTGGCAAGTCCAGAGAGAGCAACTGATTCCTCGCTTTCAGCTGCTCAGGTATGTTTTATATTTTGAGAAAAGACAAATAATTCGAGGCTTCCTCTACCGGGAGGAGCAGTTGTTATTTTCATACGCCATTTGAGGCTTTGTTTCCCATAAACCTATCCCCCCTCAGCCCCGTATTTTCCCAAACTCACCAGCTTCTTCTTATTTGCATAAAGATGCCGAAAACAGGGAGTTTCACTTCTTCATAACTCTGTTGTGTGTGCATTCAAGGACTACAGATATTGAACAACATCTTCACTGATGTGATGTAAATAACCTTTGAAGAAAATATAATTAACCCCAGTTGATTTTTAACCAAGTCAGTCTTCAGAGTAAGCACTTTTGAAGACTGCTCAACAGATCAATGATCAACTTGGTAAATAGACCAAATGGAGTCTCTTTTGAAACTGAGTTGGGTTTGCAGCCAGAGTGTGGACTGTCTGTTCTGATCTAACATACTAGTATTTATAGCATACAATCTATAAAATGCAGATATAATATTCGTTCACTAATGTCAACAAGAATTATCAAAGCTGTTCCTACCATGTTAACTCTAGTGTTCAGTAACTCTAGTTTTTCCACTGTTTAGTTCCTTCTCTGTACCTGAGAGGATATGTCTTAAGCTGTAGCAAACAGCACTCTCTCTCACCATTAAACTACTGACTTTATGACCCCCAAAATGTTTGAATCTGTATCTTCTGTCCCTGTGTCACAAATTCCAAATGTCTTTCTGCTAGTTAAGAAGAATACGTGACTTCTACAGTGTCTTACTCCCACCAGAGAGCCCTAGGAATTGCTGCGTATTTATTTCTAGTCTAAACACCAGGTAATGAGTAGCTCACCATTACCTCAGAAATTCTTTTCTGGAAAACATAACCTGGTGTTTGAAGACCTGGGATATTTTATTCACTATTGCGCTGCTGCAAAAAGATACCTTGTTGCTAATCACAGCCCATCTCTTGTGTTTTTAAACTTTAGGAGCTGTCCTTGGGAGTTTACACTCACACTATTAGCTGCAAGTAAAAATCTTTTAGCTTCAGCAGCTCTAACCAGTTTAATAAAGGGCTTATGTTTGCTGTAATGCAATTTCAGGCAGCAAACTTTAAACAGATTTTTGTCTAAAGAACATTTAAGACAAGTCAAGTCCTTATTCATTGAAATTATTTGGAACAAGAATTTTAGCAAAAGAATATTTTACATACACATAAGTCCTATCTTGAAAACTTCTCTTTTCTCAAACAGGTCTCCCTGAAAGCAAATCTAGCACAGAAACTGTGGTGCTGCTTAGAGGGTGATTTCTTGATTTGGAAAAAATATTGCAGCATCAGCAAGTAAATTATGTGTGGATTTAAGCAGTTTCCAAAGAAGCAGATACATTCTGCTGAGTTTGCTCAGTGCAGTCCTGGCCATAAATT
Source organism: Oreocharis arfaki (assembly GCA_013398015.1). NCBI lineage: Eukaryota > Metazoa > Chordata > Aves > Passeriformes > Paramythiidae > Oreocharis > Oreocharis arfaki. The sequence continues at coordinate 7,622 of VZRR01001932.1, read as the reverse complement.
GGATTCCATATTTCCCCCATAGCCACATCTAGCCACAGCAGCCACCATAGGAGGTGAGGTTACAGGTAACATTGCCCTGTGCTCATCTGTGCTTGTAATAAAGGGTTTTACCAAATAACAGCTGAGATGTGAAGAGCTGTTAATCCAGAAATAGTGAAAATAGATGAGGAAACATGCAAACTGTCCAGGTAATTACAGGGGAGATACAATCCAGTCATCACCACTGTTTCCTATGGCATTTCCAGGATGTAAAGCCAAGTTTTTCAAGACAAAACAAGGGTTAGATTCCTGGAAGCCTGAGGAATTGCAGTCTGTATGCTCACTGGGGCAGGCTTCCACGACTCATGAAAACCAATGTTATTTACTTCATGGAGAACAGTATTAGAGTCTCCATGCTAAAAATCTGATTTGAAGTTTCAGATTGCAGTTACATACCTACTCAATAGGAAGACAGCTCATAGCATGCACATTTTTTGCTGTTTACACAATATTTGGATAGTAAATCTTTCCAATAGTATTTCCATCATATTAATTTTGTCTGTTCCCAGAAATCATCAGTTCCATCACCTAGTGGCTTCATTACTTAAAAAGCAGAATAACCAACTTTCTTCTCTTCAGTTCACCTATGGAAGTAAAGGTACATTATGTCAATATCAAACATTGCATTCTTTGAATTTCTTAATGGTTTGGCAATAAATTGTATCAATGCCAAGAAATTGCATTTCTACACAGAAGCCTGTTCTTCCTGTTCTGAGTATTGAAAAGACACCCATCACCTGAATGAAATCTTCCTTTACTCTTATATGAAAGATGTGTGTATTTCTGAGCCAGTATTATGGCTCCAGTGGTTCCATCAGCTGTCATCTGTGTCACAAGCATGGACAAGGCTACTCCTCTGCTGGGGGCAGATTTGAGTAATACCATAATGAATTTTGTCTGACATTTCCCATACTCAGCCCCCTGCCCAGTTGCACAGACTTCTGCCAAACATAGGCCAGAAGGCTACAGATTTTCCATCCATGCTAATGCAGGTTGAGTTTCCGTGAATATTCAACAAAATCAGTTTGGCTGTCTCCGAGAGAGCACTGTGTGAGCCAACTGCCCTGGGTTCCTCCTGCTGCCAGTGGTAAAGCAGGTATTTTAGAGAGGGGAGTCATGAGGCCTCATTCAAATCTATTGAATGTTTTTTTCTTGGAAAATATATATTTTTTCTTTGTGTATGTGTGCATGGAGTGTGTGTGACTAACTTTGCATCAAAGATGTCACTCTGCTAAATCCATCCATGAAAATAATAGAACGGGTCAGCTTCTTTCTTGCAGGGTCACATGCTGTTGTCCAAGTAGTCAAAACAAACATTGCAGCTGAAACGAGCAGCCTGTCTGCTTTGTGGGGTGTGTCAGCCATTCTCAAAGTACTGTTCTGACCCTTGACTAATCTAGAACGATTTGGTCTGACCTGAAAAGACTAACTGAAGAGGGTGTGTGCTTGAGTAGATAAGACTGTCATCTCCTAATGGATTTTGGGTAGCATATAAAGTCACAGGTAATGACAGCATGCATGGAAATGGTATTCTGTGTTTGACTGATGCATGGGATTTGTTCTTAAGTTTGCAATAGAAAATACTTTCTTAAAAGTATAAAAATTATGTCTTATAGTTAGATGTCAAACTGAATATGATGATCTGATTTTTAACCAAAATACTTTAAAAAATACTCTGGAATTTGTGGAATTGTCTTATTAATACATAAACATCATTAAATTTGTCTCTCTGGGCACTACTTTCAAAAGTGGAGGGTAGGTCTTCCCTTAGAGCATGAGGGGTGGTCAAAAGAGATGTAAAGGGGGAAGAGGGAGATCAGTCCCAGGCTTCTAGATGAATCACTTTTTTTTCCACAAGGCTCTGTTTAATGTGGTGGTGTCATACACTACCCAAGATTTGAACTGATGGATATGATCAAATCCATCTGCCAATGGATTTCACAGAATCACAGCAGCTTGGGAGAGATCTCCAGAAGCCATCTGGACTAACCCCCTGCTTAAGCCAGAACACCTAGAATCTGTTGCCAGGACCATGTCCGAAGGCCTTTTGAATATCTTCGAGGATGGAGACTCCATAACTTCCCCAGGCAACTTGTGCCAGTGCTTGGTCACCCTCACAATAAAAAACTGTTTTCTGGTGTTCAGAGGGAACTTCTCATGTTTTAGTCTGTGCCTGTTGCCTCTGATTTTGTGACTGGGCACCACTGAAGCCTGGCTCTGCCCCCTTTGCACCCTCCCCTCATGTATTTATATACATTAATAAGATACCCCTGAGCTGCCTTCTCTCCTGAACAATCCCAGCTGCCTCAGCTTTCCTCATATATGAGGTGGTCCAGTCCCTTCATCATCCAAACAGCCTCAGGTGTCTGAATCATTTCGCTGGAGCTTTCCAAGGATCCTGCAAAATGTATGTCTTGTTTTGTTATTAATGTCACCATTTCTTGTAACTACCTCTGAGGTCACAAGTGCAAATACTAAGTAGCATAGTCAGGATTACATTCCACCAGCACCATAGGAGCAGCCTGTTGAGTAAGACATGTCTTAATCTGGTGACTACATTAAGTAGAACATTTACCTGGATCCATTTAGGATACAGCATTTTTACTTTACAGTGATAATCAGTGTTTGGTGCAGTTACAAGGTATGACTGAGAGAAGCCATTATCAGTAACAGTCCCACTATCAACTGAATGCCTACTTCTCTGGAGTGTTATCTGAAGAAGAAAACACGTGTTGGCTTCATGAGATGCTGGAGTTTGGCTGCCTGTGCCCAGGGCCAAGGCAGTTCAGCTGGGGCCATGGAGAGAGGATCCCAGAGGCACAGTGGGGAGGCCATGGCCACAGCCAGCCCTGGTCTTGGACCCTGGCAGAGCTTTGGCCATTGCTCTGTCATGGTCCTGCCACAGGCTGGTTGTGGCCCCTGATCCAGGTGCAGAACACTCCTCTGGGCCAACATGGATGTTATCAGGTGTTTTATGACACAGGAAAAGCCAGAAACAGATCCTGGTTTACTTGGAGGATAATGCATTTATTAGTTCAGCCTGCAAGGTCCTGCTACGCAAGAGGAGGATGTTTTGATGAAGTGCCTAAGCAAAAAGTCCATCCACGAGCACATTTTCCAAAGAAACATTAGGGCTCTGTGCCATTAATTCTGTATTTATGTTGCTTCTGTTTAGAACATATCTGACTAATTGCATTTATGGTTCTACTCAGAGAAGGGGAGCCAGGTGTTTTAACAGTTTGTCCAAATGTTATATCACTTCAGGCTCTGACTGGAAAAATTAATAGTTTTTCAAGTATTGTCCCAGAGCCACATTTATCTGATTACTGAATACGCATCCTGCTAATGGGATCCTTCCTCTGATAACAGTATTGAGAGTTTGGAGACTGAGGGCACAGAATCATTAAAAATACTCCTATGTAGTTAACTATCTGAGATTAATTGCAAACACCAAAGAACATTGTCATTAAAAGCCTTCTGTTAAGCACAGATACAGGTTTTTTTCACAAGTAATTTATGTAAGTACAAATCAGATTTTGAGAAGAACATCATTTTTCAGGACAAAGTGGCAGTACAGGTCTCTGCAATCACGTTTGACAGCAGCTGATGAAGAAAAAAAGCACCTTTTAAACCTGTTTAAACTAAACTGGCTGAACACTACATCTCAGAGGATGAAAATCAGTGGCACAGGGTGTAGCTGGAGGCCTGTCCCTAGTGAGGTCCCCCAGGGTTCAATACCAGGCCCAGTATTGTGTAACTTATTCATCAATGGCTTGGATGAAGGGGCAGAGGCCTCCTCAGCAAGTTCACTCTCAACACAAAGCCGGTAGGAGTGGCTGATACCCCAGAGAGCTGTGCAGCCCTTCAGAGGGACCTTGACAGGCTGGAGAGATGGACAAAAAACAGACTGAAATTCAACAAAGGCAAGTGCAGGGTCCTGCAGCTGGGGAGGAATAACCTCCTGCACCAGTACAGGCTGAGGGCCAGCCTGCTGGAAAGCAGCTCTGTGGAGAAGGACCTGGGGGTCCTGGAGGACAACAAGCTGTCCACAAGCCAGCAGCGTGACTTAGCCAATGGGATCCTGGGCTGGAAAAGAGGCTGCCAAGAGGTTGAGGGAAGTGATCCTGCCCCTCTGCTTAGCACTAGTGAGGCACAACTAGAGTGCTGTGTCCAGTTCTGGGCTCCTCAGTACGAAAGATATATGGAGCTCCTGGAGTGGGTCCAGCTGAGGGTGACAAAGATGTAAGGGACTGGAGCATCTCTTTTATGCGGAAAGGCTGAGAGAGCTGGACCTATTCAGCCTTGAGAACAGACAACTCCGAGAAGACATCAACAATGTCTGTCAGTAACTGAAGGGAGGGTGTCACAGGATGGATCCAGGCTCTGCTTGGTGGCGCCAAGCAACAGGACAAGAGGCAACAAGCAGAAACTGATGCACAGGAAGTTCCACTTTTACGTGAGGAAAAGCTTCTTTACTGCGTGCGTGACCAAGCACTGGAACAGGTTCCCCAGAATGGCTGTGGAGTCTCCCTCGCTACAGATATTCAAGGACCCTTTAGACACAATCCTGTGCCATATGCTCTAGGATAACCCGGCTTGAGCAACCCACTGGACCAGACAACCCACTGTGGCCCACTCCAACCTGACTCATTCTGCGATTCTGTGAATTCAGAGGAATATGCTGCAAATGCCTGTTTATTTGTTCCATTTATGATATTTGGTAGGACAGAACAGGACTCAGGACTTTCTCACTGCTCTTACAGTACTACAGGTTGTTTCTATGTTTTTGCAGTCCATTCTGTTACTTTTGGGTATCTTTGCCTTCTCCTCCAGCTGGTTGCTGCCTTCAGTACATCAAACATATCTCTGAGCTATTGTGTCATCTGTGTGGATTTTCCAGGCTATTTTTCTGGTCATATGTTCTGTGTATTTATCAGACACATATGAAAGAGTATTCAGTGTTCTGCCATTGCTGCCTTATCCTGCGTTACAAACTGCTAATTCTAACTGCCCTGGCTGCAGCTGAAAATCCCTTTGCCAGAGCATTTTTTGAGATTAGGTTTCTCGCTGTATTTCTGGAGGCTGTCAATGATCTTGTTTTTGTTCAAATGCTCTGACCTTTGGGACATTTATGGCAGATTCACAGACGCAGTCAAAAGCAAAGCACATGGAAGAGATAAGAGAGAAATTTCACAGTACTGACAGAACAGTGATTGCTTTGGTGAGAGAAAGCCAGCAAACGTTGGTGCTTCAGTCTCTCAGAATCAGACCTGTCTGTATAAAGGCTGAAATCAATTGGTTCAGTCACAACTGTGCAACGTGGAGATCTGTGAGAGATTGTCATACACTCAATGTATGTCTAACATACCTTTATCTACTCCTCCTATGCAAAGCAGCCCTGTTAGATTACTGCTTTGACCTCGACATCAGTGCTGCACAGTTCTTGTGTTTTTGCACAGGGAACAGCATAGACAAAAAGTACAACTAATGTGTGTGTCTCTGCTTTGTGATTTGCCTGGCTGTTGATCAGGTTCTGCCACACGAGAACTACTCTGGATTTGAAATCCTCCCTGAACCTTTCTGTTCATGTATATGTATATGTATATGTATATGTATATGTATATGTATATGTATATGTATATGTATATGTATATGTATACAGTTAACTGCTCCTCACTTCATTACCGTATTACCCTCCAAAATGTTTGAGCAAGGTCACAAGGATCTCTGCCCATACAGAACCATAAACTCAGAATGACTCTGGTAGTAAGGAACATGAACAAAGAAGTGGTTAGGAACAACCATCATGGATTTTCCACTGAGATATGGTGGCTGACTAGCCTGATTACCTTGAAGAATGAAAACACTGAGGAGAGAGAGTTTTCGTGCACCTATAGACTTTCAGCAGTGTCCCAATGCATCCTTGTAGCTAAATTGATGCCAGATAGATTGAAAAGGGCGTGGGTGGAGTATTCACTGGACTGACAGGCCTAAAGAGCGATATTGGCTGTGCCGAGTCGATCTGGCAGTGAGCCAGTATCAGCACCCTGCAGGCTCTTTCTTAACAGCCTAGCCAACATCAAGTTAGGTGAGAGCATTTGGCACATTGAAAGGGAGGGCCACTATTCAGAGGGACAAACAGCTTTACAGAATCTTCATTATTTCCAACCATGATGAATGCAAGGCCTTGCACCTGGGATGGCTTAGCCCCCCTGCACCTGTTCTACACATGAGACAGGCAAAGCACCACAGCATTACAGTCCAGGGACTGACTGGCTGCTGAGCAGCCTCGATGAAAAGGACTGGAGGGTCCCAATGGGCAGTGGTCTGAACACAAGTTCACTGTGCATGCTGACAGCAATGAAAGCCAACAGCCAGCTAGGCAGGGAACTCTTTCCATCACACTGGTGTAATTTGCACCACCAATACACCACACCTGACTCATTACACCACATCTAGAACCCTGGACCAGTTCTAGGCCCTCCATTATGAGAAAGATCTAGGTAAGCCTGAGTACATTTGGCACAATGCCACCGAAAAATTTGGGGCTGGAGCACCAGAGCTAAGAGAGACCAAGGGAATTTTTCAGCCTGGAGATCAGATGGTTTCAGGGAGACCTCATAGACTATGGAAACGCCACTCGCTGGAAATACCACCAGAACTGCAAGGGACAACTCATCATAATTAGGGAGAAAAGGGAGAAATAATACAATACCCTATTCCCATATTAAGAAACTATAAACAAAGTTTCCTTCAGTGTCTTTGGGGACAAGTCTGTATTTTTTCACTGGAACAAAAGCAGGGCAGGTATTAGGGTTACAAAAATTTAAAGTAGGAAAGCAGATAAGGGACAAAAAAAATCAAGATAAAGATACACTTTAGGTTTGTTTTTTAAAAACTTTTTTACTATTCTCGTTAATTTGGGCTTTCATAAAAATTGGTTAATTCATAATAGAAAACATTTGCTTTACAGTATGCGTCATAATTGGTAACAAATGGTAAATTCTTAATATTTTTGAAGACATAAACCAAACACTAGCTTTTTAAAATTCACAACATCAGTTTTTCAAAAAGATGCCTGTATTTATAAATATTTGGTAATATTAAAAAAATGCTACATTAAGAATAGAAAATGACAAAAATGCTGATAAGCTTATGCAGCTTTATCTGTATATTTGCCCTTGAAAGGTGCAAATATGCAATTTTCATCAAAACTTGAATACAGTTGAAAAAATGCAATGTACAATGAAAATGTATAGGTATTTATCTACTTATTTCCAGTTAAAACTATTAAAAATTAAGGTAAAATAGGTTGAAAGTAAAAAGTCAAATAATTGACTGAAATTAACACAGCTAGCAGAATAAGGACAGAGGAACTTGGCATAGGGATTTCTGGGTCAATGCAGAAAAGTACATTCAGCATCACCAGGTGTTCTACTCTTACTCTATCTGCAATGACACATTCTGAGATGCTGCAAAGGGTCTGAGTATTGTCAGGGTTACACAATTCCCGAATGAGAAGATTCCTCTCCTCTCATCAGCAAGGTATCGTTTTCCAAGCTTTCAACTGCAGCATTCTTCTT
>VZRR01001930.1:370908-519939 GCA_013398015.1 Oreocharis arfaki | reverse complement strand
GGACTCAGGCGGGGTTCGGCCGCCCCGCGCCGCTGCCGCAGACGGGCTGGGAGCGGCTCAGCGAGCTCTGGCGGCGAGAGTGAGCGCCGGGCCGGGCTCGGGTGGGACGGGACGGGATGGGCCGGGCCGGGCGGGGCTCTGCTGGGCTGGGTCGTGGCACTCCCGCCGTGCCTCCCCCGGCCGACCCCGCGCCCATCGCTGTCCTTCCCTTGCAGCGAGCGGCAGCAGTACCCAGAGGAGACGGTGAACATCGCCAAGTCGGCGTTCACGGCGGGCGTGGTGGGCTGGCTGTACGGGGGGCTGCCCGCCTTCGTCAGCGCCCGCAAGGCCTTCATCGAGCGCAGCCACGGCGAGCTCTTCCAGAACCGCGCCGATGCCTTGGTACGGGCCCGGGGGATGCACGGGGGGAGCGCGGGGCATCGCCCGCTGTGTCCCCGGGAGGCCTCGGCCTCGGGAAGGCGCCCGCTGTGGAAGTTGCCCTTGGAGCCGCGGTTTGGGGTGACAGCGGAGTCCGCAGGAGGCCGGCTGGCCTCGTGTTTGTAGGACGCGTGCGTGTGCCCGAGTCTGGTATTTTGTGGCAAAAAGTTCGCTGGGAGTGTGTAAGAGCGTGCAGCCTGTCCGGTGAGGTGGTGCGGGAGTGAGCGGTTGTGCCCCGTTACCCAAATCGCACGCGGTTAGCTTGGAAAAAAGTGTCCTTTCTTACAGAGAAAGGTGGTAACGTGTACCGTTCTGTTAAATGGCTGATTAATATGTCTCGAAAAGGCTTTCTGCTTTCAAATTTTGTTGTGCTGACAGGAGACTTCGTAGTATCAAGCTGGGATTGTGCTCTTGTCTTATTAATGTGAGTCGTTTCAAGACCATTTAAAATTCTTTTAGAACAACAGCACAACAAAGAACCTTTGTGACACTTTATAGATGTATTTGAACTTCTAGGTGTGTGTTATTCAATTAAAGTGTTGGTTACCTGGATTATGAGGAAGAAAACCCTTTTAAAAATCTGCCTGATGTAAATTTTGCATCACTTAAAATTAGGTTTGGTCCCTGTTGTAGTGATCTGCAAAGCCACTGCCTGGCTTTACTCTGGTGACTTTTTGATGTATCTGAACCCAGGCTAAGCACCTACACCACAAGCACTGGAAGAGAAAATTCATTTACTTCCGTGGTATTAACTGCAACATTTTTAATTTTTGTGAAGCTTCTGTTTATCACATGTTTTAAAAATCCTTTTCAAACTTTTAAGTGGCAATGTTAAACTGCAGAGCTTGATGGTATCTTAACATTTAATGTAGTGGCAATGTTAAACTGCAGAGCTTGATGGTATCTTAACATTTAATGTCAATGGTTATTATTTACTTACTATTATTTATTGATGGTTATTATTTATTAATACTTATGAACTCATAATAATGAAGTAGTTTCTAATTTTTCCCCGTTCTCTGATGCTTTCCTGTACTGTCCTTGGAGACGCCTCCCAGTCCACCCGGATGTCTTTCAGCAGCAGGATTAGAAAGACCAGTTGGCATTCCAAACTGGAATTGGTTCTTGATTTTGCTGTTGGTGGCTGGGAGCAGCTTTTCCTCTGAAGGTGGCTGGCTTGATCCCTCGGAGTCGGGGTATCAGTCCCAAGGGGCATCAGTCCCACGACCTGGCTTGCAGCGGGCTGGTGGTGCTGGCAGGAGGGGGAGGCTGTGACCTGTGACATGTCCTCTCTGTCCCCTCAGCAATCTGCACACCGTGCTGGTCTCCGCAGTTTCATCCGCTACGGCTGGCGCTGGAGCTGGAGGGTCATGGCTTTCGCCACGATATTCAAGTGAGTGTTCCCTGGTGGCAGTGGGAGCAGAGCTGCCTTGTGCTTGTCCTTCAGCAAGTGGCCAAGGGCTTTCCGTGCCAGCAGTGCCCACAGCTCTGGTGACTGATTGAGGCTCCCAGTGTTGCCTTAACACGAGTCTGGTTGATCAGGCATGAGCGTAAAGAGGGTTTAACGTTTTAGAATTGGCCCAGAATTCACATCTGCTAATGAACCAACACAGACCCTAAACGTGGAAAAGCCCTGTTCATACATGTGATCCCTGCTGTTACTGACTTGAACACTGTTCTTTCCTTTCTTGACGGCTTCTTTCTGCTTTTGCTTCATCTCTTTTTGTGTGTTTTTCTCTGAGGGAGTCTTATAGTATCTTGGCAGTTTCTGGAAGTGCTTTCTAACCCACACTGATTTTTGTCCTTTCTGCTGTGGCTCCTAGTTTGTATACACTGGCATTACTCACAATTGTCACTCCTCGTAGTTTATATACACCGGTGTTGCTCACAATTCTTTCTTCTTGTCCTCCAGCACTTGCTGGAGGGGATTGTCTTGTTCTTGAGCAGTTGCTGCATATCAGACCTACCAGTTCTAGGAACCTCCTTAGGCCTTCAGATTTTTCCTACACACGCAAAAGCAATGCAGAGATAGCGTTCTGCTTCCCTGATTTTCTTCCTTGGGTGTTTCAGTGCATGTCTGGCAATAGAACATCAAACTAAGCATGGTCTTCTGAGCTAAGTCCTTTTAAACTAGGAATATCTCCTTCCTTATTGTTCAAATTAATAAATTAATGTGTTGTCCTAAGCCTGCATTGACTCTTGCTGCAGGTATATTCTGTAAAAGTTCTCCTTCTGCTTTTAAGATCCCACAGTATTGACTGGCATTATTTTATATTTCTGTCTCCCGAATTTTTTTTATTTCTCTCTGAATTTCTTTCTCGCTCTCTCTCAGTTTCTTTGGCACCTTTTAGTTTGGTGTCTGTTTTTAGTCTTAGTTAGCGTGCTGTTTGCTTTCTCTCCTGGAGCTTTTGATTTCTTTGGATTTGACATGTAACCTCATCATCTTCCACCAGGTGTCTCCCCTGCAGTCAGATCAGCCCCTTTTTCAACAGCCCTTTGGAAAAGGTTCTGATATTTGCGTTGTTCCTGTAAAGCCCAAGCTGGAAGTTTCGTCCTGCAGTTGTGAAAACCTTTACATTTCACTATTAAACCCCAAATTGTTTCGGTTTATCTGTGTTGGGAAGGAGAGGAGGATTGCTGTTGGCTTGTTGATGTCATGCAGGAGGCTCCCTGAAGTGCTGGGGAGGATGTGGCTGCTGAACTGAGAACAGAGAGTGTTCTGGGGCTTAGCTGATGCTTTTGGAAGAGTTGGTTTATCTACCCAAGAGGGAAATCTGGTGCCACAAGAGTAGGTGACCCTGCTGATGTCATGAGTGTGACGTAGATGTTGTGTGGGGATGGTCTGTAAGGCAAGATTTTACTGACACATGGATCATCTTCTGGGGTAAAGATCCTACATCAGGACTGACTGACAGGACCTTTTCATTACTCAAATTCTTTTGTCCTTGACTGTATTACATGTTCCTAGGCACTGAAACAGGTAGTTCAGATAAGTTGTGGATGCCCTATCCCTGGAGGTGTTCAAGGCCAGGCTGAATGGAGCTCTTGAGCAACCTGGTCCAGTGGAAAGGAGCTTGGAACTGGGTGAACATTAACATCGCTTTCAACCTAAATAATTCTGATTCTGTCATTCTATATGATGGGAAAAAAATCTTGGATTAAAAAAAAGAAAAAGAAGGAATGTCCCAGATCCGGTCTGGGAACTCTGATATCCCCTGGCCTGTGTCTGTGCAGCTGCCCGCAGTGAAGTCACAGAAGTCACGGCTGGCACGTGTGTGCTCTGAACAGAGGGGCGGCCAGGCAGTTAGAGGCAACCTGAGGGCTGGCTTAATGAAATCCAGCTTTATTTCAGGCTGTGTTCTGCTGACTCTCTTTTTCCACGTGCAGCTGCTGACCTCTGTGCCTTACCTTTGCAGCGTGGTGAGCACGGGCCTGTCTGCATACCGCGATAAAACCACCATCAGTAATTTTGCTGCAGCCGGAGGTAAGAGTGCTGTAACCTCGTGTGCTTTTCTCTTTGTAAGCAAGGGTCACAGCAGAAAGGCATAAGCAAGTATCCACATCCCTTGGGCTGGAGCAGCTTCTGTGCTCTTGGGCTTTGCTTCTTGTTGCACTGACTTTGCTCTCTTGTTTGCCTGCTGCGTGCCTTTATTTGTAACAGAGATACTGATGCACTGCTGAAACCATTGGGGAGCTTTGTGGTTATGAGTTCATCTTCAAGATACTTGCTGGAGTATTTTAGGTGAGAAATGCTTGTGTGGGGTAAAGGCAACACTAGGTGCATAACCTGCTCTCATAAGCACCTATTTTAACAAGGAAAGCATTTTTTATTTCCACTCTTGGTAACAATTCAGCGCACTGTTTGTAGGCTGCCCTTTTTGTGCTAGGTTTTGCATGCCCACTTTTGGCAGCAGGGCTGTGGGTAAGTGATCAGCTTGTTCAGTTTTACAGGCTTTATTGCCCTTACAGTTGGATACACTTTTTACTGATCCTTTCTGCCTTACATGGCAGCTACTATTATTAGCTGTTGTTGAACAGAAAAAAGGGGGAGGGAGATCATGCTCCAGCCTAGAGGGAGCTTGGTTTTACTTTTGTAGATACTTCTATGATACAGGAAAAACTTTGGCAGTTTTTCTGAAGCAGGAGGAACTTTGTGCAATGTTTCAGTGCAGAGACCATGGTGACTGTGTGGTGAGGTTCCATCCCACTGGCCATGGCACCTGGTGTCTGCTCTGTTCAAAGCAGATGTCAGCTCATGGAGAAGAGAAATGCAGCAAAGCAACTCCCTATGTTGGTGTGAGATGGCTGTGGTGGGGCTGTTTCTGGTTTCAGTGGGTTTGTTCTTTTTTTAGCCTTCACAGGAGCCCTGTTCAGAATGCACTTGGGCCTGCAGGGCCTGGCAGGCGGCATCGTGTTCGGAACGGCGTTTGGGTGAGTTGTGACTGCTGCACACACCGAGCCTGCAATCACAGGTGGGGCTGCAGGAGCTTCCCTTCCTCTCTTGCCTTGAGAGATTTTCTGTGTCTCTCTTGGGACCTCATGATGATCACTTTCCTTCCAGCTTTGAAACTATTTCTCGTTTCTGTTTTGTTTCTTGATGTATTTTGCTGCTCTCTCAAGAAGTGAGAGCTCAGTGCTCTCAGCAGGGCATCTTATTTGCTGCTGTTTGCATATTAGAGGGGACAACCTTGGCTCCACCAAAGCTGAAACAGCCTTGGAGCTGCAGCCATTAGGAAGCACTGAGGGAGTAGCTGCATGGCTGGGCTGTAAAGTGACAGATGTCTTTGTGTGTGTCTTGCAGTCATGAGTCTCCTAAAGCTCCCAGGGGCATGGAGGAACCTGTGGTTCTCTCTCAGAGGCTCTGTCCTTCAGGACAACGACCTCTAACTCGGGAGAAATCTGACTTTTCAAGCAGGGCTGGGATTTCTTCTCAAAGTGCTGACCTGTAAATATCCTCACAAGTGAAACTGGGGATCCTTCCTGAACAAGAGAATGAGCTTAATTTGTGCTGCTTGGCACCATCAGGGTGGTGTCAGCTGTGGGCATGGCTGGCTTGCCTAGGGAGCTTCACCAGTGAAAACACAAGTACTTCCAGAGCTGGATGGGAGCTGAGCAGGGGTGTCACTGTCTGAATTATGGGTTAGGTGTTCTATAGGGTCTTCATCAGACACCATAAATCCTTCCACCCCTTTGTCCTGTGTGTGCCTGTCAAGTAAATTCAAAATGTGTGATCACAGGGGCTCCGGTGAGTCACAGCTGAAGAGAGGCTGTGACAGTAGAACAGGAGTACCTTAGTCTGTGGTGTGATGTGAGTTTTGGGGAGCGTGACGCTCCCCTCATGCAGCATCTGGCCCTTGCATGCTCCTTTTGCTGATGCCAGTAAGTTACTGCTGTTGTGTGTCCCCTGTGTGGCTGGTGACTTCTCTGCTTCCTCGTCCAGGATCCCTGCAGGAGGCCTCCTAATGGCAATGTATGGCTTGGCTGGTGAGACCTTCCAGGAGAAGAGGAATCGTGAGCGCAGGGAGCTGTACGAACAGAAGCTGGCAGAGTGGTGAGGAGCAGCTCTGCCCCTTGTGTCGTGGACTAGGAGGGTGTCTGGGTCTGTGTGTTCAAACAGTTAAAGAAACCACAGCACACTAGGCTTTCTAAAGCTCAGTTCTTCTCTTGGCTATGGGTGTTGTTCACATAACAGTTTGAGAACTGCTGATTTAGTCTTCCCAGTCTTTCCTTCATTGCTCCTCTCTTTCCATCCCCATTAAAGAGAGGAAAGAAGGAAGATAGCTGGAGGCTTGGGGGAAAAAAGGCCATGACACCGGTCATGTGAATTACTGAAACTCACTAGTTCTAGAAGAAATTTTCAAGAGCTGGGATTCTGCAGTCATGTCTCTGTCAGGAGGATACAGCCATAAAATTGCTTTTGCACTCTCTTTTCTCTCCTTAGGCAATCCAGGCTCAGTGTGACTGAAGTCTTAGGCCAAACAGAAAACAATGCCCAGGGAAGACCAGAGATGGAGAGAGCAAGAGAATTGAAGAGCTACTGAGTCTTCCCCAGATCTCTGCTGTGAGAAGCTACAAAGCATTAAAAGCCTTCAGTCAAGGGATCATGGAAGTCATCTGTGAACACAGTTGTATCCTGTGAAAAAGTGTTTTGCTGAAAACATTGTTCAGGGATGGATATCACTGCACAAAGAGCTTGGAATGGCCAAACCTGTTCCACCTCAGAAGGTGGAAACACAGACTTTACAGACCAGGAAGTGTCATCTAGGTTTGGCAGGGAGTGAGGGCTCCAGAGCCTTGTCTAGAACCCATTTCACTGCTGAAAATGTCCACTCCACCAGAAATACTCAAGGTAAAGGAGCCTATGAATGGTTTGTGTGCTAAAGGTACCCTGATTCCAAAAGTCAGTTATGCCATGGTGAAAGCTGCTCTTCAGAGAGTGCTTGAAGAACTTGTTGACGGTGGCTTCTTAGTTTCTACAGTACTTGGGGTATTTTGCAGTACAGGAAGGGTGGAGGAGCTGGGAATTATATGGTAATTCCCTGAAAAAGGCATGTTTTGGGTTCCTCAATAGAAGTCTGAGGGGGCCATAGAAAACGTGACTTGTTTCTGGTGGTGATGGTGGAAGACTTGGCACTGTGGACAGTTTTAACAACAAAAAGGCCTCTAATTTCATTTGAAAGTTGGAAATTAAGGGATGACCTTTGGGGGAAATGTGGTTCAAGACACTCAATAAAGCCATCTAGCAGTGGTGACTGTGTCCATAAGCTCTTTATGTCAGTACAGCGGGTACTTTATGCTAGTACAGTGTTGGTACTAGAGAAGCATCCTTGAGTGGTATTCCATGAGAAGAGCTCTAACATCCCACCAGACATTCCTCTACCCAAGCAGTAACACAGGCAAGAGCCAGGAGAGTACCAAGTCTATTATTTTGTTCCAGAGATCAACTGTTAAGTCAGAGTAGTTACCTGTGGGCAGTGCTGGAGTTAATGGTTCGCACTCGGAAGGGTGAGGTGGCCCATCACCATTCACTCAAGAGCAGGAGGTCTGAGTTCCTGTTCCCTTTCTTTGCTGGAAATTTTTCTCCTACTAGAAGGAGTTACATCCAGGCAGGATTTTCGGGTGTTCTTCTCATAAGAAGAGAATCTGTTCTGGTTGAGTGCTTTTCCAGATAATTACTGTTGATTGAAATATGAACAGTCGATCCCACAGAGCGTATTCCACCCACCCAAAGCAGATTTTTGGCACAGTTTGCTTTCAAGAAGGTGTTGTGTTTTCTGACTTCTGAAATGAGCATTTAATTATTTAAACACCCCAGTGTAGCTCATTTTTCCAATGAAGAAATATGTGTGTTTCAGGGTTGTCATCAACCAGCTCTGCTTTTCCTTTTCTATGTAAGTGAAGGCTCTGAATAAGCAGAGGTGTGGATATGTCTTTCCCTCTTCCTGTTTTAATCTCTGGATGTGTTGGTGACAGTAACGGTGTCCTTTTCCCACCCAAAAAAGAAAATAGGCCTTTCTAACTCACATTTTTGCCATTGTGCTTACACAGCGATGCCTTATCTTCTTCCTTTTTATCTTCTTTCTCTTTGCTATTACATCCCCACCCAATATCCCACACTCTTATCTGTACAGCAGCTCTGATGACATTTAGCTGTGTCATTGCTCTGTCTCTGTTCCTGTTTGGTGCTATTTGATGTGATGCCTAAAGAATACTAATTTTCCCGTGCCTGACCATTGAAGCAGGGATGTTATTCCATGGGAGGAAAGGCAGAGCCAAGGTGTAGCAGTTGTGTGGATTTTCTCTCTGTAAGGGAAGGCTGCTACATGTTCTTATGCTGCTTGTTAGCCAGGAGACTTGCAGCAACTCTCAAGGTTAGCAGCCATTTGTTTCTCAGTTTCCTGCTGAATTTAGTTCTCTACAGATCCTTATTTCCTAGACTCCCAAATGGGGAGTGAAGAATTGGTTCAGAGTATATTTTTTACATGCACCTGTCAGGGATTCTTCACATCCCCACTCGCCCCACCCCCAGCAAAAGCACAGCACTGGAGTTACCGACCCTCCACTTTCAGAGCAGGTAACCCAAGTAGCAGGGGGACTGTGAGAGCACCTTACACTGGGTTTTGCTTTTGCACAGAACCCCTGTTTGGAGGGAGAAGGACGATTTGTAACTATGCTGCTCAGCTAACCCCTGGCAAACTGACAGATGTGAGGTGTGTATGTGTGTGTAATTCACAAGCTGGGTTACCTGAGTGTCATTTTGTCATTGCTGTCAGCACACCAAACAGAGCTGAGGTTTGATGCCAGCTGTACCTGGTACAGCTTTGTCAACAGCTGCATCACCTACCTGGGTGCTGTGAAATGGTGGCTGGCGCTCACGTGAGTAACTGAGAGCTTCTACCACTCTCCAGCACACAGACAGACATCTTTTATTACTAAGGGAAGGAAACTGAGTTTACCATTTATTTTTTAATACAATTAAAGGAGGAACCCCAGGAAAAAAAGGTTATATACAAAACACCCATGGTGAACAGAGCAGCTCACCTGCTACAATGGCACAGACAGGAAGATGAGAAGATCTCACAGAAACCATTGGTGTGCAATGCACTGAATACAGCATAAGGCAATAGAAAACATGATCAAGAGTATTAGTGCTTAATGAAAAACTAACCAAATAACCTGCCCATCAAGCATGTAAAAATAACCTGATGCTAGACATTTTTGTCAGTGACATTTATGGTTTCCTTTAGTTGCTGAAAGTGTTACTGGAGTCTGTGGTGATGTGGAAAGGTTTGGCACAGTGCAAAAGACAAACTCTTCTCTGCGAGGCTGCACAGTCACTGGTCAGGAGGGAAGCAGAGCATGGAACAGTGGGAGGGAAAACGTGCTGGTACAGCTGGCAGAGCTGTGGCATGGTTGGCAAGGTGGAATTGCAGTGTGGTGATAGGGAAGGACAGCGTTGGAAATGAGCAAATTTGGAAGTGAATGCCGAAAGTGGGTGGTCAGCCTGCAAGAAGCTGGTGGTTTGTGTTGGAAGGAGCAAGCATAGGCTGAAAGAACAGGAAACCTGAAAAGTGTGAGGCACGTCACTCATGCATCATCAAGTCCTGCAGTAGGGTCAGGCTGCCTTTTGGAAACCCCATGATTTCTGTCTCCTGTGTTCTGTTTGCAACCAGAGCACGTGCAATTGTTTCCTTATACCCCAGCTTACCTCCTTTTCTCTATCAGAAACTCCTCTGTAGGAATGTCCTGAAGTTCCCATTACACTTGGTACAATGGAAAAGCAGTAAAAAGGTGATGGCACAGCATGACTCTGCAGGAGTAGAAAGGGAGCAGTGTCTTATTTTTTACTTAATCTCAGAGCTCAGTATTCTATAAACCACTTTTAATCCTCCTATTTTCTCCAGCAGTTTCTCAGTATGTACCAACTAGGAAAAAAGTGAAATGGATGTAATATGTCTTTGTTGTGTCCTAGGAAGATAAAAAGCAGCTCAAGTAACAACACATCCCACAAAGAGGACGGCATCGTGCTTTCAGAGTTGGGTTTGCCCTGATAACATGGATAGAACAGAGAGGGAATGGATACAGCTTGCAGAGCAAAGGGGAAAAACATTCCGGTCAAACTCGGGGCAGGGTTGAGTTAGGTCAGTATGCAGAGTTGCTTAGGGAGCTTGTTGGGGGTTGGGGCATTTTCCTCCTTTCCCCTCAAAATGAGAAACCTTTTTTTCCTACACAGTAGGCAAGAATGTCACCCAGATCAGATGAGTCCTGTCCAATGTTAGCATCCTGTAGGGAAATTCCTTCTAGTCCTGGCTGGCTCAAGAGAACACTGGCAGAAAGCAGCAACGTTCAGTGCAAAGTAAATGTCCTTGTGTTGCTGTGAGAGACTCCCAAAAATCTGCAGAGCTTTCCCTAACAAGTATCCCGCGGCAGATGTACACACAGAAGCAGACCCATGTTTATGAAGCAAGGCCCCGAGTTGCATTTGATTACAGCAGATACACACGAGATAACCACTGACTGTCCCACAAGTTCTGGCAGGGCTGTACAGGTGTGGGTGGGAAGGAATGCTCATGGAAGCTTGGCCGTGTGTGTGCACAGGTTGTGTGCCCTCACACAGCAGCTGAATGGAGGAGCTGTACCTCGGTGCCTGGCTTGGCAAAGCTGTCCTTTCAGGAGAGAAAGGTTATGAGAACTTGTGCCACTGCTGTAGATTACACAATATTAATCAGCTCTTAGGAATGCTGTCAGTGTGTGTCGTTCCCTAAAAAGTCTCGTAGCGCTGCAAATAAGCATGAGGCATATAGACTCACTTCCAAGGTGGGTTTTTTCGTGAAAAATGTGTCCATTATTGCCTCTTTAGGGGAGAAGGGATGTGGAGCTGTAACAGTCAAGTTCAAATCCAAAGTCCTCCAGCAGGAAGAACAGATACTCGTGTGAGGCTGAATATAAAAGACGTTTTAGCTGCTCCCAGTCGCAACATGGAGGCACAAACTGGCGAGATTATGTGTTGGGATCTGGGGTCTCCCAAAGGGCAGCTCCGTGTTACTGAAGGGGTCGGTGGGCATGGGCTCCCTGCTAGGGCTCTGCAGGCCCTTGATTCTCACAGAGGCAGCACCAAGCCAGAGGTTCCTGAAGTCTCGACCTGGTGTGCCACCGATGACATTCTTCTGCCCCGCTGCAGGAGCACGGAGGGTCCTCCCAGCTGGAATCCCAGCGACCCCAGTGTAACAAGGCTACCCCACAGCTTCTGTGGCGTGGGCGGGGGTTTGCGTTCGTTCACAGGAGGTTGTGTTGCCAGCCGTGGTGAGCAGAGTTTTCTCCTGCTGCCCCCTCCTTGCAGAGAGCCAAAGGGTCCATGCAGTAAGCATTGCTGTACATCGAACAGCGGAGTCTGCGGTGCGGGGTGCACAGCGTCAACAACCTGAGGGACTCAAGGAAAAGATTTCACTGATTTTTTGTTGTTGTTGTTTTTTTCCCCTCCTTAAATGCGCCCCGGTAATGCTGCAGAGCCGACGAACAGGCGTCACCTGCGAGAGCCCTCCACGAGAGGGCTCCTGTTCCCTAAATTCCGAGCTGCTGGGAGCGGGAAGTGCAATCAGTGGGCTGCAGCCTGGCCCAGCGCTTCCTGCAGAAACCTTGGGAGCGGAGTGAGGATGGCTATCGAACGTGCTTCCCTGTTTAAGCAGCAGTAGGACACGGCTCAGCGCATCACGAGATGGCAGTCGGCCACTAAGGAAGCACAGCTTCCATCCCAGTCCACGCACAGCAGCTGTCCCAGGCGCTGGAGCCGGGAAACACCAGCCACCTACAGGAAAATCCTGGCAAACTTTTATAACAAAAGAGAATGGGTTTGTTCTGTAGGTGAACTCCTGCCACTCCCATCACGAAACTCCCCAAAAATCATGCTAACCAAGGCTCTAGTATCTGTTCCAGACAGGGCCTTCCCCAGAGGAAAACCTGAGTGGGTGGTCAGGTTTGGAAATGAGATGAGTGGCCCGAATGAGAGTTTCCCCTCCTTTCCATCTCAAAACTATTAAACGTGTAGATTTCTGAAGTGCACAGTGTGACAAAGTAGCGACTTCTAGGACCCCACAGCTCTTGCTCTACGGCATTACCCTGGCAATTCCGCAGGCATTACCGGGGCAATTCCGCATGCTGCGGTGAGAGCAGGAAATGCAATGCAGTCACCTGGATAATGATGTGAATAAGAACAGTTAGCTGCTAATCTTCCCTTAAGTCTCCTAACTTGAGTGTCTTTTTGGAAGACACAGCCCTGAAAACTGCTGAGCTTTCAAGCCAAAGCAAATATAATCCTTTGTAATCATAAAACCTTGGCAAGCCAGACTACCCCAGCCCATCTTTTGTAACACCCCATTATCGAAAGTAACTCATTTTAAGATATGAGTGTTTTCTGGGCAAGTTTGGGGGAGGAAACTTTTCCTTCTCCATTCGTCCAGCTGCTGAAGGGAATGGAGATATCTCAGAAGTGGACTGGCATGGCTGATCATGCTGGGAAAGCTGGAGCTGTTTTTTTGTTACCCACCATTTAATCAATCCTAATTTCTATTATCAGTGATGTTCCCATGTTGAGGCATCAGATCAGGCACATGGCTCACAGGGAATCAGCCAGAACCTCTAGGGGGTGAAGCCACAAGTGGCACCTGTGGTAGCGATGGGTTACTTACAAACGAGCCCAACAGGACTGGGACTAAAAGACTGCCCAGTGTTTAGTTGGGAAGCCCATAAAATGAGCACAGGGGCAATGGCAGGGGATGTCACTGCAGATCCTGATAGCTGTGGTGTTTTGAGCTAACATAGCACGAGCATCTAATAGTATTTGAGAAGCTGTTTTGCCAAGAGAAGAGTGAAGAAAACTACCTGCAAATGCGATCTGGTCATACAGATGACGTTTCAGCTGTCCCTTTATCGCTCACGGGTGCCTTCGTACAGTCTTTCACGCCCTCTTCCACCAAATCCTGGTGCTTACGACAGTGAGAACAAACTGCAAAAGAAGATCCCTTGTTAGTATATGGATATGGTCATAGTCTGATCTGATAGAGAGCTCTCTTACAAATAAATATTATCTATATCGTGTCATGTGGATCAAACAGCTCTCCTTAGCACAGGGCTAGAACCTCAGCCTGGCACAAGAACAGGTTGCTACATGCTGAGGTAAGGTCAGAAGGGAATAATGATGGAAGTTACATGCCACTAAACGCAGTTTACCTCTCAAGTGAAAGAATGCCGGTGTTAAAACCAACAAACTCTTTCAGTGCTTTAAGAGGAGCTCAGATTAAGCAGATCCCTTTAATATCTCACCATCTATGACTGAATTTTAGTAGTTCAAGTTGAATCTTGTGCAATTGTGCTCACACAAATTATGCAACATGAATCCTAAGGTATTCTTTAAGTGACCTCTAATCTTGGTGCTTTGTGTTTTCATTCTTAAATTACTGCAAAATAGGCTGTGAGCTCCTCAGAGTAGGCGGCTGTGAACCTCAACAAAGCACCTGATTGTTTTGGTCACCACAACAATCATGCATCTGAGAACTCTTACTTCCGTTTTATTTTGCTCTGCCTTTCTGTTCTTCCCTCCCACACTTCAGCTCTCTGAAGCATGGCTTTTCGAGCTCAGAAACCACTCTTAGCAACTCCTGACTCAGCTTTCCATAGCCCAGAACAACAGAGGTACTCGCAGACCTATTCTGAGCTCCCACGAGAGCTCTTGAAAGGTGACCTGCAGCAGCACAGGCAGGAAGCACTCTTAGGGCAGATACTTCCCTTCCCAGACAGGTGGCCATGCACAGCAGCACTGGAATGGGACAACTACACCAATTGGAAAGTTGGGTGGAAGCCCTGCCTTCAGTTTCTTACACTTCTTACAGTTTCTTTTACAGTTTCTTCCATGCCTGGTCTGGAAAGCGGCTGAACCAAACAGCACCACCTGACTCAGCAAACCTACTCCCTGTGCATATTATGGAAGTGGGACTAAAAGGGAGATTCCAGTTAACGCAGCCATGTGCCATGCTGTTTGTAGGTGATTGCATTCTACCACATGGGTATGCTTTTTACATTTGCTTTAAAAGCAATTCAGTTCCTATATAAAAAGCTATCTCAGAGTGCTCCGGGATCTTGCTAATTTAATGGTAAGGAACCTTTTAATTTCCAGCCTATATTTGTTGAGAGCCGAATCTTCCGATTCCAGTTCATTTTCTCCTATAATTAGAAGTTCATTATACATGCAGCTAACAGCACAGGCTGTGATCAACTGTGATTTTCTTGGTTTCAGCCTGCTTGTTGCTTTCCTGTTGACACAGCCCCAGGGAACAGCAGGAGAGAAGAACTGGCACTGGTGTCATAAGGGCACAGGGGCGGAAAATGAGGAGGTGCGCAGGTGTGACCAAGAGTCACTGCCTTCCAGAAGCTTCCTTTCTTTGTGATAAAACACTAGAAGGACATTAGCCCAGCTTGACTCAGTGGTCACGTTGTTTTTTGAAGGGATGTGGTTGACGAGGAGGGGAAAAGAAAATAGTAATGAGACCTCCACACCTCTGACTTGTGGGTGAACTTGTCTGAAGCTGAAGTAGAGGTATCAGAAGACATGAGCATGACAAACTTACAGGTGTCTGTGTGTGGTCTGAGTCCTTGCTGCCCAGAAAATAACTTTTCCCAGTGGTCACACCATGGCCACATGCTGTAAGGGGCCTGAGCATAGAGCCCTCAGTGTGGGATTCTTGTCCCCAGACGTGGTTTCCCAAGTGACCTGACAGATCTCAGCTGGGTGTTATCCTCATGTGTTTGCAAGCCCTGCTGTCATTCTCCAGGACTGCTCTGCAAAGCTCCTCACAGGGTGTGGATAAGGCATCTACTGCTGTTGACTTTCAATCTCACCTGCCTTCATAAATCTATTAAATGTCTGCCCACATCTTCAGGAACTTTCTGGCAAGGTCAGCTTACACCTTGATTATCATCCTCCTCATGATTAGGAGAAACAGCTAATAGATAGGATTTTTTTGAAGAAAAAAAAAAAATTACTCTGCTGCCACCTAACCCTGAGATATTTGAGGTCTCCTTTGCCATTGCAAGACTCTTGGAGACTTGTCTGGAGTTGAAGAAGACTTCATAGGATGGGGCCAGACACTTTAGCTGTGCCATTTTTGGCCACACAAAGAACGCAAAATCTAATTCTCCCGGTTGGTGTTCTCATAAAAGTAGGACATTGCTATGCTGAAGTCCTTCCTGTGGCCCTAATACTATGTATTTTTGTTACTTTGGCTCAGTGACTTTCTGAGGGATTAAGTAGGGTGTGGAGGGAGCTCCAGTTTTGAAACTCTCAGTGCTCAGCCATATCTATCATGATCACCAAGATTCTTGGCATTTTAAAGCATCTTAAAGCATCTTAATACATAAAAATGAGCCTTTGTGAACCTCTTCATTGCCCCTGATTTTGGAAATATTTTGATCTGCTGTCAAAACTCCCCATCACCTCTCCACTCTCAGACCTGAGCTCTAGTGCTGCCTGCACACAAAATGTAGGAAAATCACGAGCTAGACTTAGGTTTTGTGGCAGTGGATGCTGAAGGAAGAAAAAAAAAAAAAGAAATAAATGAGAAGAAAGTACAGAAATACCTAGTGTGACACGTGACAGTAAAGTTTCTATAAATGTGTATCCTACATAGAAACTCCATCAGCACTAAGAGACACCTTCTTGAAAAAGAAGCTGCACTTACCATGCCTTGGGAGGTATCTTGCTGCCAGGGTGATAGCCAGAATGAAGGTGATAATGATGATAATTGAAGCAGTAATGACATTATAAGGTGGAGGCACAGGAGGAGCAGCACACTTGTTTGTTTTTTCTGAGACAGGAGAAATAAAACATAAATAAAGGGCCCAACAGGATATTGGCATTTTCATGTAAGAGCAGCTATGTGAATTTTGGTGCTTCTGGCCAACTTCTAACTCAGATATTCAGCCTGAAAATAGACCTACCCAATAAACAAGCAAACAAAGCTGGCACCTAAATTTCTTCCATCCACCCACATTTGCTATGGGCCGAAATTTTTAACACATCCACAGAATGTAAAAAGCTGCATCTTTGTCCAGAACAGGGCTGTGACAGGAAATATTTAAAAACACACAAGCTGTTTCAGGGAAATGAGCTAGGCTTGGTGGAAAAGTCTGAGCCCACAGCTAGAAAACCTCCGTTCTCAGAGGTACCATGCAGTTTTCCTTACTGTTTTCATCAAATTTATGCCTAATTTTTCCCTTTGGATTCACAAGTGAGGGAGAATGATGCATTAAACAGCCTAGAATAGACTTCTTTCTGCATGGCAGGAACAGAGTGCTGCGTTCAGAGTTCAGTTTCAGTGGGTCTGGAGCCTTTGGCTTTTCACCATTGGAGATGGTGGAAAATCCCATTCTAGCACTGGGATTTTAGAGTAGATACTGGGCCGTTCTTGTACAGGACAGGACTTGCTGCATGTCCATAGCCCTCCAGACCAATGTGCACAGACCTTCAGTTCTTCCATCATCTGCATCTGGCACAGGTAAGCCTCATTCCACTCCTAAGACATTAATTGGCATGATCTGCTGTTCCCTCACACTGTAAGGGTTGCCTTCTACATTTACCAGAGGCTTTATTCTCTCTGGAACTCAGTGTTTGTGAAAGGTTTGTTTGGGGGACCATTTACACCATGCCAAAACGGGAGCAGTTCCACATCCAAAAAGTCAAAAAGTGGGGGGGGGTTTTGACTGCTGTGGCTGTGTCACTGTTCACTGCACCCTCCTCTGATTACTGCTCTGAGTTTTCTTTTTGTTGCTCTCTTTTTCTGTGTAGTGAGCTATTCATAACCTTATTCTCCCTTCATTAGGGACATTATGCTCTACACCCAGCAATAGCCAATATTCATAAAGCACTAGTTCCTGGCATTTGTTCTGAAGCTGAATGGCACCTCTCCCCACAAGCCCCTTTGATTTTAGTAAGATAGATGAATAAGCTGCCTTGATGAATAAGGTGCAATTCCCTAGGAAAAATACTGCTTCTCTATCTTCCCTTGAAGGTGCCCTTATCTCTACAGTAAAAACATCAGGCCCAGAGACATTTTAGAATACGTTTTTGGTAACATTAAAAAAAATCCTTTTGGTTTTATGAATTTTCTTGCAAATCCCCCTTCTACTGCAAAACATCTGGAACGTAGTGTGCTGCCTTCCCTCATGCTGTTTCCACTTGTGCCTCAAGCTTTTCAAAGCACAGAGACTTATCTATTATGCCATCACTTCTAAGCCATGCTCAGTGACGGAATTCCTTTCGTATGAGTTAACCCTACGTTACATTTGAAAGCAGAATTTTGTCTAGACCCCAGCTGACAGTTTCTTTCACTGAAGCAGGGACAAACATGCCTGTTAAATGAGGAAACTTGAAGTGCAACCTGCGGCTTTTAAAGCGCACGTGTTTCTCCAGTCCGTTCAAACACCAGGCCTGTGTCACACAGCTGGCAGCAAGACCACGCTGGTGTGGAGGGGCACTGGATGGTGGCAGCCCCAGCCTGTGGGAGCCACCAAGGGTGACATTACCCGATCACAGCAGGATCCAGTTCAGCTCTCAGCCCAGCTGCAGCAGAGCAGCGGGAGGACAGAGCTGCCTCTGCTTGTCAGTCACTTGTTGTAACTCCCCCTTCCCTCCCTGGCTGTCTTTCAGCCTTTAAAATATTCTGGCGTGTAGTTCACAGGCGGGATCGCTGGGTGATCCTTGCATGAACACTCGCACAAAATCTACTGCATTCTCAGAGGGGCAACTCAGCCGATTCAACAAAATGGGTTTGGTGCAAAAAACATCAATAAAACATACTCAGGAGCAAACTGGTGGACCTGGCAAAGCCATTGTATTCAACAGAGCAAGTGACGTTGACGTCTTTGGTCACGTTGAGCACCAGCTCTCCAGTGACGTTGTACGGGCTGAGGCTGGACTCGGACACCCAGCTGGCATTCCACTCCACGGACATGTTGTTGAGGGCTCCAGAGATCTTGGGCTTGGGGAAACCTCCGTGGGAAGAACACACTATCACCATCTCAGTCAACTCGCAGTAATCAGCGGACACTTCTGCCGTTATGTTGGGCTTGCTGAAGTCAGCTGGAGCAGGAGAGATTTGGTTACCATTCTGTCAGGCCACAGCGAGGTTTGCAGTCCCCATCTCCCACAGTAAAAGCAAGGACTCCCCCACAGGGCATTCACCATGTCTTCCATGGTTTCTGCTGCCCATGGTCTAGGATACCAAGCAACCAGTCACTAGAGAGCGAAACTTGCTCAACACTGCGTGTCTGACCAGCAGCAAGCATGGAGAGACACAGTTTTCCTTCCAGGCCCACTGTCTGTTGAGCAATGTGACACTGCCATCCAGCCTGGAAAATCCCTTCAGACATCCCAGCCTGATTCCAGAATTTCCCTTTCCCGATCCCCACATAACTTGATCCCATTTCACCAAAGGGAGCAGAAGTCTACCACAATTATTAAAGCTGGCCTCTTAAGACAGCAAGGGGATTTCTGGCCGGAAAGAAACTGGAGTATTTGTGGACAGGAAAAGAGATCCATTGTTTTACATTTTTTCATGTAGTTAACTCCTCAACCCTCATGGTTAAAAAAGGGTGCTGGCAGTACACTTCCCCTTTTTCATATCAGTTCCCAGAAAGATCACTAAATTGTCTCCTTGCACATATGCCCACAATGCCCTCAGACCAGCAGGAAATGGCCAAATCTCAGGAGCGTGTCTTTTTTTTTTTTGTTGCCAAATCTCGTTCCAGATGAGGAATGCTCCTTCACTGACTTGCCTGGAAGATTCATGCAACTCTCTGCTGTTAAAAGTATTCAAATGTATGTATATATTTATATATGTCACCAGTATCTCTGTCTTTGGTTGAGATCAACCGCCACAAAAACACCGGTCAAATGGAAAATGTCAATGGAACATTTTGAGGCCTCTAAGAGAAGATTCAGGTTCATTCTGAGCAAAGGAATTTGGTTTCTTTAATGTGAAAAGCCTCAGAGGTCCATGATGAATTCAACCTTAGGCTGTGGAGCTGCAGTACAGCCAGCCCCACGGAGCCTGAGCCCCACATGGAGTTGGATGCAGGGCTGAGATGCTGCCACGGCCACATCATTCCTCTTTTGGCTTGAATACTTGCCAGGTAACAAGGGCTGGGTCTTACTTTGCCTCAAAGACAGCAGGGGCTGCCTCAGGCACCCACCAGCTGTGGTACCTGGGGAGGGGCCCAGGAGGGATCTTTTCACGAGAGGAAGGCAGCAAGGGGAGGAGGTTGGGCTGGTGGTGGGAAAAAATTTCTGTACCTGGGGGAGCTTCAGAAAGGTAAGAAGGGAGGCTGCTGGAATGCAAGCAGTTAACACAACTTCCAGCCCTCTTTTAGGCTTCCTGGCCAAGGTCAATCTGCTACAGTATGAATAAGCTTGGAAGAGTGTCCTTTACGCCCAGAAGCTGGCACTGGGGAGCCTCAGGCGTCAGGAGGCAATGCCCCTACCTGTCACAAAGAGGATGACAGACTCATCACACACGACAACGGAGTTGCGCTGAACTATGCACTGGTAAGAGCCATTGTCCAGGATCTCCACGGGGGAGATCCACAGGGTGAGGTTCCAGGGGTCCATCTCGGTCCGGTTCTGGTACCGCTCGTGCCTGGAGATCATATTCCCCTCTGAGTAGGCCAGCACCACGTCCGTAATGTTCTTCTGCCAGTAGACCCGGTACTTGTGTAGGCTTTCTGAGCTGGGGATCTCATGACAACAAGGCAGGCTGACCTTTTCCCCCACTTTGCTTTTGACTACTTTCTTCTCCAGTGCTTGGCCTGCAGGTGAGGGGCAAACAAAAGTCAGAGGTACAGCTCTGTGCCAGGTCTCTTGCCTAAAGCTCACCCCTGTTGGCTCTGACTGCTCACATCCCTCATCACCCACCGAGCTGTTTTACAGCTCCAGCTCCGTGCTGAGGGGAGCCCTCTCTGGGCACTGCCCTGTACATCATGCCCCACTCCTACTCAGGATCACGACCCAGTGGGCACACAGGGATTGCTGCGTGGATTGCTGAAGGCAAAGGCAGGAGAGTTGCTTGCCTGAACAGAAATTTTGCTGGCCCCTTTAAAAACAGGGATAGAAACACAAATGCACAAACTGCTATCTCCTCTGCTTTCCTTTTTCAGAGCCTGGTGTTTGGAAAATCTGTGTCACTCTCCACTGGGTTCTCTGCATGCCTAACAGGGCCACAGTGGACTATTTGTAGTGGGGGCCTGGGGGATTCTTGGAAGTTATTTTTTTTTGTAAAAGAAAAAAATCCCCAAAACTTTAAAGATCCCAGAAACTAGAATCGACCCTACAATGATGAACAAAGGTTGCAGCCACACTGTCATCAGCCTTCCAGCATTAGCAAATGAACAATTTTGCCTCGTCTAGCTAGAACAAATCTATCTTTGTGAAAGCCCATGGGATGACTTGGAACCCAGCACAGAGGTTCCCCAACTCCTGGCCAGTGACTGTGCCAGTCCCATACTTGGAGTACAGCCCACGTGCCTATGACAGCAAGCTGAGACCCTTGCAGGGTGAAATTAGGTACAACTTTGACCATGTGAGCAGTAATTCCCCTACCAAGCACCCCGCTCCCACGATCAGCCTTGCTTTCCCACTCCTTCCTCTTTCCAGTGGCAGAGGTTCACAGGGCCTGACATCCGAGGGAGCAGCCTAGCGAGGAGTTCCTGCTGCTGCTGGAAGGCGAGCCAGCACGGACACGCAGCCCTGTGCTGCACCACAGGGCAGATGGCTGGGCTTTCACCTGAGTTCGTGCAAGCCTGGGGATGATGTGCACCGGGCTTTGTTAGTCCCAAAGATCAGGTTGCTTTCTATTTGTCATGCTTGCCTCAGCCTCGCTGCCTCAGCACCCATCTCCAGTGGTGGAAGTGGGGTATCAATCTGTTACACTCCACTGACTGAGAGCAGAAAAACAAGGAAATAGCTGTCTTCAGGACAGAAAAGATTCAGATTCCCTCTTCTTTCCCTGCAGAACACACCTCAGTAAACATGCCCGAGAGAGGAAGCAGGAAAGTCCTGACAGGCGTTGTGTCACTGATGGGGGCAACGCAGCATCACCCATCGGCTGAGGGGAGAGCCCACGTGCAAAGCCTCTGCCTGAAGTGTGAGCTGAGCAATGCACAAAGCTGAGCCTAAGAGCTGCCACACCCCCAGCAAGGCCTGGCTGATGCTGTCTCACTCTTGCTAGTCCCAGCCTAACTGCAGCCACGCTCTCCAGAGGCAGAGCGCAGCGCTCAGGCCGTGACCGGGATGCTGTGGCGTTGGCATCCAGCCGGTGTCCAAGGCAGCCACAAGCTGGTCGCCTGCCAGGCCTCATTTGCTTAGCAGTGACTCACAGACCCTGGGCTGACTCACAGACCCTGGGGCCACTGTCACAGCAAGACCCCTGTGGCACAGCTGCCAGTGCTGGAGGGAGACAAGCGGATGCTCAGCCAGTGCCCCGCCACAGCTGGATCTTGGGGCTGCTTGCTGGAGGAAAGCCCAGACGCAAAGCCTGGCACAGAACATTTAACAGACGTGTCGATGTGGCACTTAGGGACGTGGTTTGCTGGTGGACTCGGCAGGGCTAAGTTAAAGGTTGGGCTCAAAGATCTTAAAGGTCTTTTTCAACCTAAATGATTCTGCGATTCTGTGAAATAAATTTCACTCCCCTCCCCTGCCACACACCCACCCCTGTCCCACTTGCATACTTTACATTAAATCTGTAGGAAACACACCAAAAAATACTGTGGAGGTCCTGGTGACACTATGGAATGTTTTAATATTAATTAAATACAATAGAATATGTAATTAAAAGAGCAACTTCTTATTTAACTGGTTTCCCTCCACTCAGCCACTCCACTGGTCTTCCAAAGGGAAAGTTTAAATTTTTCCCCCTCCACTACCTGTACTTCCCCTTCTAATGCATTGCAGATCCTGAGAAACCAAACTGGGGCAGACCAGGAGCTGCTCAGCACACTGACCTCTGTCAGCCATCAACTGGTAGCAAAATGAGAGAAAAACTAATTCTTCCGCACAGGAGAAAAACTGCCTTGTCTTGCCAACCTTTGGCAGCCTGAAATCCAGGGATTTCTTGACATCAACTTTTTAAATGCTACTGCTAGACCTACCCTGCAGGAAGAGTTCTTGCTCTTTCAGGAATGCCCTTTTAGGAATGCACATATATTTTTGGCTTTCACAACATCCTCTGGCAATGACTCGTGCAGTTTGATTACATGCCGTGTGAGAAAGCATTTCCTTCTGTTCACCTTAAAAGCAGCCCACTTCAGGCTGTGATTCTTGAAGTTCCTTCTCCTGCACCTCTGTGTGCATTTGTATACATGTGTGTTTTTATCTTTGACCACATCTTTGCTTGTTCTCACAGTGCAGCTCTTATTGTTGTTGGAGAGACTCAGAAGAGCAGCCAGTCAAACATCCAGTCAAACTTTGGGATTGATAAAGACCATTTTCCCTTTTCCTTTGCAGCTACAGGGGAAGAGTAGGCGTACAGTAAATGTCAGGGTGACATCACATCATGAGTTGCATGAGGTTCTCCCTACCTTGCCCCTCAGAGTCTCCTTTGCAACCAAAAGGAGAACAAAAACCTTCTCGGGAGTACATGTGCAGGGGCTGGAAACTCCTGCTGATGTCATGTCTACCCTTAAAAGGCTCTGCACCCTTGAAACTGCAACGTGAATGCTGCAAGCCTGAAGGAACCAAAGTCCATGAAGAGTCATTCAGCCCTACAAAAGTCCCCTTTCACTTTAGAGGTGAACTGCAAAGCAAAAATGAAAACCCAGTTCTGTGCCATTTCTGTGCTGAATGCTCTCTGCAGCCAGGCTGTGGGGAAGGCATTCACCATGGAAATAATCTTTCATGACTTTTCTAGAAAAAGATCCCTCCAATTCCCTCCCCTCTGAAGCCCACCCATTCCCTTGCTGTGCACACACATCGCTCTATCGTTGGAAGCCCGTGGCATGTGGCAATGCTGAACTGATGGAAGGGCTGACTTTCTCTTCCCTGGGCAGGAAAGCTTGCTTCATTCAAACCATGCCTGTGCTGCAGGGCTAGCTGGGACAGAAAGGTGAGTATAGAGGAGAATTGTTCCTCCTTGTTTGCTCCAAGAGTCAGGAGAGCTGTTGAGCCTGTATCCCTACTTCCTTCACTCTTTGCCCAAGCCGTGACTCAGAAATTCCCCAGCCACAGAGAGCTTTGTTATCCTGACCGCACATGCAGTCAGACAGCACAACAGAGCAGATTTCCTCTGGCACAGAAGTCTTGCAGAGACATTCGATGGTAAAAGGCAGCTAAAGACCCAGCAATGCTCTGGAGAAGCAGCATCAAACTGTTGGGAACCTCCTGATACATCCTGGTGAACAGAAGCTCCAAATCCATTCTCTTTCCCCATTTCTCCCCACGGCTTCTGAGCCATGCTTTGCTTTTCTTCCTTCCGGTTCCCTATTTATCTCTGCAACAGCAGCTGGTATCTCTACTCATAAATTAATGGCATCACTGACTTTGCCTAGGACCATGCATGTGGGGTTCCCACTCTGCAGGTAATTCTGCAGCTCAGACCCCTCATTTTCTGTGAATAGCACATTCACCCCAAACTTGCATGATTTATCCTTTGAGGGCAAGGCAGTATTTCACAGGGATTTCCAAGCCAAACTGACGACGAGTCAAAAATCAAGACACTTTGAAAAGCTGAATCTTTAAAAGACTAGACACTCCCTCTTGATCTTTTCTTTGTAACAGGTGATTTTACCGATGAGGAATGAGATTCCCCCCAGGCTTTCCATGAAGCCAAAATTCAGCAGACATCCCATGCTACATGGGAATACGTGAAATGCTTCGTATTTAAATCAGTGACTCCTGTGAGTACACTGATGACAGAAAGACCCTGTTAGATGCCCAGATGACCTCTGTGTGGAGACATTGGTTCAGAAGTGCACAAAACCACTGTCTTCCTCTGTTTTGCTGCAAAGACCCCGTGCTCTAAGAAAAACGGGATGAAACAGAGAAAAGTGGGTGCTATAAGGCTCTGCTGGCTGTCCTCTTTACAGAGTCTGTGACTGCAGATTAACCCAGGCACGAGTGCCTGACAAGCCTCTGAGGCTCCTTCTTCACAGACTCCACTCCAGCAAGTTCAGGCGTGCAAAGAGAGGTCTTGGCAGACCTAAAAAGGAGGAGTGGCCCTTTCCCCTCGCACAACCCCAAGCCCAACCACTGATCACAAACCACAGGCCTGCTGCTGCTCTGGGCTGCGTTGGCTAAGCAAAGCAGATGCAGATACAGACGTTTTGCTCAGGCCAAGTTCCCTTACTCACCCCAAATGTGGTTAGAGAGGGGAGCAGAAAAGAAGGCGTCCCACATAAAACCAGCGATGCACTCAGCTCGGCAGTGATTCCACTCAGTTCCCTGTGCCTACTCACACTACTCAAGTGTGCCTGCAGCAGTTAAGTGACAGGATTAATCCT
This sequence comes from Oreocharis arfaki, assembly GCA_013398015.1. Classification (NCBI taxonomy): domain Eukaryota; kingdom Metazoa; phylum Chordata; class Aves; order Passeriformes; family Paramythiidae; genus Oreocharis; species Oreocharis arfaki. The sequence continues at coordinate 495,483 of VZRR01001930.1, read as the reverse complement.
AGTGTATGATGATGTCAGGGCAGGTATGAGGTAGGGAAATGGTCTGAACAGGTTTTTCTAAAAGTTCATCCTTGCTTGCTCCTGTGCTGTAACCTCAGGGTGCCCAGCTTGGAGCAGCATAGCAAGGGCACAGCACCCCTTACGTGGTTTTATGCACTTCCCATCTTCGTGCTGCCACATTGCTCCTAAACAAAAGAGTTACCTTGGTTTGCCCAGCTCTGCACTGTTGATCTGGCAATTATTATAACACTCCCAGGGTGTTTTGGTGTCCCACTCCACCAGCAGCCTTCATTCCATTTTAATGCTGTTTTATTTCACGTGCATTTGCTCATATTCACCTTTAGTGACGAAATCTCTGAAGCCATGAAGTGGCTGCGAAAACCAGAGCACGACCTGCAATTAGCATCTGAGAAGACAAAGGGGAATCTGGAACACTTTGGTAGAGGGGCTCGCTGCAGCGCTGGGGCAGCTCCAGCCAGCTGACACCTCTTGCTCCAGCTCAAGTTTCGGTACTTGCGGAGATAAAATCTCCTACTTTCTGAGTCAGCCTGGGACAAGCCCGCTGCCCGGGTATGTCCAGTCTGCAGTGTTTGTTACATGAGTAAAACCGCAACTCCGCACAAGCCACCGGCAATTTTCTCAGGCAGGAGGGCACATCCAGGCAAGGAGCTGGGTACAGAACCAGAGGTACTTGGGATAGGGACTAGATCATGTCTTAGATCTTTCCCCCCGCTGCAGAGTGCTCCACATGGGCGCTGCTCAGGGAGGAGAGGATGGAGAGCTCCCTTATCTCCCGTGCTGCAAACCAGCAGGGACTCACGGCCGTGGGGACAGAAGGACGTCTTTGACTTGGAGAAACGAGCAAAAGAAGAGCCTTTCTGAACCTTCTCCCCTTCTCCATTGCCAGCCCGTGGAATGTGACCCTGCTAGAATAAAAAAGGGCCGGGGGGAGGGTGGGGGGAGGCTAAATCTGGATGTCCGTAGAAGGTTTGCATATTTTAGTTCCTTTAGAGATCAAATTCCTGCGTCTTGCTCAAGCACTCTTTCGATTTCCCAGTTCGGGGGCAGAAACTAGATGTGGCATTTGTGCAAGACGGGCTGTTGGGGGGAGATTTGTCACAAAGACAGACAAAAATAAATTTGTTAATTTTTCCCCCTGCAGACTCTGTCTCTTGCTGACAGGCTCACTTTGTACTTCCTCTATATTTATCTCCCAGCTGAAGATGTTCTCAGATAATTTTCCTAATTCCTCCAGTACCACTGCCATGCGTGCTGCTGTCCTCACAGCACAGTTTCTGAAATTGAGGTCCTCCCCACTGCTTAAGGCTGCAGTTTTCTTCAACGCTTGCTAAATCTCTGTCTCGCGTGCTCCCCAAGCAGCCAGCGCCCTCTTGAAACTGATAGAAGGTGAAAGTGCCCGGTAACTAGGAAAATCAAGTATGATACCTCTCACATAAGCCCACTTCAAAGTCGAAAAATTACAAATTTTNCTGCTAAAGTGCTTGCCCACAGCCATAGCAACACTCACCAGTGCAGCTAACAGCGCTGCAGGCCTGCCAGCCATTATCTTGTTAGGAAATCTGGTCCGTGCTCAGGCACTGACTCACGGATGCTCTGCAGACAGCCCTGACAGTCACCCCGCAGCTGGAGGACTGGCTGGAAGAGAGATTACACAGCCCCAGACAAGAGCTCAGCGAGGAGAATTGGCAATTAGCTGCGGGACACTCGGGAAACGAGAGCAGAGCAGTCCTGAGGGGTCTGTGAGCTGCAGAAGCTGCCGAGGGAGTGACAAGAGAGGCTCGGGCGGGGGCTGCTGGAGGCACCTCCCGGGAGCACTGAGGGCAGGGCGGTGCAGCCAAGGAGCTCTCTCGGCTTTTAGGAACCAGCGTCTGACAGCGGGCTCTGTTCTCTCTGAAGCACTTCCCCCGGCACAGGGATCAAATCCTTGTCTGCAGGGCATTAAAAACGACACCAGAGGGTAGCTGCTAAGGCGAGAGGAGCGCTGTGCAGAGAGACTTCCTTCAGTCGTCTTTTCTAGCAACTTTTTGTGTGATACGGAAGAAACTGGAGCTCGCCAAAAAGGTAAACGTCCTTTGAGTGCAGGATAGGTAGAAATGTCACCATTAGCCATCAGTCAGCATTTTCTTTTTAGTCAGAGAGTCTCCTGGGACCAATGATATTTTAAAAGCATAACATTGAAAAAGCAGAAGCAAAGCCTGTGGCATTTCCGAGTTGGGAAAGATTTACATATTCTCAAATGAACTCCCGAGACTCCCCATGCTGGTGCCCCTCCAAGGGGACAGAATAGCTACAATTAAACATAAAGTTAATCCATTTTCAAACAAAACCGACCTCCTTCTGCCAAGTGAACAGACTTCACTGCATCCAGCACACTTGCCTTGCCACCCTACGAAAGACACCACATGTGCACAGCATTTATACTAAGAAAAAACATGTTTAAAAGGAAGGAGGAGCCTTCAGCCTGGAGAAGAGAAGGTTGCAGGGAGACCTTAGAGCAGCCTTCCAGTGCTTAAAAGGAGAACGAAAGAAGGCTGGAGAGGGACTTTTCACAAGGGCAGGTAGTGATAGGACAAGGAAGAATGGCCTCAAGCTGAAGGAGGGAAGGTTTAGATCAGATATTGGGAAGAAATTATTTATTGTGAGGGGGGTGAGGTGCCGGCAAGGTTGCCCAGAGAAGCTGTGGATGCCCCAGCCCTGAAGGTGTTCAAGGACAGGTTGGATGGAGCTCTGAGCAACCTGGTCTAGTGGAAGTGTCCATGGCAGGGAGGTTAGAACAAAACGAGCTTCAAGATCCCTTCCAACACAAAACCTCTAATTCCGTGAGAATTTCCCTGAATGTGGAAATTCTCCCCCAGCCTGGAACAACCTTGGGATGCAACCAGACAACGAATTCACTGATCTCATGCCTCCCCCACAGAAGTAGAGCAGATCAGGCTCCCCTTTCCCTACCAAACCCCCTTGCAGGGCTCTCCAGAGCCTGGTTCAATATACCATTCTGAAAAAAAAGAAAAAAGGAAACTTTCTACTAAGCTGGAAGGTGAAGTAGGTCATCCAAGGATCAGACATGTGCAAAGAAGAGAAGGATAACATAGTCAGAGAGGAGCAGGATTGCATCTTTTGGTGGCAATGACCCATTTGTACCCCTCAACTGTGATGCCTGTCTGCATCCGTCCCCCTCCGGGGTGCACAGCGTCGGTGTAAAAGCAAACTGGCTCTGAAAAACACTAATTCACCACAAGAGAGGCAGAGGGATAACATCAGTCGTTTATGTCAGATTAATTACCCCCACTAAACCGCACTCGGAACTCAGAATTAAGGCGCTGATGAGCAGGAAAGGTGCGAGGGGGTAATTCCTGCTGGCAATCTACCACAATTAGTAAAAGCGTCCACTCCAAAGTTTGCATCTTCAAATGCAGGAATGTCCAACATGCACACTGCAAAAAGGATACAAACATCTCAGTGATCCAAGAAATGCAAAAAAGCTGTTGCTGTCAGGGCAACACGAGGTCACTGGAGCTATCTGGGTTCATTCCGATCTAACTGGAAAAAGGAAATGATGTGGGTGAAAGGAACGTTTGACCCACAGCCTTACAAACTTGGCATTTAGGCTTTTAACTGCATTTTGTGTGTAAAAATGTAGCTTGTCTAAGTTGAATTTTCTGTGGGTTTTTTTTTTTCCCTAAAGAACTCTTTCATTTAAAAAACACACAACAGAAGAAATAAAAGAGTCTATAAGAAAAAGCAGCAGGCTTTAGGTGGTTTTCTGTTTCTCCAGACAAGCTCTTACAGCAGGTTTCACTCTGGATAGACTGACAGACAGAAAAAGGAGCTCCTTAGTTCCGCTGCCCTTGTTTTTAAATAAAGACTTTTTTTCCCCTCTGCATGTCTGGAACAGAAGGAGACAGAAACTCCTCCGAAAAAAGAAATTAAAACAACAGCTGAAGGCACTAAGAGGAATAAGTCAGAAACTCAATTTGCATCCAGTGATCAAGTGGGCAAATACGGTACGGAAAGAAAAATTTCTGCCATCTCTGCCGTGAAATCTGCCCCAGCACAACCCATACCAGAGCTGGCAGGGAAATTAGACACCAAGCACCTACAGCTTGTTGCTAGACACTTCAGCATTTAGGGGTGGCCACAAAACAAGGAATCTTTTTCAGCCCTCGTTGTCCCTTCCTGAAACCCAGCTCCGAGCTCTTTACTGGGAGTAACGCAAGGGAAGGGGATTCCCAGAGTGAATTACTTGTGAGCCAGTGCTCGCTCACAGAAGTGGATATCCCCCCTCCCTTCCCAACTCTCCAGTAACTTAGAAAAGCTGTAGGGAATTTTCCTCCAAACTTCCCAGAAAACTTCACCCCTGGGAAGACACCAAGAGCTGAGTGGTCCCCAGCCGGAAGAAAAGACTCCAGGGAAGTTTAAAAATACCCCATGGACACAAAGCCGAGCTCGCTGGGTCCCTGCAGCCAGTGCCTGCATTTTGTTTGCACACAGGGCAGGGAAAGGTCACACTGAGGGACTTCAAGCTATATTTTTCTAGTACAACAAACTGGGACTGAGAATATCCTACAATTTGTAGGTAGGTGTGAAGGTGCAGTGGCAGGGCAAAACCAAGCCCACAGGGATACCAGCAGCGCACTCAGATCATAAATAAAAAAGTTTGTGCTGTAACCAAGGTTCTTCTGCCACTTTGTGCTGAGACAACAGGGTCTTGTTCATGGACATCAGTGTCTCCAGCAGCAGATGACATCCCAGAAGCAGCTCTAAATTACACTGGCACTTCAGTGGGGCACCTCAGGTGAACGTCAGAGTAGCAAAATGCAATTCAAAGGGAAACAAATGGATCTACATAGCTTGCACATACACGAAATTCCTATGAAATACAACCTTCAATTCAGAGGGAAACAAATGGATCTACATAGCTTGCACATACATGAAATTCCTATGAAATACAGCCTTCGAACCATCCCTTTCAAGGTTTCATTAAGCCCCCCATTAATGCCTTCCACTGCTACGATGTGAAAATTCAGCCTAGCCTTCCCTCTGTTACTATTTCGCTCACTTGGGCTTTACAGAGGGCACCTGTTTCCATCCTAGAATGTTCCCTGACCTTTTGGAGTGCTACCTCAGGGAGGTGTGCCAGCAGCAGGACACCGGGGCTAACCCAAGGACACGGGCTCCGGGAGCCAGCCCTGACTGTGCCTTGATGTGGTCACGAGCAGTCCCACGTGGGGTCAGCCCTGTGAAGTCTGGCTCTGTGGTGGTGACTCGCTCAATGCTGTGTGGGAGGTCACTGACAGGGTGATGGCAGACACCCAGGGCTCCACTATTTCGCCATAGCAAGGTCAGAACTCGGTCCTTGTGGTTCCTGTGGGCAACCTTGAGAAGGCATCACGCACAAGCACCACTAAAGCTTTTCAAACCCATCCTTTGTGGGTACTATGCCATGAATTTTCAAGGAGCTCTAATGTAGGAAGGCTGATCTTCAGAGAGAAAGGGTTCAGAGTGTGTGTGAGTGCACACAGAGAGAGAAATAAGTGCATCAGCTGTCCTGCTCTTATCAGTCTGCCAAGCCCCTGCTCCTGAGGCACTGGGACTTCCACGGACGTGTTGCTTGAGAAGCACCCAAAAATTATGCCCCAGAAGTACAACTATACAAACACTTAATTTTCTATTATCAAACTCCTATTTCTAGTAGTGGATATTAGCATGCATCAAACTACACATCCAACTACACATCCTTTAGCCAAGGAACCAGAACCCTTTTCAGAGAAATTACATGACTGGCAAGTTACCATATGCTCGTAATTACATTACTAACATACCACAAGCTCTTAAAGTACAGAGAAAGAAACAGTTCTGCTCATGATAGATTGTTTGCCTGATGCAAATACAGGCAAAATACATCTGTGCTTGACAAATGTTTCGCAAACACAGAGGTAGGGGGAGGACTGAGGGGAAGACGGAAGAGCAGAGATCCCCGGGTGACATTTGAGGTCGTTGCTTTCTTTACAAGTGAGCTCTGCAATTAGTTCCCTGCTAAATTATCCAAATTTTGTCTTAAAATTCTGAGACTGAAACTCAAAATGAAACCTGGCATCAAATATCTTCCAGTTTCACAATAGCAGCATGAAAAACTCCTAATTTTGCATCACTTGATTTTTAACGAAAGCCTCAGTTCAGCCCAGGTTTGCTCTAGAGTATCGTTAGCGGCAATGAAACACTAAAATTGACAATATGCACAACTTATTTTGCATCCACAACGAACTCCAGCTCAGAAGTGAATTTAATGTGGTTTCCAGGTTAACATTTCACACATCTGGAAAGACTCATCCCAAGCCTCTTGAGGTGAGGAGCAATCTGTGTGAGCTTTGTGGCAAGTCCTCGGAAAAGGACAGGGGACAGCTCAGGCAGGACTTCAACAGGGATTTGTTGAGAAAGAACTCTCTCTGCTCTGCGCTGAGCTGCCCAGCAGGTGCAGAGCACTCTGAGCTGCCACCTTTCCCTATTTTTCCCACCATCCACCCACGTTTAACCATCCAAAGAGCTGCAGAAGCTGCAGAAACCGCCCTGCCACTGAAGCTGAAGCCCAAGAGGCTGTGCCACGTGCTCCCCACAGACATCAGCTGACCAGAAACACCCTCGTTTCTCTCACCCTGGCGGGCGTGGGAGATCACCATACCCCTCTGGGAGCCAGCAGCCTGGTGCAATGGGCCTGGGACGCTGGGAGCTCAGGGCTCCTCAATGCAGTGCCAGCCACCCCAGACCCCAGCCTGGGCTCAGCCCTGTCAGAAGGCACCAGGAGGGTCCTGAGGGCCACCATCCCTGTTGACCATCACACGGGTGCTGCTGCAGGGACCCATCCCCTTCCCACGGTCGCACTCCAGCCAGTCCTGCTTACCTATCCCAAGGCAGAGCAGCACAAAGAGCCCGAGCCCCAGCCACGTCCTCAACGCCAGCGCCGGTGGGGAGGCGTGCAGGCACACCATCTTCCTGTAGCTCCTGGGCTGGGAGGAGAGGGGAATATCATTAGGGGAACGGTGCCTGAGGAGTCACAGCGCCCTGCAGTGTGCCCCTCTCCTTCCTGCCTGCTGCCACCACCGAAAACCCCGAGCACAAGCCCAGCCTGCCCCGCTTCCCTCCCCTGGTACCTGTCGTTTCCCCGGTCGAGCGGCACCGAGGCCACCCCTGAGGCAGGGAGGAGGCAGGGGGCTCAGTGCCAGGCCATGGGCGCCTGGCTGCTGCCACAGGCTGCTGAAACTCTCCCTGACAGGGTGCAGGGGGAAGTATTGGTGCCGGGAGGCTGCTCAGGCTCATAAGTCACCTCACACCGCCCACAGCTTCCTCGCGGGGCGTGCGTCAGGATGCAGCGCCCGCCGCCCCCGTCACCCCGACAGGCACGGGGGTGCCTTCATCCCTCGGGATGCTGTGGGTGTTCCTCGGCCAGGAGGGTTTCAGGCTGAAGGGCCCTGCCTGTGAATGCAAGTGTCAGGCAGTGCTGGGGGCTTCGGAGGTTAAAACGCAACTAAGTGAAACCCCGACGCTACTTTGGGAGTAGCGGTATAAAATTATGTTTGAAATTAAAATAAACGCCTGTACCACCATTTCAGGCCCAGCTGGATGGAATCCATCAAGAAATGGATTTTCCAAAGAAAATTTAAGAAGGATTGCGTAGGCTGCATGTGATGGATGTTGCGGCTGAGCACCTGGACAGGGAGCAGGATGTGAGAGCAGGGCCAAATGTGGACAGTCCTGGTGTCACCAGAGAGCATCCACCGGCCCTGTGGAAGTGGAAGGAGCCCTTGCCTCCCCTGCATCATGTCCTGCCTGCTCCAGAAGGCACCCACTGCTCACCCAAGCCCCAGCTCTGGATGGGGCAGGAGAGAGGCATGGACCATCCCTGCTTTAAAGCCTGGAAGGGCAGAGCCATCACCAACCCAAACTGCCAAACAAAGCCAGTCCAGAGCAAATCCTGTGCAGAAATACAAACCACATAGTAAGCAAGAGCCTGAGGGAGTAAATGCATGCTAAGTGATGTAGATTTGTACTGCACACCCTCCTGCAAAATAAAGCAAGCCCTGGTATAGTGTAAGGGGTTACAGTGTAAGGGGTTGCATTTTGCTGTAATAATCCCAGCGAGAGGGCTGCACACCACTGAAAACCCGGTATTCTTCAAGGAGAAAAAAAAGAAGTGCAAATACAAATCAAGAGTAAAATAATTTATTTAAATGCAGATTTCCGGTTTGCTGGTTTAAATTACTTTGATTTAAATGAAATGCATCCTTTTTATCAGAAATGATTTGCCACTACATTGCTCCTGTTTTTCTTCAGTACAGGTTCCTTGAATTAGATAGATTAGATGGACTGGGTGGAATTACAAATCAGAATTGTATTTCGACATATAATTAAAAAGATGGTATTCTGTAGAGAAATCAAACACAGGTTATAACATTTCTGTAGAGAGAAAATCATTGTATATGAAATGGCTGAGAGGAGCCTGTTATTGAGTTAGGCTGAGACTTTCTCCATTGCAGGGTTTTGAGTGCCTGTGTTTTGTCTTTTGGGCTCTGATCTAAATCCAGTACATTTGCACTCTGTCCATGCATTCTCTACCAGCACGGTTTGCAAATGCAGATGACAGCAGCACCATACGTTTACACAGAAGTGTTTTCATGGTGCTCAGAAGAGAAGAAAGTATCATTAATACAGCCAACCATACATCGCTTCCCCAAGCCACAGCCCCAGCTCCCAGGCAGGGACTGCCTCTCTGTGAGACAGATGGAATAAACTTTCTCCTGGTAGTCTAATCATGAAGCTTTATCATCACAGAGTTACTGGCAACCCTGTTACAGCTGTACAGTTTATCATCCCACTTTCATTTTAAATTCAAGCTTTTAAAAATATATATTTCTGCCATTAGCATATTACAACTAGAGGGAAACTCCAGTCCATTATGTTTTTGTCTGCATTTCTTCCTCAGGACTTAACCCTGCTTTTGGATGAGCTGTCCCAGGGAAAGTAATTGAGCTCATCAGCTGCTAGTAGTAAGGAAGTACCACAATCCCTTATTACAAGCAGAAGAACCTGGATCAGCTAGTCACTCCATTAAGGCTGCCTACATTTTAGATAGACAGCTGAACTCAAGAATGCTGTTCTCACTCAGAGCTCCTTCTCTTTTCCTAGGTATTACAGTTCTTGGTACCTTCTCCCTCGGAGATCTCCCTGATTGCAAGGAGGCTGCAATGACAGAGAGAGGGGAGCAGCCAAGTGCTTTGTTCTGCTTTGATCAGAGGCAGAAGTCATGATTTTTCCATCACTTAAAGCTTCCCTAAGCATATATCACATCCTTGATTCTTGGAATCCATCAGTTCAAGGGAAGAGGCATTATGCATCTTCAGGATGTTAACAAAGTTGAAGGATTCATACACATTGAAGTCGCAGTACAGAAGACACTGCTTTTTTTCGAGCACTGCAGTGGGTAATATAAGCCCACCAATTCACAGCAAAATCCCCGTAGAAATAAGGCTTCTTCTGCACTCGATTAGGCCCTCAGCATTTCACCTATGTGTGCTCCAGAAACAGCTTTAAATAGGTAGAAGTATTGCAGCTTGAAAAGAGAAGCTAAGATTTAATAAGAAAGGGCGGTTAAATTCTGCTAAAAACATTTACTGCAGAAAAGAGGAAGATGTGAGAGCATCACACACACTACATTTTTCCATTGCTTTCATAGAAAAATGTTAGGGAAAAAGCAGAAAAGACAAGTGAAATTTTGCAGCATATGTGCTGTGTAGGGGAAATGAATTCCAGTAATCAGCACTTGTGGTAGAAATGTTCTGCACTCAAAGGGAAGTCTTTTCAAATACATTGCTGCTAGCTTTCTCCTGCAGGCCCACTGTCATCACCAAATTTTTCCACCTCTGCAGAAATGCAGCAACATTACTTTGAACATTCATTGATTGGTAAGGACATACAAAAATCCCAACCTCTCTCTCTTTCTCAATCGAGGTCTCAGAGAAACATCAGGAAGGTCAGAACTGGGTAAATACTGAAAATCAAAACACAGCACCTACCCTCCACTGAGAATTCATAACCACATTCCCTCCTACAGAACTGGGATACCTTTCACTGTTTTCAAGGTGAACAGGCATTCCAATCTGTGTTAATCTGAACTAAAAGCACATCCGCCTGCTTTGAATACCAGAATGTCTAGGTCAAATGGGAATCACCCAAGATATGTTTCCAGAGGTGTACATCACCAAAAAATGGTTCTGCAAGTGCCCTAAAAGCATCTTTGTCAGAGAAATGATCCCATTGCAAAGCAAAGTAAAATTTTCAGAGATTTTTTTTTTCATAGAATCATAGAATTCGGTTGGAAAAGAGAAGGGCAGAAAGCAGCCTTACCAAAGTGGTCCCAGCATCCTGAGAAGTTAGTTCACACAAAGACTGATTGTCTCCTACGCAATATCAATAACAAAATAAAATAACTTCGTGAAGCAAGAAGAAAATCCAACTGTTTCAGGTTACAGAAAATCCCTTTCATCTTACAAAGGAAAATAACAATAACAAAATTCCTACAGCTCCAGAGACTTCTTGTTCTTGTTTTTCCCTGTAGCTGTCCCCAACCTTCAGACTCTAAAACTGGCAAGATTTGAAGAAGTAATGTCTTCATCTTGGCACAGATTGGAGCAAAAGCATCATCTTGTTTGCAGGAAAAAAAAAGGGGAAGGGAAGGGAAGGGAAGGGAAGGGAAGGGAAGGGAAGGGACAGAACAGATAATGTGTGTGCTTTGGTGACATGGTACATTTGAAAGCACAGGTAGCACATCTGGTGTGCCATGGTAAATCAGGAGTGACCAATAAAGTTTAAAAAAATCTTCTGAACTCAGAAACAGAGAGAGGGAGAAATGTGGGAAATTAATCCCAGCAATGCAAATGCAAAATGCACCAACATCATTTGACAAAGTGTAACTTTGACCCGATTACTGCGTGGATATTTGATTTTTACTGCACAAAGCACCGGGGCTTCTTGACGAAATTCCTTAATAATCTTGGATTAACCTTCTTCAACTACCTCACACCAAACTGCTGTAAGGAACCCACTGGATTGCTGTCCTTTGCTGTAATGAGGCATCCCAGTTTGTGCAACCACCGTGCAGTCCCTGCAGGAAAGAGTGTCAGGCCTGTGCATGCGAGCTGGCACTCATAGCTGCCCTCAGCCACACCTCCCCTCCAGGGTAGTTCCTGCAAGCTCTCCCCTTGTAGCAGAGGTGCTCATAAAGGAGGATGCAATCTCCCGTGGTTTCCACCCCTGTGAGTGATGACAGAGCTGCAAACACGCTGGTTTCCCTCACAAAAGCAGGGTGTGCTGCCTGCAATGGTTGTGCCAGGGAGTCACAGCCCTTGGCAGCACGAGGCTGGGAAGAAGACATAGGCTGATTTTTATTGGTTTTTAATATTCCCACCAACTATTTCAGCACATGGGCAGCTCAAACTTTGTGCCTGGCTGTGCTGTGACTTAAATTACTGTTTGTGCTGGGTGCGTTTGTAGGCTTTGCTGGCTCATAAAGGGGCTGTGAGCCTTGCTCGTGTTTTCACAAGCAGCTTAGGCTTTTTTTGTTTTTTCTTTGGTGTTATTACATGGAAAAACGTAATGCAACCAGGAGCAAGCTTTGCGCAGGGGACACATTCACAGCACACTCCCTGCCCTGTTCTCCCACCTCGGAGGGCTGCTGGAGCCCTGCCTCTCCCTGCAGGCAGGGCACCTGCGCTCCCTGCGCCGGGCGCCAGCAGTGCCGGGGTGCAGCCGAGGACAGCCGGATCCCTGGAAAGCCTGCCTAATCAGGCATTCTGCTATTTATCACAAGCCACTGCATCAAGGGGAAGGTGATTTTCAGGCTGTCCAGGACAGTATTTCCCTGTGTCACTCATGCCTTCACTGGGGAAAAAAGTGTAAGGTTCCGAGCTGGCTTCAGGGTGGATCACACAGAGGAATGGTCTGAGGACTTCAGTCGTAGAGGTTTTGCAGAGATCCACGGAAGTTCACACTGTCCTAATCATGAAACCACAGTGACAATGAGAAACTGACACAGTGCGAACACAAGGAAGTAAATGTTTAAGCCTGTGTGCCAAGATGATGGCACATGGATGAGAAAATGCACTTGCAAAAGGAACGAATCAAGGTGTGAAGCACCGTGTTTGACGAGCAGCCCTTTGGATCTGCCTTCTCCATGAGGTCTGCTGGGCATTTGAACTGCCAGCTTGAGGAATCTGTCAATACAGCTAAGGACTGACACACTGTAACTGTGCTTTTCTAGTCAGAACGTTGTTTTTGATTTTAGTAATCCACAGTTGATTCCCACGACGCTTGGTTTCTAAGATGCAGGCTTACAAAAATCCCAAGAATTACTTCCATACAGTCGATCAGAGGCAGGGACAAATCTCACCCCTGAACATTTATCCCTCAGCACCCCCTTGGAATCTGGTTCAACATGCTAACCCTGCAAAGAAAAAGAAAATTAAACAAACTTGCTTTTCTTGGCCATCTTTGTGAGTTGCACTGATTTACTGGAACCAGCATCAGCAGCTGGACCTGGTGGACTGAGGGAAGAGGGCTGTTGACAAACAATGGGCATTAAATCAGCTCCAAATGTTATATATAATTTCACCCAAATAATTGTGTTCAAACCTCTCCTGCCTTTAAGAGTGAATCAAGGTAAATCACCCCTGGTGCCCACAGGAGCATGTAATCAAGGAATTAATTAGAACCAATGAGCATGCTGCTATCTTGCAGCCTAGCTTCCTACCTGCAATTTTCCCATATGGACAAGCACCATATTTGTAAGTGTGAATGCCATTCTGACACAGATTTGTATGTAAAATGCAACACTGTTTTCAATGGAAATTATGCCCAAAAAGCAGAATTATACGCTCTGTTAAAAGCAGAGCTGAAAGCTCTACCTGTAATCAGTGCTGCTAGGCATTGTTGTCCTCTGCTTTGGCTGTGGTTAGGCTTAATATAAAAAAATTAACCTGCTGGGATGAATTTTTTTTTTTTTTTACATCAGATGTGGTTTAGACTGGTCTATTAAAAAATCCACCAAAAAAGAAGAAAAGAAACATCTATTTCCTACACTAACAGTAAGAAAATAAAGGAGTTTTTTCCTTATGCTGAGGCTGTGCTTTTATGTCTTTATTGGGCTCTGGCTTGTTTCTGTGTTGGGAAAAGGAATTCAACGGCCAGAAGAGCATTGTCAGGGCCCCTGCTTTTTCCAACCCTTTGAAAAATTATGCCCATATGTGTGCTAGGAAAATTAGCTGGTTTCATTTTGCTTGTGCTCAGGAGAGGGATCAGTACAGAAAACCTCCAAAACCTCCATCTGCAGCAAGGCTGTGCTGGCAACCCACGGACTGGCCACTCTTCACGTTGGAGCAGTTTCCTTGCCAAACACAACATTTCTTGGCAGATTTGCTTTCTTAGAGACAGCTATGTATCTACCCTTGCTGATGCATCAGCAGGCATAGCTCACTGTAGTGTACAAACAGATCAGGCAGAAACATGGGAAGTGCAAATTCAGGGCTTTCAGGAAGCAAAGTTTAGAAGGACTCAATTCCAGAAACCTGCCAGGTTGACATTTGAAGGTGGGAGGGGGAGTTCAGGAGAAAACAAACAAAAGCAAAAGCCCCCAACACCTAAAACAAGAACCAAACCTGAAAACACTCAGAACCTCAAATCTAAATGTGGTGTCCAGCTTTGGTTTGTTTCTTTTCCATTTGAACATAAAGAGAGTGATTTTCTGTAAGTGTGAGCCTTGGGATTTCCCCTTTTAAATGGATATCACAATTTTTTTTTTTATGGAAACCCTCAGACTGCTGGGGCATGGGTGCCTTTGACTTGGATCTGCCTTTCTTCAGAGGCCGACAGATTTACTATCTGTGAGGCTCAGGTGAGGCTGTCTGCTCGATTCAGCTCCTCCAACAACGCACCTTGTCTTCCACTTGGGGCAAAGACTGAGGGGAGGGCTGAGATCTAAACGTGCTCATGAAAAGCTGCCAGGAGAGAAAGAGCAATGCCACAGCACCAGTGCTGTGTTTGGCCTCTTCAGCAGATGCGCTCACCTTCCTCTTTTTCTTGGCTACACTATGGTGAGAACTCATCATCACCCAAACTCCCCTCACTCTGTATTTTTCAAATGGCAGAGGACAAGCTGGGAGCAAAACATCTTATAGCTACTGTCTGCACATGCAAGCTTGCACTTTGTGCTGGTGATTTTTACCCTATTTCCCCTATTCCAGTCCTTGGTGCCATCAGTTCTTCTCTTTCTGTAGCCTGAGAAATCTTTGCAGTGACTTAGCCCTTCAAATCTGACCGAATCTGATTACAGCTTGTTTTCCTGCTGGGTAAACGAGATCACCCCTTTGAGGAGCATCATTAATAACCCCTTTCCACCCAGCTCACTTCCCTTGAGGCACAACCTCATGACATCCTTTCTTTAGGTAAATCCTTACAATACTCACATTAATCCCCTGGTTCTCCAGCTTAATGCCTTTGCCTGTAGCATTCTAAGTGCTGCTTTACTGAAGTCCATTGTCCACATAGTCAATTACCTTATCAAAAAACCCCCTCCTAAGATAGCCAGGCATGAGATAGCCTTGGTAAACTCATTTTGCACTTGATCTCATTTCCCATTTACTGAGGTCAGGCCAGTTGGCTGCTTGGGGATCCCAGCTTACACAGCTCTCCAGCCTTAGTTTCTTAATGATGGCAATGACCTTTGCTACTGGTAGAAAGTCTCACCACCGGACTGTGAGACTGTTTTCACAAGCCAGTTCCTGAACGGGGCGATTATGTTGCCCCTCATTTCCCCTTACCACCACCCACACCCTTTTCAGCAAGCAGCTCAAGCAGCTCTTCTGGTTTGCTTCCTCCTGGCCACAGCCCAAGGCTCTGAGGGGTTCCTCACACCCAGCCTTGTTTATGGCTGGACACAGTAATGTCAGCCCAAGCGTGGCCTCACAGGTTTCACTATCACAGCCAAAACAACTCCAGCCACGCGTGAGTAGGTTACATCAAAGCGGCTGGCATGGCAGGGATACTCAGTGGAACAAAATGAGAAGGCCCTAGGGGCTGAGGACAGGATAAGCAACATTTCACTTTCCAAGCGCTGGTCCCAGTGCAAGCAGGTGACTGAACAGCATGAACAGCATGCAGAAAGATCTCACACTCCTCTGCCTCTTACAGCTCCCCAGCTACTCCAGTGCGACGCCGGCGCTGACAGACCGGAAACCAGCACATTTCCCACACCATGCCTGGGCTGACACAAAGCCGCAGCCCTGGGCTCGTGCTCTTGTCACATCCATGTCAAACAAGGAGCTGTCCTGTGCTCCTGCTGCTCTGGGGTAGAGCACTGGGATGGGGTCTTTGATACAGGATGAAAGCGCCAGTGTGATTTTCTCCTCTGCTCCAAGCAGAAGTGACTGCTCGGAGGTGGGGCGGAGCCACTGTCACGGGAGAGGTACAGATCACAGCAATTCTGAACCTACAAGAAACAGCATCCTTATTCCAGTGCCTCTCTCCGTCTCCTGGAGTTATTTTCTTAACTTTCAAAATGAGGTCTGACACCACACCAAATATGCCTGGGGTTTTTTTTCCCCAAACCAGATCCTCTTACATTGTCTTGCAGCTTTGTGCAGCCACATATGTGGCAGATCAGTGATGGACCGTGTCCTCCTAGACCTCAAGCGCCGTCTCAGTTTTAAGAGAAAGAGGTTTCACAGGTAGCAGCTTCCTTCGCCTAGTGATTGCTGTCAGGAGCTTGCCTGTCCTTTCTGCTGGACCAGGCTCATCCTGGGAACACACCAGGAGACCGACCACAGCACCAGTGTCTTTGGAGGCCGCCTCTAAAGCCTTCACTGCCCTGCGAGTTTGGGTGCATGGGGTGAGGGTTAAGCTGGAAGAGCAGATGCCACTGTCAGTGTCCTTGCTCCTCCTTCCAGGAGGACTTTTCCATGCATCAAAAAAATGTCACCATTGAGTTGCATCACACAAAGCACGCAAATAGAGAAAGGAAACATAGGCAGATATTTTTAAGCCTTGTCAGACCAATGGATAAAATAGAGCATTCAGTGATGTTGCTCATATGTTCCTCTTCTATCACAAACCAGCACTTCCCAATTCTCTGAAATTCAATTCATGAAGAATCAAATGCAGAAGTAACTTTTCAAATGTCGAGTTTTTTTGCTGTTCCTAAGCCCTTTCTCATGAATTCTCATGCCCCTTTGCTCTTTTGGTGTACGTTCAAAAGCAGGAGTCATTCCCAAGAACAGCACTGTTACAGAGGGAACTGGTGAAGAAATAGGCACAAGAGAAAGACAAGAGAGAAGGCTCCAGTCACAACTCAGCATCAAAGAAATCCCTGTGGTGGAATATAACCACCCAACCAAGTAACTCACGGCCACCACGGGGCTTTTTCTAACCTACCATACCTACAGTTTTGCCTACTCTCAGTTTAAATCACTCAAGCTGAGGAAAGTCATCCTGCAGCCTGGCAGGTCCTGGTACTATAAGCCCTCCCCAATAAGCTAATAGGAATTTCTGAGTATCATTCCCATCCACCTGCTTTCCCAGACTTCAACTACTGCCTCCAACTCTCCCTCCGTCAAGCTTAGCCTGTACACAACTCGTGATTTCCTCAGACATCTTGAACACACTTACAACCTGCTGGCAGGAGAAGCCCTTTCCCAACAACCTGGTTCCTTTCTCAACAACCTTGTTCCTTTCTCAACAACCTTGTTCCTTTCTCATCCTTATTTTTACACTTCTTCTGTCCTAGCAAAACCAGGAGCCTTGGCAGAGCTTTGGCTGGGATTGCAGGGCTGTGCTTTCTGTCCTAGGAGACTGAGCTCCCTCTCCTGCAGCTGTTCTTCATATTCCTCACACCTGGAACATCTTTTCTACACTGTGGACTGCAATTATGTTCCCCAGACTGTCTCTTTTCCCACAGAAAGGAGAAACCCGCTCTCAAAGCGGAAAGCACATTTAACACTTCAAACCTCGCTGCTTGCACAATGCAGGAAGAGCATCACTGTTTCAAAACCTACAGCATGATGAAACCTTCTCCCTTCCCATCGCTAAGCACCACATCCCATTAGGGTTTATTTTCATTGGCAAGCACCAAGGACCGCCAAGTTCAGCCTGCTGGTGCTGTAGGGTGAGTTGAGAGGGGGTGTAAGGCAGGATTGATGGGCCTCTGCTTGCAGGCATGGCACGCCTCTGATGGGCTCCCCTCCACCCTCATACTCTCAGAAAGGATGGGGACACAACTGCCAGCAGCTCCTGCAAAGAAAGCACTTGAAGGGACAACAGTGCAGGCCCTCAGACACTGACACCACGCAAGTAGGGAACACAATGCCAGCACATAATCCAAAATGAAAACGTCACTTGATTCACAGCAAGGAACAACCAGTCTGTCAGCCCTGGAGCTTCAGATCCACTGCTGGAGCCAAATACCAGCTCCACGAGAGCTGTTCAGGGTTGCTTCACTGATGTTCCCAGGCTTGAAAGCAGGATTTGGATTGTACTAGGGAGGTCCCTGCCCATGCTCTCTCATTTATCAACATGTCAGTTATGAACCTGATGAAAGGGCAGTAAAGATGAGTTTGCAGTTCCATTTCCTAGATGGGAACTATGGGAAAGGTGATCACAGCCCAGGAGATGTTCCCCATGTCCCTGACCTTGCTGGTTGTTCCAAGCTGGCACTGCAGTGCCTCTCTCTGTTGCAAAGCAATTATCCTGCTTATCTTCTACCCTGCAGAATTATGGTTATTTGAAACAGGGTCTGCAGCATTTTAAAAATTTTTGGTTTTAAATCTAAGAACAGATGGCTGTTGGAAGCATCCTGAGGAGAGTGTTAGGTGCCATAATGAGGAGAAAATTTTCCACCATTTCCCTTTTGCCCTGGAGAGTGAGCTGGGCCTCCTCTTGGACAGTTTGCGGAAGAAGACAAACCAGGAAAGAAAGAGGCAGCTATTTCTGCAATGGACTCTGGTTTTTTCAGTAAGACACCAAAGTCCAGTATTCCCTGAAGCCCAGTTGCCCAGAGGCACCTCTTCTTCTGCTGCCACGTCCAGAACTTGCTTCAGCCAAGCACTCCCAAACCTCTCTCACTATTCGCCGCACAATTCCATGTGTAGGCAAAAACATCTGGCATTGTCCAGGCACAAACATCTGGCATTGTCCAGGCACAGGCTGTGCCTGCAGCCAAGGCTCCCACCACCTGTTTCAGCTGTGCTACCCATGGCAGCACGGAGGGAGGCGAGCCCCCCCTTCGTTACCACGAGAAGTCAGGCAAGAAGTGAGGGTCACCACCCCGCCAGGGTTAGCTGGAGAGAGCAAAAGCCCTGTCCTGCCCAGGGCAAAGGAAGCACAGAGCCAGCCTGCTGCCCATTCCCTGCTGCAAACATCCAGCCCGAGGGAGCACAGCAGCCCTGAGCATCCTGCAAGGGCATCCTGCAAGGGTGAGCGCTTCCCTTGCACAGGCAGGTGGGGTCATGCACTGCTGCCCCGCCGGGACTCTGCCCAGGCTCACCACACACATCCAGACAAGTCCCCAGAAGACCTCACGTGGCACTTGCTGCCCCTGCTTTGAATGCCCCTCTTACAGAGCATTGTTATTCACTGGCCAGTGACAGACATGCACCTGGGCACTGAGAACTCGGGTAAGCCCAGAAATATTCCCCACTCAAAAACAAAAAGGAAAAAAAAAGCCTGCTGTTGTTACAGAGAAAAAGGTGCTATTAAAAGAATGAGAGACTGGTAAGAGTTTGGCCAAGATGAACACATTTTTAGGGCCTCAAGAGATCCTGTGGAAAGTCTGGGGGGGCAAAGAGAAGATACATAAGGGAGGTGAAAAAATGACAATTCCAGATGTGCCTTTGCAGTCCCGTTTTGAGGACAGCCGTAGGATCTAGAACAGGGACACTGCTGTCTTTAAATGCACCAAACATTTTTAATGTCCACCCTTTTTCCAACTCCTGGCCTGAAGGCCTCGTGCAGTTCTGAGGAAATGTCCTACAGGCTCTCAACCAGTTTGTAGCGCCAGGGCTGCAGTGCTACCCTTCACAGCCCCCTCGAATAGGAGCCCTCAACCCTGAGCTCATCTAGAAAGGCACATTTTTTTAGTCAGAAAGAATTACCCTTTTTTTTCCAGATGAATGTGATGGAAAATTCTGACTCTAAGCGAGTGCTAACCACAGTATCCAACACATGGCAGGGGCAGGTCAGCAAGCTGCTCCAACATGGTACTTTCCAGAAGGCATATCCTGGCCGTTGGTGCACAGAAGGCTAAATTTTCATTAATAAAAGATACAACAAACCCCCCCAGAATGGTGCAACATGGTGAGTCTTTAACTCTTCGCAGTGCTCAGCATCAGAAGGCCATCCTTGCAAAGGAGGAGAATTGTGCCCACCTCCCCACGCCATGGTCTGAGCCAGGGCAATGCTTCCGTGCAACATCCTGGAGATGGAGGTGCTCCCTGATGGAGAATGCTCTCCTCACCCACTTGTGCACATCCCATGGGACTCACACACAGAGATCCCTTTGGGATCAACGCATCCCTCTGAGCTTGAAGACTGCTGCTCTCCCCACCCTTGGTTTGTAGGCTCCTGCTGATGGTTCCTGCTGCTGGATCATCATCCGCTATCTGTTTGCAAGGAGCCCTCAACACTCCCCTGACATCTCTTGGATGTCACTTAACTGCATTACACATCATGTTTTCATTTTTTATGAAGCTGAGAATTCAGGGAACTGGAAGGTGTTATGGGAACCAAACATGTCAGTGCTGCAGGCAATTTTTTGCCAACGTAGAGATGTTCTCCCATCTTCCTTCTCTGTTTGAGGAGCCCTGCGACTTTCCCTTCCACTCCTCTGTCCTCCAGGCTGGAGCAGAAGCCAGTCCCCAAAGACTACAAGACAAAAGCAGAAGGGGTTTTCCCTCTCACAGACCCAAACCTTAGGAGCGAAAAACCCCGCTTTGCTTTTGAGCACTGCACCAACCTGGGTAAATTCAGAGCTGTTCTAGAGAAAACAAAATGAAGCAGAGAAGCAGAAAAGGTCAGCATGCACTGCTGGCAGTGTTGGAACATGGACAGCTTTTTTTCCCACTTCCTTTTCTGTTGCTATCTGCTCGATGCTTCTCAAACTCCACATTTGCAGCAGGGCACAGAAGAGGAGTAGACCTAGGAATGGGCATGGCTTGATGAACCACCAAGGCCATCAGAGCTGATGTTCCCATTCAGCCCTGTGCTCTCAGCTACCTGAATTCCCCCAGGGCCCCCTCCAGCCCCCCACTCTGACTTGCCCCCAAATTCCCCAGGGACTCTGCTCTGACCCAGCGCTACATTTGTGATTGCCCTGAAATCCCCCAGGGCTGCAGCTCAAAAACTACCACCGCTTTCTCCCATAAGCACCAAGGGGGGAATTTTTGTTTTCCCTCCATGGAAGAGGTGCTGGTACCTTCTGGGGTGAACAGCGGCTCTGGAGACGTGGTGTTGTTCAGCTGGTGAAAATGTTCAGCTTCCACAAAGTGCAATCCCAGACATGCTCAGTCCTGTTTCTTGCTCCTGTGTCATGCTCCTATCTCTTCCTCATCCACTGACTAGACTCCTTCAGCTGCCTAACCACTACCAAAAATAAAAATGAAGGATGAAGCAAGGCAGTGGGATCACCAGGTGACTCAGGACACTAGGTAAAGCAGCACTGCTGGACATAGCAAAGATCAGCCCTGGTTTGAGAGGGGTTGGGGTCACCAGGGAGCTGATCTGGGCCATGCTGGGGTTGTGGGGAAAGCGTTGCCCCCAAATACTGAAGAAGGTTCAGGGGTGACCTCATTGGTCTCTACAACTACCTCTTCTACAGTCTCTTCTACCATGCCTACAGGAAACAGCCTTAATCTGAGACAGGAGCGATTCAGACTACATATCAGAAAAAGTTTTTCACTGTTAGGATGGCCAGGCATGGGAATAGGTTGGCCAGGGAGGTGGTGGAGTCACCATCCTGGCAGTGTTCAAGAGGTGTCTGGATGTGGTGCTGGATGATGGTTTTGTGGTTTAGCAGTTAAGGTGATAGCGCTGGGTGGATGGTTGGACTTTGTGATCTTGAAGATCTCTTCCAACCTTGATGATTCTGTTGCAAATGACACAACTTTAATTTTTTTTAATGTTAGTAAGGGGGTTGTTCGCCCTTGCCCACGGCGAGAAAATTGAAGTTTCTCTTCAAAAGACTCTGTTCACCTAGGTTTGGTGAGGCTTGATGAGCTTAACATCTAGATTGGAAGTAGCCAGAAGATACAGGGAAGATAAAAGAGCATTAATGAAAATTATGCCCTGCTGTGGTTGGAGACACCTGGTCTGGGAAAAAAAAACAGAGTGAGGACCTAATTAGCATTGAAAGCGAAGGGATCAATAAGCAACAGCAGATTGAATACTAAGAATTGTGTAATTTAGGACCAATGAATGGGAATGTCTTTGGAGTTTTTTATGTATAAATAGGTGAAAAGTCTAGTAAAGAACCACGTATGGTGGAATGATTCCCACTGCACAACCCGGGCATGTGTAGATGAAATAATTTCTATTGCACATCCTGGCTGAAATAACACCCCTGCCATAATAATGCCGTGGCTCCCTAACACCGAAAAGATCTTGTTGGAGAGTTTCTGTTCTTCCTGCAGTTTCAGCGGCAATTCTGTGGTTCTATCAGGGCGCGGGCACAGAGGCAAAGATTCCCGGCAAAGGCTGGAGGCTCTGCTCAGGCTGCAGCAAGGAGGGGAAGCACAACGCAAGGCTGAGGAAAACCCTCCCAAGATCTGTGCCCAGCGCAGGCACTGAGTGCGACCCTGCTCAGCCAGCAGGAGGGGAGGGGGCTGCTCACGCAAAGGAAATGCTGAAAGCGCCTTTTAATTTTTTTTTTTTTTAATGAAACAGTTCATTTCCATGCGTCGCCTTCATTTCCCATGTGCCATTTTCGATTACGAGGCGTCACCCCGGCGCTCCCGAGGGCGCCCCGAAAATGAAAGCAAGGCCGAGCCTCCGCCTGCGCCGCGCCGAGCAGGCCGCGGCCGGAGGGGTTGCCAAGGAAGGCCCGGGAGGCAGCCACGGAGGGCCCGGGGGGGCTGCCGGGGGTGCTGCCGAGGAAGAGCCGTGCCCGGTGACGGCGCTCCGGCAGGCCGCGGACGGACGGGCTGAAGGGAACAGCTCGGGACGGGCTACACACGCCGGGCCGGGGGCTGGGGAAGCCAGGCCACGCCTCATGGCGCGGGGCGGGCCCCCATGGGCTCCTCGAAGTGCGCTCGAAGTGGTGGCCGTGCTCGCCGGGCTGGCGGCGATCGGGGGGCTCGCCGTGTAAGTACCCGCGGGGCCGGGAACGGCCGCGGGGCCGCGGCTCGGGCGGGCCCCCCTGCCTCGCCCGCTTCTCACAAGCGGAAAAGAGAAGCACAGCCTGATTTGGTGAGGGTTTTTGGGGTTGGGCCTGGTCGATATTTCATGGCTGAAGTGCCCGCGGGGTGGGAACGCTGCCTGTGCGAGCACTCGGTGTTGTAGCCCGCCCGAGGAGCAGGGCCCGGTGCCAGCGCCATTGCCTGGCCCTGCCAAGCTGAGCAGCTCAGCCAAACCTTACCCCATCCCCTTTACTTTTGTACCCCTGGGGGTCAGCCTCGCCTTACCTCAGGGTACAAAAGCTGCTGCGTGCTGATCTGAGCTTGCTCATGCACTCAGAAAGGTAGAGAACATGGTTGCGATCACATACCCTGCACATGGTTCAGCAGTCCTGCTCTTGGATTTTGGTCTTTGAGCTGGGTGTGCTATGCAGCCTTGTCCAGGGCTGCTGCCAGTGTCCCAGCAGGACGTGTCCAGCTACCCCTGGCCCAGGGCTGTGCTGCCCAGGAGCTGCCACACACTTACAGTAGGTGCACAGGGTCCATGTGCTGTGAAGAAATATAATCTACCAGTACAAGCCCATACTGAACTGGGAAAGATTTAATTTTCATTCTCCTTTTTTTTTGTTTTGTTTTTCATAGTGTCTTGTACATTGAAGTAGTCGTGGGACGAAAAATATGTCCTAAGGAGATGGAAAACTATGTGGCATCCTTAGTGCTGAGTGGAGTTGGTGACACGCTGGGCTATTTCAATGGGAGATGGGAGTTCCAGAACAGTGGCCCAGTCATCCACAAGGAGCTGGCAGAGATGGGGGGACTGGGCAACCTCAGCACCCAAGGCTGGAGAGTCAGTGATGATACCGTGATGCACCTGGCCACGGCCGAAGCCCTGGTAGCTGCGGGGAGACACCCCAGCTTACCACACCTCTACTCTCTGCTTGCAAAGAACTACAAGGAGTGCATGGATGACATGGAGGGTAGAGCTCCAGGTAACCCCTCCATCCTACTGAGCTGTGTAGAGCTGTGCTGTCGCTCGTGCCTCCCCTGCTGCTTGGAGATGAGGCTGGCCCTGGCTCTGCTTTTGGCTGTTCAGAGTGTTAACTGTATTTCATGTCAGGGCAACAGTGTTCCACGCTCAGTACCTGTTTCAGGATGAGCTAAAGAGAGCAGAATAGGGCAACCTGAAGTGGTATGAGCTTCTCTGAACTAGATGAAAAAGATACTGTTTTGCCCACTTTTACAAAACATTCTTACAGGTGTGTCTGAGGCCTGGCCTTGAGCTCGGGAAGGGTGATGGCTTTTGCACTTGGGATTCCTGTGTTCAGTGGATAAAAAAATGCACATTCAACCAGTATAATGCACACCCTGAGATGCTACGTTAAAGCAACGCATTTAAACAGAGAATTTATACAGAACTTCTCATCATAAGCGCAACAAGTTGCATGTAAAATATATTCAAAGGCAGAAAGATCCTTGCTTGGAATAATTACACTTAACTAAACCCAAAGTCTGCTTGTGGCTGGCTCCGCATGCCTGCTTTCTGTGACAGGACAGTGAGGCCAGTCTTTTTTTCTGAACCCTGTACTTCCACCCTCTCTCTTTTTTCTGCATAGACACAGTGGTGCTGAGTTTGTGTCACAGGCAGTGGGCCTGGCAGTTTTCAGGAAGGGCACCTTGACAGGCTACAGTAGCCAAGACATGTACAACATACCCCTGTGGTTCCTAGTTCACCCAGCCCTCCTGACCCAGCTCTTCCCTGAGGATTCCATCTGTCTCTGTGCTCATGGCCCAGGCTCTTCTGGATGCTTGGATTACACTTAAATTGAAGCTGGTTAGGCTGGGCCTCTAATTTGACCAGTGCAGGAAGAGTGGAGTATCCACGAAACACTCAAATTCAGCAGTCCTGTGCAAAGTTCATACATTGCAATTGTATGTATGCTTAGACATGCTTATTTGGAGTGGTCAGAGTATGTCAAGAGTGTTCTTTCTTGACATTAAACATAGGAAAGGCCAAATCTTGCCACTGAGCATAGTGTATAAGAGCTGTGCATTTCCAAAATAAACCAGGCTGGAAACCCGAACAGGAATTTATTCTGCTTACCTTTCCACAGTGGCCTCCTATCCTTGTGTAAAGAACTAAATTACCAGTCTTCTTTTAACACCCATGGTCCCAGCTGTTGGAGTGGCCTAATTAATAAAATATTTAGGAAGGGGTAATGGTGCTTGTCAGGATAGCAGAAGCTGGCAGATCAAACTTCCAAGAGAGTCACTGCAGTTTTGGTGAAGCAGCATCGTTTAGTTTCCCCAGCAAAGGTGGACTAACCACAGCTGGCAGTGAGCACCTGGAAGGTATTTTCACCCTCTAAGCTTGGTGACTAAAACCTAAGATGAAAAGGAGAAGAACCTAAAATTTAAGTGTTAGTAAATAACACCTAAGGATAGATCCTAATGATAAAAGTTGCAAGCCAGTAACTTCTTTTGGCAGTTCAGAATAGATGGATTTTAACAGAGAACATAACCCATGGTAGTGCTGTTCTGGCATAAGTACTCACTAGGGAATTGCAGCCCTGAAGGCTGACAATGGAAAGTTGCTGTTGGAACTTTCACCCAACACAGAAGAGATTTCCCTAGAACAGTGGGGAAAGTCACATTGGTGGCTCACATGAGGGAGTCCAGAGCCAAAACCCCAAAGCTGCAGTAACAAAGGGATTCCCACAACGTTTTGAGTCATAGGACAGCCACAGCAGGGTCCCTCAGGGACTCAGCCCCAGGAGAGAACTCTGGGAGTAGTAATTCAATGACAAGGTAATCCCTACGTCTATTATTGCTATTTGTGATGTGCCACAGCCCCAAATTCATTGTTCCTTGCACATTACAAAGCCAATGAATTAAGCTACACAAGCTTAGACATACTTCTTTTTTCATGGTACAACTACAGTGCCTCCCCAGGAAACCTGTTTCAAAACTCTTCCGGTCCAAGTTCTCTCCCTTTGGAATTATTTACCACTATGTTTTTTTTTTAATCTCACCATTTTTCCTATGTACTGATCAATCCCAAACAACTGTTACTGTCTGTGCTCATGAAGAGTCTAGATAAGTGGAATGAAAGCCTATTCCAAAAATAGGGTCCAGTTGTTCTTGAAACTTTTTCAAGTTGCCTTAATTCACAGACTCCTTTTTCCTTGTAGTTTTTCTTTCCTTAGACCAGTACCATGCTCAGGTTACTTTCAGTTTCCTGTCGTTAGTACAAAGGATTCCTAACCAGGATATGAAGGATTTCCAAATCAATTTCCTAATTCAAAACTCCCTACAGCAGGTTTTTTTTAAAACCTGTTTTTAAAAAAAAGACGTGATGCGATTCCAGCTTTGTCTTCCTAAATCGGCTTTCCAATGTTTTAGTATTTTAACTGTTTAAAAGCATGAGGCTAATACTTGTAATACTTCATAAATCCTAAGAGTCTTAGCTGTCATACACTGGTTTGTTTTACACAATTTTTTCCACTTGCAAGTTATCAGTAGTCATCTCCTAAAATAATATGCACAGGCTTAAAGCTGCAAGGAAATTGTATTGCAAAATACCCAGCCTTTCTTTCCACTTAGAGCCTTGTCATCTTCCTTTTTCTTTTAACTACAATTAGTGCAAGAACAATCTCACTTTTTATCAAGGACTGAGGTGTGTGGTCTCAACCTGCCCAGACACATCCCGAAGAAATGTTTTTCTGAAGTTTGAGCAAGAGTAATCTTTGCTTTTGTTAGGCAGGTTTTGATTCTAAGCTACCTTAGTCACTGTGCTCTCTCCCCTCCCCCTTGTCTTCCTGGAAGCAGTTCTCTTTTACCAGAATACACAAATAGAGTAGTTGGCACAGCTTTTTAAAAATGTGGCTTTGACAGGTTCATTTTAATGTTACAGGTCATTAAGTACAATGCTTGGTACGGTGAGATTTTTAGAAAAAATGCCTCAATTTTCTGTTAGTCATCATAAAGTTGCAAATTATACTGATATCCCTCTTAACAATTTTGATTCACAGCAGCCAGCATTGAATTAATGAACTACACAAAAAGCAGATTTTAGAGGCCTGAACATTTTCCCACGTTGAGACATCCTAAAAGCAAACTCACAGGCACTTCAGTCACAGATTGGTGGTGACTGGTCCCAGCAGAGCTAAAGAAACTTGGCCTAGCACGTGACATTATTCCTGACAGTGGCTGGCTTTTAGTTATTTTTAGCATATGTCCAGCAGCTAGTCTTAAAGCTGTGCATGGATTTGGAGGTATTTCACTCAGAGGGGTGCTGTACATGCAGGTGAAACAGGCTGCCATGAACCAAACCCTGCTGCCAAACATGTACATGAAGGTGCAGAAGCCAAGAGCTCTGCAGGGCATTTAGTGCAGTACCTGGCTGTGATTTGCAAGGTCACATATCTTGGTGACTGAGTTGCACCAAAGTGAGGTGAAGTCTCTTGACCAGGCTTCTTCTTTGCTATTCTATTCTATTTAGTTTGACTTCCTGAGTAACAGAGCACCTGCAAGTTCATCAGCTGCCTGTCCCAGTGAGGGAACAAAGTGTAGGAGCAACAGTCTAGCTTTGGGGGTGTGGTAACAGCCAGCTGCTGCTGTTACCCTGTGTGTCTGGGAGAGGACTGAGCACTCTGGGGTTAGTCTGTGGAGTCCACCTTTGCCATTGTCCAACACATTAAAACTTTAATGAAGCTGCTTGAAACCTGCCTTGATTTACCTTTCTGCTGGAAAAGAAGTATTTCAGATTGGGCCAGAAGGGAAGACTAAGAGAAAAAGGCAAGGTAGAAGAGAATCAAAGGTAATTTAATGTTCCAAACCTGTTTCTTCTTCACACACAAGAATTTGGGCTTAACTCTCAAAACATTTCACTGTCTTGGCTGGGGAAGCTGGCTGGGCTCTGAAATTTGGGTATGTTTTTTTGTCTATGAATGTGTTGGACTAACAAGTGTTAGTCAGAAGAAGCAGCACTGGAAGAAGCAGAGTAATTTCTTTAAAAAGTAAATAGCAGAAATATGAGAGAGATGGAGGTGGGCTTGCACCATTTTTATAGTCTCTCTGTAGTTACCCTTTAGTGGCAGTGTTTGGAGATGAGCTAGTGGGCTGGACAAACCTTTGGTGTCACCTAGTAGCGCCTTTTAATAGCTTATGGATGAGCAGTACAGTAAAGCCAGTTATGCAGACCCTGTTCAGGTGAGGGAGGTGCTACACTCAAGGCTTTCTGACCAACTTAAACTGCAGCATGGGAGAGCTAGAAAACATTTTCTGTCAGTACATTTTCTATTAGTGAGGCAACAGAAAGATTCCTGAGGAGTTTGTGGGGTCTCTGCCTTTAAAAGTCTTGCAAAAAGAGCAGTGACCTAGACTTGCCTTGTGTCAGAGATCCTAAAAACCTTTCTGTTTACGGAGAGAGCGATATCTAGGTATATATGTATATATCTATTAGTAGATATGTTTTATGGGTAACATGAAATATAAACAATGTCAGTAAATCAGCAGTGAAGTGTTTCCTACTCCCTAGACCTTTTAATTATTTTCACAAACAAAAATTACCAGGTCTGCTGGGGACGATGCAGGACGCTCCAGCAGTTTAAGGCAGGATATGTATGTGAGCAGACAACTTATGTTTTTAAAAGGAAGCTCAAATCCCTCATGCAGAGCAATGCTTTCTTCCCCACTGCCCTGCCTGTCTTCCCCCTGTTCCTAAGCGATCTCCTGCTGATGTTTCTGTTTGTTCTTTCTCTCGGGCTTTGTGGCTCCTGTCTGCAGGCGCCATGTCTCTGGAAAGCACTATGAAGCTGGAGCCGGGGCAGCCGGACGGCTGGAGGATCCCGTTCAGCCCCCGAGCAGGGGGCTGCGGGGGTGCCATGCGCGCCATGTGCATCGGGCTGCGTTTCTACGACCCCGCTCAGCTGGACACCCTGGTGAAAGTCAGCATCGAGAGCGGCCGCATGACCCACCACCACCCCACCGGCTACCTGGGGGCCCTGGCCTCAGCCCTCTTCACGGCTTATGCAGTGAACGGCGTGCCCCCCCCGGCCTGGGGGAAGGGGCTCATGGAGGTGCTGCCACGGGCAAAAGCCTACGTGCAGCAGTCCGGCTTCTTCGTGAAGGAGAACATGGAGCACTGGTGAGCTGCACTCCCTGCACTGCCACTTCTAAAAGCCCCCATGTGACAGGGCGAGCTCTGCTCATGCTTAAGTTTCAGTAACCACATTATGATAAACTCCTAGGGCAGCACACGCCTGCCGTAGGATTAAATCAATTCAGAATACCTTAACTTGGGTGAAAAAAAAGGCACCTTGTGTTTGGGCCATGTAGTTGTGACCATTTTTTGGATACAGTATGAAGTAGGTAGACTTGTCATCTCACGCAGCTGTGATCTTATGAAAGGTGGGAAGCAGGGCTGGGGAACAGTACCATGCTTAGGGCTGAGCTCAGTTTGAAAGTTATAACCAAATGTGACTACATATTCACTGCGGCTCTGTGTGCAGGGGCACACACACAGAGGGAGAGCTGCTCTGAATTTGGGAGGATGACTCACTCTGAGCCTTTGAATCCTGCAGGTGTTGGGCTGCCTTCTCCCATGTGGCTGGAGGGAGGGGAAATCTAACTCACTGAAACATGTCCTTGTGCCTCTTACTGTAAATCACGTCCCTAGTTTTGACACAGGGGGGCCGCCTGCCATTTTGCCGAGCCCTCGCTCCGGGCTCTTGACGTGGCGCGTTTTCCGCTGGCGCCCGCGCGGTGCTCGGCCGTGTGCTGCTGCCCTGGGACAGCTTACAGCCGCTCCATCCCGTCCTGTTTGGCAGGCATTACTTCGAAGAGCAGTGGAGAAAATACCTGGCGGAGAGAGGCATCTCGGACGGGGTCTCGTCGCCCACGTTCCCGCCCAAGTATGGCGTGGAGGAGAGGGACTCGTTCTACGCCTCGCTCAGCTACAGCGGCTGGGGCGGCAGCAGCGGGCACGACGCGCCCATGATCGCCTACGACGCCCTGCTGGGCGCGGGGGACTCCTGGACGGAGCTGGCCCACCGCGCCTTCTTCCACGGCGGCGACAGCGACTCCACTGCCGCCATCGCTGCCAGCTGGTGGGGCGTCATTCACGGCTTCCAGGGGGTTCCCCCCTCCCTCTACACCCACCTGGAGTACAAGGACCGCCTGGAGAAGGTGGCCAAGGCCTTGTACAGCATCATCTAGGCAGGAGATGGCAGGGCACCCCCCAGGCACACTTACCCACCGGCTGTCTCGTGCTCTCTCACTTGGTTTGCAGACCCACCGGATTAAATCTCCTGAGTGTGAGAAAGAGCCAGGCCTGCCTTTTCTCTGTATGTTGGCTTCAGTGGGGGGGCCACACTGGCGCTGGTTTGGGGCTGGTGGTTTGATGGGAGCACACAATGGTCCCCCCATTGTCTGGTCCTCAAGAGGAGCAGGAGCACCCACTGCAGCCCTGCTGGTCATGCTGCAGCAGCAGGACAGGCAGCAAACCCCACTCAGGCTGCCCCAAACCAGCATCCTGCTCCTATGAAGGGAGCAGGGGGCACAAGCAGCCCACTGTGTCTGGGGACAACAGAGCTTTCTTATAAAATTAGTTTAGCAGAGAATATTTTTTGTTTTAAACCAATGTGGAAAAACACCCCAAACGCAACCTTAAAGCTGTGTAAGCAGCACATTTCACCCAGTTCCACACTTGTGCAATACAGGTGGGAATGCATAATGCTACTTCCCTATTCCACAGAATGTGGTGATGCCATGATGATTTTTTGCCTTTTCTTTTATACCCCTTTTATAGACCCTTTAATATAGCTTTTATGTATTCTTAGTGCTTTTAGCCCACATACTTATAATTCCTTAAGTTAGATAGCCTAGCTGAGACCCACTGTTTTGTTAAGCCAGGAGACCAAACACCCTGACAGCCTCGCAGTCAGGGGTCAGAAAGCCCCAGACACCAAGGTCCTCTCTAGAACACATTCTGTAAACTAAGACAGGCACACCCAGGGGGAAGGTTCCTCGGGATGGGGGGTTCACTTGAGCCTCTCACTGGGGAATCTTTGATAGATATGCTAATCTGCAAGGCCTATAATTGTGTGTGCTTTTCAGGTGCTGGGGGCGTGCATTTTGGGGTGCATTTCAGTGCATGCCACCGGGACGAAGCGCTGCACCTAAGGATCCTTAAATAAATACTGAGGTAAAAACCCTTTCTTTCACTTAATCATGTTTGGTTCTTAATTTTAACACCAGGGAAGGGTAACAGTGGGAATTCAAGACTCCTGACCAAATCCTTACTTAAGGCAAAAGTGGGTAATGAGAACTAACAGGCTGCATTCTACATCAACTTCTGTAGTGAACTATATTCTGTTTTCATCAAGGTTACTAAAGTTAGTAACATTTGCTATGCATAATTCTATTAAAATAAGGTTTTTCTTCAAATCCAGACTATGACACAGCAAAGTACTTACTGTTTTCAGAACAATTTCAGAATCAGTGCATCCCATTCAATAAAAAGACCTGACAGGCTTCTGTTAAATGTTATATTCTATTATGGCATGGGTTAAGGGATGGAAGGGGTATGAAATCAGAGGGTGCCAGGTGTCTGCAAGCTCCAGCTGCAAGAAAGAGGAGATACGCTACCAATGGTAGGGAGAGAAGTTATTGCATCAAGGAGTAGGGGCAGAGGGAGAGGCTTCCCAAGAGGAGGGCCTCAGCACACCTTTATGCAGGGAGTGCACATAAAGGCACAGTAAAAGCCCAAATCTGACAAAAACCAGCGGCAAATAGGATTCACAATTTCAACACAGTTTACTACAGCTCTTGGGTGTGTTGTATAAAACATGTTTTAGTGCAACATAGTACAAAGTTTTTGTTGGTTTTTTTTTTTCTTTTTTCTTTTTTTAAAAATCCCAAACATATTTCCACATCATGCATGGACAGGATCTGTCTCTTTCTTCTTGGGTTCATTACAGAAAGTTACCACAGAGAGAGTGGTTTGAAAAGCTTTGTGTTAAAACTCGTTACAGGAAGAGTCTGCCTTATAAAAACAGAGAAGTTTGAGACTGGGCAACACACTGCCAGAGCAATGGAGAAATGTCACCGGCAAGGTACATTCAGGGACCACCACGGGAGCCACTTCCCAGGAAAGCCTAGGCTTTGTGCAGGAACCGCAGGGCTGGGAAGGGACCCCATCCACACAGAGGGACAGGGCCATGGGGCAGGCCTCCAGGAGAGCCCTGCTCTGGGGCAGACAGGTTGGCGAGGAGGAGCGTGGCTCAGGTGCAGAGCAGAGCTCTCCCAGGAAAGAACGGCTCCCGCTGACTTCATTTTCTCTTCTTCCTTAAAGCTGAAGCGAGTCGTGGTTCCTGCCCGGGAGCAGTACGTACAGGAGATAGTAGTTAGGAAACAATACCCACTGGCTGCAGTTGCAGCTGTTTGCACCTCGATTCTTCATTTCCATTCACTTCTCATCCCACTCCTCTCTTTGCAGACGTCTTAGCCAGAAAGGGAAGACAAGTGTGCGGGTGTGCGATACATACAGATACAGGAGTGTGGTTTTACGCATATGCTGGGGCCAGTTAGCAGTTACGTCTCGAGGAGGCAGACTTCACAGAGGGACGAGTGAAACTGGGGCTTCCCAGCAGAAGAAGAAACCAGTGCTGTTCTGGTGGAGGCGCAGAGGTGGCCAACTTCAAACGCTTTAGCACAAGACGATCTGCAGCCACGTGGGTCCTCTCCCAGACAGGAGCGAGGCTTCACGGTGCAGATCCCTGACCTGAAGCTTCACCACCTCTGAAACGTCAAGGCATCAGGGTCTAACTGAGTGCTACAGAGCATCTGCTGAGGTCCCCTCTGCTCCCAAAGAGCAGTCCGACCCTGCGGAGAGGACAACGGCTGTGGGTATGGCACCTCTCACATGTGAGGCGGGGGGGGTCGTGCGGCTGCGCCCGTCCGCCCCCGGTTGGCTTCAGCCATGCTGCAAAAAAACAAAATGGCCGGATTTGCCAGGAAGACATCAAGGAAGACAACAAAAGGCCATTTTTGGCAAACGTTTTCTTCCGCCAGACTTAACGCTTATGGGGGAGGAGGCGGTTTCCTCCACAGGACAGGGCAGTGGTTCTTGGCATCAGGGGGTGCAGGAGGTCAGGTGTCCCACGTGGCGAGAGCCCTGGTTTGGTTCACAAGAGCCATATCTTTCACAGAAAGAACAGCATTTCCTGCCACAGCAACTCTTACAAGAGCAGGTGACTTTGCCAGGAGGGGGAGCTTATGGAGAAATGGATTCTCTTCCTAAAGTCTCAGAAACAAACAACAGATGCACATCCACACGCGCAGGGGGAAGATTTCCTCTTGGCCCAGGGGACAGGGAAGTCCCCAGGGTGCTGATGTGCTGCGGGCTCCTTGCTTTGTCCAGGCTCACACTGGGAAGTAGTGCAGCCACAGGAAAACTCGTGACACGTGGTGGTTATAACTGCACGTCCCTGCTACGTGGCATGTTTGCTACTGGGCTCCTTGGCTGAACCATCCAGGGACTGTGAACCCAACCCGTGGAGCTTCTCCTTTCCTCCTTCCTAGAGTCATTACTTTGGTCATGTTGAAGCCTTCAGAGACTGGATCAAGCCTCCCATTCCCAAATGACTGGGGCACACAGGAGATCCGCCTCATCAGAGGTGGCAGCATGGACACAGGGGAGGAGCATGACTCTGGCAAAACCATACAAGGACCCTCTTTGCTACAACCTAGTCAGGGCTTTCAGATGTCCTCCTTCCTTTGCCTCCTTCAGTTCTTTGAGACAAACTAAACTGCTTTTGTCCTGACCACAAACACGCTCAGTATTCAGTCTCTCCAAGACCTGGGAACACTCCCAAAAGGTGAATTGCTCCCTCCTGAGAAAACAAGTAAGATGGAGGCAAGAAGATGCTGAGGCTACAGCCAGTCTTTGAAATGGACCTCCTGATAGACAGCCCAGTTGACCCCTCTGGGGACAGACCTGGCTTTGTCTGTTTGGAAGAGGGAGGAGCTAGCTCAGTGCACCTTGGGAAAAGACCTTCTTCACTGTGGCACTGAGTCCGAGAAGGAAAACCAGTCTGTTTTGGAAAACATACACATTTACTTCCAAAGAGATCATCCCAGGACCAAATACCCCCTGGGAACTCCACACTGTGTGGCGAGTGGGGGAAGTCTACAGTTCTTTGAGTGACCAAAAAAAGAAACGATAAAAAAGTAACAGCCCAAAAGACAGCGACTGATGTGAGTCAAGTTAGTCCGAGAGGAACATCCGCTATGTACAGCAAGTGCCTCTGTCCATGGGGGTGAGGGGGTACGTTCCCACAGGCGCTGGAAGAAGCCTTGGACCTTCCTGCTCCTGCTGGCTGGGCAGAGCTCAGCCGCTGTGTCGGAGCACAGACACTGAAACAAAAGAAACAAGAACAACAAACCCCGCTGTGTTCCTTAGGGTTCCCGGTGTATCTCTGCTTCTCTCCCTCCGTGCGTCCCTACAGGTGTCTCTGCCTCTTTAGTCTATGGTTCCTGGGTGGATGCTGAGGACTGGTGGCTCTAGGCAAGTGGGAGAGTAGTTGAGGTGAGGCTCTTTGATCCACAGCAAGGGGACCCCGTTCTTGCCCTCCGAGTTCTTGCTGGAGTTTCGGCTCTTGAACCGCACCAGGAGGATGGTGATGATCAAGATGCCAAAGATGGGGAAGGGGTAGAAGAACACAAAGTAGAAGAGAGCATCATTGGAGCAGATGACAGACTGCAGGGTGGAGCCTGGAGAGAGACACAGGGTGGTCACATTTCATGGTTCCTCTGTAATCAGGACATGCAAACTCCCTCAGAAATGTAAAAAACCCCAGATGCTCATTATTCTATGTGAATGCAGGGGGTGGAGCTCTGGGAAAAATACCACTGTTAGAATAGAAGAAAGTTTTAACAGGGCACATTTCAGCTTTATCCTCCAAGAGTTTCAAGAGTAATAGAGTCCTCCCTGGGGGAGATCTTATAGTATCTTATAAAGCAGGGAGTCTTGCAAAGCCTGTATTCTCTCAGTGGTGCTACACAAAGGCAGCAGCACCTCAGGATGCCTATCTCCCTTAAGGGCCCACAAAACCCTCATGACCACAGATACCTCTGGGACCTCTAAACCATCCAACAGCTTCAAGAGTTGTTGTGAGGAGAGCCATGTGCCAGAGCCTGGACCCTTGTGCAGAGCTAATCCAACTTCCCCCCAAAAGGGGTGGCAAGGTACATCTCCACTGGCTCGAGACACACCCAGTGGTAAATGCTGTGGGTGGGCAGCCCCACCACAGAGCTGAGTGGAGGATCCACTTCCAAGCAAAGCAAGAGCTGGCAAGAGCCATGGAGCTGACTGGAAAAGTACCAGCACCCCAGACTTGCCCCAGTCCCATGCATTCCTTGGTCTTTTCATCTTGGTTGAACCAAAGATGCAGGAAATGCCAGGCCACGGCCCCAGACAGTCGTCACCTCTTCTCACCTGCATCCTGCACGTGCACAGCGACCATGCCCGACTCCTCCTCGGCCAGCCGGTACCAGACGCCGTTGGGATCCGCCAGCCACTCCTCCACTCGGCACGAGTAGTTGCCCGTGTCGGCACCGCCCGCCTGCAGCACCGTCAGCCGGAAAAGCACCGCCGAGAGCCTCTGGAAGCGCAGGCGGCCCTCCCAGCGACCGGCCTCGGGGCTGAAGATGGCATCAGGGCCCACGCTCAGCACCGCTTCCCTCTCCTCCTTCTCCTCCTCCTCCTCCCCCTCCTCCGCGTGGTCGCCCGCCTCTTTGGCCCGCAGTTTGTACCACGTCACTGCAAAGTGGGACTCGGGGCTGGAGCGGGACAGGATGCTGCAGTCCAGCAGGAAGGACTCCTTCTCCTGCACCGTGAGGTTGGAGGCGGCTGTGTCCACCTGCAAGGTGGGATCTGAGAAGACAAAAATCAAGAGGTGAGCACTGAGTGAAATGCTACCATCAGAACCGTCCTGCCTCAGCATGAACTGTCCTGACTCTGGTGCTGGGCATGATCCAAGCAAAACCCAAAGCTTGAGGCAGCCTGCCAAGACTCACAGGTACCTCTGTGGCCAACCCTGCAGGCAGAGCATCCTCAGCTCACCACACACCGTCTGGCACGGGGTCAAACAGGAGCTGGCTGCAAGCACCATCCTACTCCTGCCCACCCTCATCCCAGCTAAGGGATGAGAGGAGAAAGCTGCTGCAGCTCATCCAGATGTGCTACAAGAACATGTCAGGATACCAAGGTTTGGTGCACGTGCTGAGGAGCAATGTGCTACTCCTCCCCAGCTACTGCTGCACAGAACATTGCACTCCCTGCTTTTTATTTCTTTAAGAGTGCTCAAAGGACTTGAAAATAATTATGACAGAAGAGAAGAAGACCTTTTCCAGCAACTTGGAAAGTTATTTAGGTAAGAGGTTGCTCCAAGGAGATGGCCTCAACACTGATGCAGCAAGGATGCTCCGCAAGTCTCCCTCTCATTTTTTTTCCTCTAGTGCTTCCTGCAAGCCTAAAGAGATGTTTTTACCTAACTGAGACACAGTGGCCAGAACCCACGATGAGTTGATTAAAGGCTGACTTCAAGAGCAATTAACATTTGGTTTAGTCATCTTGCCAGGGAGCACATACTCCAGGGATCACAATCAGTCTGGATCTAAGCTTTCATTTAAAGATTAAAAAGCCCTTTCCAAGGCAGGAGCTGAGCAGGAAGGGCAAGTCGATAGCTCACCGAAGAGAGAGGCACTTTCTCTCCCAGCGAGGCGAGCTGGGCAATCCCTCCCTTGTGCAGACCCCGGGTGTCCCTGCAGCAGGGGGCTGCTGTTCCCCAGCTCTCGTTAGCCACACGGCTGCTGTGCCCAGTGGGCTCCTCATTACAGCACCTGCCCAACACTTTTTAAATGGTCCCGTGAGGAAAACCTTCATTAAGGCCAGAGCTCTTCAGGCCATAAGCAGCATGAGTATTTTCAGTTCACATCGTCCCAGGGAAGACTCCTGAGCAGAAACAGGAATGAGTTAAGTCTTGAAATTTTGGAGACTACTGAAGAAGAAAGGAGGAAGGGAAGGAAATGGCTTCTAGTCGTTAAAGGCAAAACTAACACAAAACCTCTCTCACCTTCAGCAGGTTAAGCAGAAAGAGGAGAACTGATGCCTGAAGGTGCTGAGCGGTTTTTCCCCCCACTTGCTGATGATTATAGCCCTGACAGATGAGGCTGGAGATCCTCACTAATGAGACATGAGTCACAAGCACGATTAGTCATTTTGTTAAGTACTGACTGCTATGAAACAAAAACAAACAACAACAAAGCACGTTTAGTAAAAAAAAATTATCTTCAATTAGCGCACTCCCAACTCCCTCTCTTCTTCCCACTCCACATTCTTCTGCAATTCAAGAGGAGCCTCAGAGATTTTTCCTGCTGTTCATTATCCCCTCCATCAGGGCCTGGCAATTATCACACTGGATGGAGAACTGTACTGATAGCCCAGCAGCGCAGAGGGATTGCCTGGGGAGGTGTCTCTGCTCAAGCCACTTTGGCCAGCAAAACTTCCCAAGCAAGTGGCAGATAAGAGTCTCTGCTGTCCCCTGAGAATGCTCCTCCTCCACAGTACAAATCTCTGCCAGGAATGACCACTAAAATCTTTCCAGAACCTCATGCTTTTGCCAGCTCCACTGCACAGTTATGAGGCTGACATCTTGCTGGAATGGGCAGGCATGAAGCACTGCAGAACTTGCACAGGGCTTGCTTTAGAAGCTGGAAAGTACTCAGTGAAGGAGGACTGTACTATTTTTTGACCTACAGCCTTTAAGACCTTCTCCTAATCTTCAGCCATATTAGTTCCAAAATTAGTTCCAAAACTAGGGAATCTGTATCTTCCAAAGTAAACTGCCTTTGCAACCTATCTGTTGTTAAAACAGGCAAAACTTAGCAGAGTACTCTGGGAATCTGCTTTTGAGGGTTTAGGAGCCCATCAGTGCTGGTCAGTCTTAAGAACTACCTTTTGGGAGCACAGGAGCAGTCAACTCCACCGTGTCCTAAGTCAAGGAACGTTGGCTGAACAGCAACTCCTTGTGGAGCTCAAGAGGAGAAAGAAATTGTATGATCTCTGGAAGCAAAGTCAGGCTCTGCAGGAAGATTACAGAGCTGGAGTTCATATATGCAAGGAGAAGACACAAAAGGTCAAAGCTCAGTTAGAGTTGAAATTGGCCAGTGTTGTGCCAGCTGATGAAAACAGCTTTTTAAAGGATGGTAATAGCAAGATGTCTGAAGAAAATATTGGACAGATACTTGTTGAAGACTGTCTCCTGATTAATAGGGATAAAGAAAATGCAGAGGCATTCGATGTATTTTTGCCTCAGTCTTTAATAATACTGACAGACCTTGGGCTGCCCAGTCCTGTGAGTCAGAGGACCACGAATGCAGGAACAGTCACTTTCCATCTGCAGACACTGTGAGGGATCAGCTGTATCAGCTGAGTGTCCACAAGTCCATGGGGCTGGACTCATCCCAGCATACTGATGGAGCTGGCAGGTGTTATGGCAGGACCCCTCTTGAACATCATCCAAAGGCCCTGAGAGTCTGGGGAGGTGCCTGCTGGCTGGAAGCTGGCCAGTATTATTCCAATTTACAAGAAGGGCATGAGGGAAGACTCAGGAAACTACAGACCTGTTAATCTAACCTCAGTTCCTGGAAAAATTACAGAGAAGATTATAGTGGGTACTACTGAAAGGCATTTAAAGAACAATGCAAGATCTGGATACAGGAGCTGAATGCACCATTAGCAAGTCTGCTGACAATACCAAACTGGGAGGTGCTGCTGCCTTTCTTGAGGGACAAGAGGCCTTAAAAAGCAATCTAGATAGATTGGAGCTCTGGACTTTGATTAATGGGATGAAATTTAACAAGTTGAAATGCCTGGATTTTACACCTAGGTCAAAGTAACACCATACACAAGAACTGGGAGAGGAGTGGCTGGAGAGCAGCCCTGCAGAAAGGGATCTGGGGATGCTGGCTCACAGCCAGCTCGGTAAGTCTCAGCAGTGTGCCTCTGCTGCCCTCTTCTCATGAAAGGACCTTGCCCCTGGGGCACACACCTGGGAAGCACAGGTAGCTTCCTCCATCCTATTCTCAATCAAAACGTGAGTAAAATCAGGAGCCTCTGCTATTCAATCTGCCAAAAGTGCTGAAAAAAACCCCAGAACTGCAGATGCAGTGACAAAATACAAGGCCCATGGACTTGCCCAAACTCCTTCCAGAAAAGCAAGGGTGCAATCAAGAAGACAAGGAAAAAGGAATCAGCACGGTCTGTCCTGTGGTCCTGCCCTGTGCCTGCACCCACTGTCACTGACAGACAAACGGCGACTCGTGTTTGCCCAAGAGGGCACAAAAGGCTGCCCACGAC
Organism: Oreocharis arfaki; assembly: GCA_013398015.1. Lineage (NCBI taxonomy): Eukaryota > Metazoa > Chordata > Aves > Passeriformes > Paramythiidae > Oreocharis > Oreocharis arfaki. The sequence continues at coordinate 456,621 of VZRR01001930.1, read as the reverse complement.
GGACGGCACCAGACCCTCCTCACCTGGCTGCTTGACCGTGAGGGAGAAGAGCCCGGAGACGTCCTCTGCCCGCTTGTACCAGCGGTCGCTGGGGTCGAGCAGCCACTCCTCCACGCGGCAGCCGTAGGCCCCGCTGTCCCGCACGGTGGAGTTCTGGATGGAGAGCAGGTAGAGGCCCGGGGCCGGGCTCTCCAGGTGCAGCCGGCCCCGCAGCGCCGCCGGCTCCCCGTAGTGCAGCGTGCTCTGCCGGCTCAGCCAGGCCACCACCTCCTTCTCGGCGCGGCCCGGCCGCCACACCGACCACTCCACCGACAGCTGGGATGAGGGGCTGGTCCGGTTGCTCACCAGGCACTCCAGGGTCACCCACTGGTTCTCCAGCACCGTGATGTTCTTGTGGGTCTGGTTGACCTGCAGGCGGTTATCTATGGGAAAAGGCCATAGGAAATGCAACGTGACCAAGGGCTGCAAGGGTCCTTTGTCTCCCCACAAGCCTTTCCTGCGCGGCCACAATCCTGGGGTGTGATGAAAGAAATAAAGAAGTAGAAGAAAAAGTGATAGAGAAAGGAAAGGACAAAAAAAAAATAGAGGAGGAGAGGAAAATAGGGCTTGTGTGTTTTAGGGTCTCCTGAAAATCTCAGGCTAGCCACCAACAATGACCCACTCAGTACAGGGAAACCCACAATCTCCCAGTAGGACCTGGGAGGTCCAAAGTGCACAGAGACCTAATGAAGGGGGATCACACCTCAATCTTTTCTTGTTCTCCTCCTAGGATGAGGCAGTAGCCTGACTACACCCCAACCAGTAAGCCCCCCCATTGTGGAAAAAGGAAAAAAAAAGCAAGGTAGAGAACAGACAGCTGATTACAGGGAACCCCCACTGCAAAACGAGAAGTGGCATGAGGGCAAAGTCACACATAGTGTTTTGCTGCCTTGGGAATGTCCCTGGTTTTTGCTCCACAACTTCATTGATACGCGGGAGGGTGACTGGAATCAGCTCTTTTATGCGAAATGACGTGTCGTACACTCCTAAATCCCTCACAATTCTTTCCAGGGGCAGTCTGGACTTCCCTCATACTGCTGCTGCAGCAAGCAACAAGCACTGTACTTCCCAGACAGAGGTGGGCGATGCGAAGGAGGGGGCGGTCACAGCTCCCCCGTCCCTGACCACCCCTCAGCCATCTCGGGACTTTGCTGACAGAAATGAGGAGCTGGCACTGGCAGCAAGCCATGGCCTGCTGTGCTTCCTCTGTGTGACCAGGCAAAACTGCACTGGGGATCATATCCAATATCCCTCTTGCACCCTCGTCCACAGAGCTTGCATCTAGCCAGCCAAATCCAGACAGAGAAAATGCCCTGATATCCAACTGCATCCATCCTGCCTGAGGGATTTTATCTTCCAGACACAGTCAGCTGGAGCAAGCAAGGACAAGACAGGCTTTCTCATGAAGTGCCGATGCTCTGGACAGTACTTGCCTCCCTGCCTCTCCCCTTTGCCCTAGCTTGTGGGGGCTGTATTTAGCTCCTCCACCACCTCACCTTTATCAGTGTCATCCGCTGCCAGAGAAACCACCCACAGAGCAGGTTTCTCCTTTCCTGGCAGCGAGCTCCCCACCTCATTGAACTTGTTATTCCCATCTCACGTGCACAGGGAAAAGAGACAAGGCTCCCTGCGCCTACCAGAATACAAGCACAGAGTAAAATTAAACTGTGTGCAAGACATAAAAATGCTTTCCCAGGCAGGCACACGGGGTTCTCTCTCAGTAGGTCGCTAGCTGACACTCTTGCTACATGATGCTCTCGAGGATAATGAAACCTGGCTGGATGCAACGGCCCTATAGACTATGGTGGACGGACAACCTTCACGTGGGGACACTGAAAGTGACACGTGAGGACAAGAGTGACATTAAAAGGAGCGAAAACCCTCTTGCCACACAGAGATGTGCAGGCATGAGGATGCAAGGACGGGGTGGCAATCTCACAGGCCGTGCACAGGCCGAGAGGACCCCACCTGGCTGCTTGACGGTGACCTCAGTGCGCCCAGACACCTCCTCTGCCAGCTTGTACCAGGCGTGGTTGGGGCTGAGCAGCCACTCCTCCACGTGGCAGTAGTAGCTGCCGCTGTCCCGCACCTCTGCCCGCTGCACCGTGAGGCTGAAGAGCCCGCCCGAGGCGGAGCGCTCGAACTGCAGCCGGCCCCGCAGCCCCTCCTCCTCCGCGTAGGTGCCGTACTCGAAGGCCGAGCTGTGCGTGGTCTTCAGGATGAGCTTTCCGTCAGCGTCCGAGGGCTTGTGCACGTACCACAGCACGGCGAAGTGGGAGTCGGGGCTGGTCTGGGATTTCACCGAGCAGTTCAGGGGGATGGGCCGGTTCTCCACCAGAGTGATGCTCCGCTTCGACTTGCTCACCTGCAGCTTGGTCACTGTGCGGGGGGAATGGAGAAGGATGAAGAGAGGTGGGTCATTAACACGGGAAAGAAACTCACCTGATTTGGGGAGGACCAGAGAGTCCCCTCTTGCCTGGGTCCCACTTGTCTTTAAGACATTTAGATATTCTACCAAATGTCTCCTTTCAAAGCCTACCTACTCCTGGATCCTCCCACTGTGTTCCTCAGCAAGAGAGATGGCTTTTTCACAGTCTGACCTTTAAAAGACTTTTTAATTCATAGTGGTCTAAGGCACCAGACTTAGCAAGAAGACTACACCCAAACTCAGTGGTTTTTCTCATGGTGTAATCATACCACTTGCACCTCAAGGCAATGAGCTGTTTACCAGAGAAAACCACTTCTGAGAAAGTGAATTAAGTGAGACCCCACTGCTGTCACATGCCAGCCATCTCAGTGAGATGTAACCCATAGCTAGGGGAGGAAATGCAGGCACAACTGGGAAAGGAGAAAGAGCACCAGACTGGAAGGGATCAGTAGGGAGCAAGCTCTGCTCCCACAGATGGATCTGGCTCCAAGTTCACCACAAACTGCACAGCCTAGGACAAGCCAGAGGGACATCACCTCCCTTGGCTTCCCAAGCACAAGTGCAGCTCCCACACTGCTGAGGATGATACAGCAGAATCATTAGCTCTAGTTCCTGTAAGGAGAGACACACACGGATTCCCAACTCCCCTCTCCTTGTACGACCACAAGACAGAGACTCTGCTGCAGCGTGTGCTCAGGCTGTGCTTGTCACCCGAGCCCTGAGCCAGGCCATTCCTGTCAGCAGGGGAGGACACAAAGCGCCCTCCTGTGACACTTGAGCTTGGCATGCCCTGGAGCCCCGCCGGCTACAGACGGGGCAGAGGGGCAGCTCCCACCCAGCCGGACACACCACTCCTCCCAGCAGCTCTGCCACCATGGCCCTCCCCTCCCTCACCTCTCCTCACAGGGCTGCTCCCCTCTGAAAGGGGGAAGGCTGTCTTGCTGCCAGGTGAAGGGACTCTGCTGACAAGCTGCAACTCTCTTAAATAGAACCTAAAGAGCGCACGGGTACAAGTGGCACGACAAAAGTGTGGCACCACAGGCACGAACAACTGAAGGCTGCCAGGGGACCTGTGCCCATCCACACCCTGGAAACACATCCCATGCATCCTGTGTTTGTGAGGAAGCAATGCTGTCTTCCCTCTCTCACCAAGGCAAAGGCTCCTTGCTTTGCATCACGCTTTGCTCCCAGCTTCCCTTGGGCACCAGGGCCTCGGATGCCTGTCGGCACAAGCGATGAGTGACGGTGCCCAGGGAGAGGATGGGCACAAACAACTTCAAATGGGAGGAACTCCCACCACAGCAATGCTTTCTGCTCTATCACATCTGAGATAAGCATCCTGGTATGGCATCAGACGTTCCCCTGGAGCCTGGATTGCCCGTGGCTTTAATCAGTATGCTAATAAAGGCTCCGTGGCTGTGGTATGGCATGCAGACACTGGAGGAAGGAAAGGAGGGAAATTGTCCTTGTTTTTCCTCCTTAGGGACTTCAACTTAATGGAAAGAGTCAGTGTCACCCTGTTGTATTTCTGCCATACTCCAGACACATTCCTTGCCCTTTGTTTCACTTCAGGACAACAGCCTTAGCCACCACACCCACCCTCATCCCACCTTTTTGGCTCACCATTGGTTAAGAACGGTTATTTCGAGCCTTAATCAATCTTCCAAGTCCCCGGGAGATGAACCAATAAAGGAGAGGTGGTTCTCAGCAGTTTCCTTTGTCCCCCAGCCCCCTTTCCAAACAGTTTATTTTTAATTGGTACTGGATTATTTTCTGCAACCGTTACTACGGAAACCTCTGTTACTATAGCAACTGTGTATGTTAAGTCAGTAGCCCTATATCTATTAAAATGCAGTATATACACACACGCTGCGTGTGGTGGGTTGCTCAGTATCAACACACACACACAGACAAAGCCAGGGTACACACAGACCAGAGCTGCTGAGAGGCAAGCCCCCCTCTCAGTGCTCTTCCCACATCGCGGCACCTCCAGGAGATGAAAATGAGGACTGACACGGAGTAATTTTAATCTTAGTGTTTGGGGCAACAGACCTGCACCTTGTACATGACAGATGTATTCCACTGAAGCAGTGAGGGCTTGTTCCCAGACAATAATCACAGTAATTGTCACTGTGTACAAACAGCATGGACCCCTGAGGTCATCCAAGGACTCTCAGACGGCCTCTTTGCAGCTTTACCTGCTTTCATTCTTTTTGAGAGCGATGGGGATGCAATCTTATTAACTCTGGCAAAAATGAGATCTTAAATTCTGCACACACACACACTCCCAGCCCTCCAAGCCGTCCTTGGCAGACACTGCAGTCAGGAATTTGCCCACATTTGCACTGAGTCCCCAAGATATTGATGAGACGAGCACTTCTACGGCTGCTACCAGCTGGAGCAGCAAGCCCTGGCAGGGAATTACAGGTCTTCCCTTTGCCAGACTGCACTCTTGCAGAGGTTCATAACACTGTGCACAAAGTTTAGATTAGAGATACCAGATACATGTAATGACATCCCTGCCAATGTACTTTTCATCAGACATGAATTATTTTCCTAAGAGAGGCACACCACAGAAGATGCAAGCGCAAGTTTTGTTTCCCTCCCACAGAATTAGACAGGACATTCTCAGTCTTTTCCAATTCTGTGAATGCCAAACACTTCCACGTCCTGGTGCTGGCTCCTGCATAGTATACATGCACCCACCTCTTCTTCATTACCTTTTGCAGACCCTATAGGAGTAATTCACAGCTTTTACGGACCACAGGCTGATAACTGCTAAGTTGGAAACGCTGTGGCACACAGGCTACCTTAAGGCAGCTTCACCCTCAGGCTGGTTTGCTTGTCCATGCAGGGGAGAGATCCTGGTTAAGACATGGGAAGCTTTGTGGGGTAACTCACACTTCTGCTCTCCCACGGGGCTGACCATCAGCCACCGTTCACAGATACGCAAACAAATCTACAAAGCTCATTTTGCATTTGGGAAAAACTATTTAGTAAGGGGAAAAAAGATAATATTGAAGTTGGTGGTCCAGCATGATGGGAATGGTATGATACAACGCCAGGGAGTCTGCCTACCCCTTCCCATTCTGGTGGTATAAGCCTACTCCAGTGCAAACTGAGTCTCTTCATGCCACGTGCAGCTTGCCAGATCATGTTTAAAGATGCTGCCATGACATGGAAATGGTTGTAGCTGCTGGTGCACGAGGGAGGTTGCAAGAAGGCTGACACCCCAGGCACGGAGCCAGCAAAACCTCCGCCCTAGTGACAAGGGGGAAACTCCCTTTCCTGGCTTGAGGATTTGCCTGGGCAGAGAGCCAGGAAAGGGCTTGGCCTTCAAATGCTGAGTTGATCCGGTGTGCCCCAGGGGCTGGGGTTTCGGTGAGGCAGGGCAGGGCGGCTCCAGCCCTGTGTCAGGCAGCGGAGGTGGTGGGTGCAGTGCCGTGAACAGACAGGATTACACGGCATTTTCTGCTGTGCTGTCAAGAGGCTGATGTTCTCTTAACAGCCTCCCGAACATCTGCTCAGTGAGAGGAACAGGTGCCTGTGTCTAGGTGAAGCTATCGTGCATATCATCTGCAAACCATAATCCTGTTGCCACAATGTCTCCTGGCTCCCTGGAGAGTGCCAGTAAAGAGGATATCGTACCTTAATGTACTGTAATTGGCCCTGCACACGCTATTAAGGCTTTCAATTTACACTGGCAACAAGTCATGGTTAGAACCTTCTCAAGTTTTTTTAAGGCAGCCTGGTCTCCCAGCCCCTGTGAAGCCACTCAGTGAAGAGTGTGGGTGCTGAACCCTGTAGTGGTGCTTGGGCAGGGACCCTGCAGGCAGCACCAGGACAAGACACAGCTCTTTGAGGGCATCCTAATCCAGCTGCTGGAGGAGTTCCAGGAGGTTCAATGGGTGGTGGCTCAAGCCAGAGCCCTACCAGGACATGGGGGATGGATATTACGTGCTTGTCGGGGTGGAGAGGCTGGCAAAGATGTTCAGTGTCCTCAACAAGCCCATACATGTACTACACACCTCACCTCACCTCACCAACAGTCCTCCAGCATCACATCCCTCTGCACTCACTCCCAGGCTGAGGAGAATGTCCCCTCTCACTTTCAGGGACACACCCTATCTCAGGATGCCTGTGGCAGCTTCTGGTCCTCAAAGCTTGCACCTCTGGCTGGGAGCTCAGGTCAAACACACCTTACAACCACAGCAGGCCACAACACAGCCAGGTCCCTCTACAAGCTGATACATAGTAGGGGTTTTCTACACACCACCAAGCAGGCAGTCAGTCTCCTTCTGCAGAGCATGTGGTAAGCAAAGTTATACAAATATTTGGGGGAAGGGAGAGCAGTCATCAGAGGAGGAGGACAGAGACAGTGATGTGATTCACGGTTTTTCTGCTGACTTGCTGCCTCTTGGCTCCCTCCCCTCTGTTTCCTCATCATCAAGCTGGGGTTACACCACTTACCTTTAGCGAAGCACTTTGCAACCTGTACCTAAAAATGCTGTGCTAAGAAGATGCTCCGTCTCAGACACGTTACATCATTTTTGCCTTGTAGACAGCAAGAAAATACAACAGCAGGAGTTTATTTCCCACCTGGGAGCCACTATTACCAAGTCCTGGGAATTGCAACGTTTAATTGCAGCTGAAGATACTGTTTCCCCAAAACAGCCCCGTGCAAAACCCCAGAATGTTGCCCCTGCAGCAAAGGAGGAGAGGGCCATCCGCTGGGGAAGGAGCCAGCTCCGCATGAGCCAGCAGCTATGGCACAGAAGGGTGGGCAGGAGGACGGCCACCACCACCACCCAGAGAATCCCCAAAAAGCCCTGTCACCACAGCAAGGGAAGTGGTGTCCCACTTTGGAGGCTGCTGCTCTCTGGGGAGAGTTCCTCCAGAGAACGCTCTTGCTTGGAGAGAACTGATGAAGGGTTGCGAAAAAGTTTTCTGGGGGAATGTCCTACTTTTAAAAGCCTCCACCGAGATTTCACTGTGCTGAGGTGTGTGTGCAGAGGGAGCAGAAACGAGGCCAGCCCAACCTGAACCCAGCCCTGGTTTAACACCATACAGTGGGTTTAGCAGGCTGATCAGGAGAGATTCTTCTCCAGGAGCACAGCCCCACGGTGACTTCCTGCAAGGAACTCACCTCTCCCCAGCACGCTCAGTGTACAACCCTGAAGGGCCCTGGCCAGGCCCGTGGCACAAACTCAGCCATCCCCTCAGCCTGTGGTCACAACCCAGAGGTGCTTCATCATCTCCCTCACTAGGGCCTGAAAAGCACTCGGGGATGTTTGCCTGGGATTCAAGAGACCAGTGTGCAGGTTACTGCCACAGGCTTAGACACGTACTAACATTCAGACCTCTGCCAGCTCCTCTCCCTTCCACAAAGCAGGGCTGAGGAGCCTCCTCCACCTCCTCAGACACTGCAAGGACTCCTGCTTTAAGGACTGAAGGGAGTCAAGAGAGTACATGCCGGCCTCCTGACTCAGCGTGGCGGGAGCTGGGTGACTCACGTTTATTAGGTTAGTTGAAAGCAAACCAGCGTTCAGAAGGGAAAGATGTGCAAGCCCTTTTGGAGAAGAGGCATCAGAAGAAAGGCATTTGCAGAAGGGAAGAAAACGAGATGCTCCTAGGAGGACTGTGCTCATTAAGCTTAACCACGGCATAGAAATCACAGCAAAGTAAAGACAAAGGCTTCCAGCACTGGGGCAACCTCCCCAGAGAAGGCAGGAACATGGCAGCACAGCTCCTGAGTCTGGCTATTCTCTTTTAACTGAACACAATTCCTCCTGAAACTGGATTAGTGAGGTTGCAAATTGCATTAGCCAACATGGGAGGCTGCTGGTGCAACAGGAGCAGCAGAAAGGGAAATAGCATTAGACTTTGCCTGCCATTATTACTGCCATTATTAACTTGTCACTTTACTGTAGTGTTCCTATAACAATGAATTATTGCCTGCAAACAGGCTGACATGATTGAATCACTGGGAGAGCAGCTCTATGGGAAGCAAAGACAGCGTTAACCCTTTCCTGAGGAAGGCTCAGCTTCAGCCCCCTCCCACGTGGCTGGTCAAAAGAGCCAAGGCTGTGACTCCGAACACCACCAAGTGACCTACATTTCAACATGTTCAGCAAGTTGCTGCCAAGTCCATGGCCCAGCAGGCAGCCCAGACATTCCCCAGCCTCACAGCTGCTGCTGCAGCCAAGACCAGCCTGGTATCTAAGTAGCCAGGCACGTCCATGCTGACCATCTCCCATCCAACAGCCCTGCCCAGCACTGTGAGCCCCCAGCACAGGCACAGGACTGAAGGACACTGTGCTACTGCAGCCTGGGGAGTGGAGTTTGATGCTCCCAAAATGGTGCCAGAGGGTGCTGTGGCAAAGCAGAACAGGAACCTCTCCTCAAACCCCGTGGAGGATCCGCTTGCTCATCTGCACCCGCACCAGCTCCAGCCCCACAGAAAGTGAGCGTGGCACCATCCCGATGTACCCACAAGCGGCCCCATGCCCTGCCCCTCCCCAAAAGCAGCACAGCCAGACTGCAGACCCACCAAACACTGGGGGAGCTGGTCAAGTCCATGGCTGCATGTGAAGACTGCAGGCAGTGACAAGGACATCTGCTCGGCCAGGGAACAGCCTGGGATTACCAGCCGTGCCGGAGCCGGTGGAGCAGCTAACTTACTAGCAGGTAACCAAGTGGGGCCTCGGGGAGGAATGCATGTGTGACCCAGAAAGGGTCTCTGAAGCCCAGAAGCCATACATCTGCCAGCACACAGAAAAAAGGCCGTGTGTGTAGCTGCAAGGATGGAAAAAGCTGGGAAGCTCACACCCTCCCAGGTCCAGCCAAGGATAAGGCAGAGACCACCAGCTGGGACGTGCCACTGGCCTGGAAAAAGCAGGACTTTCCCCAAGAAACAGAAACCGTGTCACTGTAAAGAACAGCAAGAGACAAACACACCCCAAAGCAAAATGCCTCACAAACCTAAAACCAGAAACTTCCCTGCAAATCCCTGAAATGCACATGAAAGTTCTGCACGAGAGAGAGGAGGGGAGGGAGGAATAAAAGATTCCCAGCATGAGTTGTGCCTGCTGTCAGGAAACAATATACGGCTCACTGATCACTTGTAAATTAAAATATGGAGATAGGATCACTGGAAGATAAATTCAGTACCAAGCCACAGCGACTGAGGATAAGGAAAGAAAAAAATAACATACAGAGATATTTAATCAACTTCTCGTCAGGAAGATTTCAAACAAAGGAGCGCTCCGTCAATTAGGAAAAAAAAGTAATTAAATGCACCCGAAGAGCAAGTTGTAACACACACAGCAGCACCACACACCGACTCCCATGCCGTGCTGGAGGCTGGATTTCCTGAGACATTTTCTCCCTCACAAAAGCACCTGACAGTTCCGTACAGCTGAGCGCTCAGAGCACAGCTGTGCCCTGCAGCGCACGGCTGACTTCCGCACGCGCTGGGTTTGACTCGGGCGTTTGCAGCAGCTCCTGCTGAAAAACTGAGTGCTGGGCAGACAGAGACGAGCTGCTTAGGATGGTGTGAAATGTCATTTTCCTGCCATCCAGAGAGCAAGCTCTCCAGACAGGATCAGGAGATCTTCTGCATACTGCCCACACCAGCCCTGCCAGTGTCAGGTGCTGCTCTCCATGCAAAGAGAAGCCCCCCGAGAAGGACCCAGCTGAATCCATCCAAGCATTAGCTCACTCCACTCACCTTTAACTGCTCCTTTTCATGGGGATAGCTTTCTGCAGGTGTACTAAGCTGAGCTGGTGCACAGCAGGATCAGTGCTGGCACAAGGAAAAGGACAGGACCATGCAGCCAGCAGCATGCACTGGGGATGAGGATCACCTCCTTCTGTGCAGCTAAGTGCCAGATCAGCTCCACCTGCACCCTGAATGCTCATGGGTGATGCTGCTTCCATGACTAGTGAGTACAACTACTGTTGGAAGAACAACCAAGTGAAGTGAGCCACCTGTCATTTCTTAAGGAACTGTATTCTTGAACTTCTTAAGGAGTGAGGAGGTATTTCAGCATGATGGACTACAGATCCATCGTTATCTGCACTCCGGGCTTCTCTGTTAATTAGGACAAGGAAAACTGTAGTCATTTCCTTTAGCGGCATCCCAAAGGCCTATTTAAGAAAGTAAGATGGCCTTGAGAGAAAGCTTTTATGTATACATGTTAAAATAAAAGACTCTGAGGCACAGGTTCAGCATGTTTGGAGCCATTTTGCGGTAAGGAAGCAGATCTCAGCTTCAGTGAACCCTGGAATTCAGTCTTAGACCAGTGTCAGAACACGCAGTTTCTCATGCCAGGAGAAGCATTGCTCAGGATACAGAAGACAGAATAATGGTGCAGGTCCCGTGCACAGGGATGGAGTGCCAAAGGTGCTGCTTGGGCACACAGGGAGGGACCCCTGGGCTGGGCACTGCTCTGACCGGAGGGCTGAGAATGTAGCAAGAGAAAAATCGTGCTGCTGCAGCACTGAGCCTGCTGGCCCCAAGGCCACTCACCTTGTGGAGGGCTGGGGCTCCAGGACAGGAGAGCAGTGGTCAACACCTGGCTGGAAAGCTGCTCATCACCAGTCTCCCTCTCCCTCAAGGGCTGCCCCTGCTGACTCTGCTTTTTGAAGTCTTCAAGGACAGGAGGAGGTACAAAGCTTTAGAGCTGGACGCTACCTAAGTACTGCTCACTGCAGAGTCTTTTAGTCCAAGGAGAGCAAATGGGGAATCGATGAGAAGCTAAAGTGTGTGGAGAGAAGCTGTTCAAGACAACATCAAAGAAGGTGCATGTGCACAGACTGCAAACAGGCTGACACCATGGTTTTGTATATCCACGCTGCAAACGGGAGTGGAAAACTGCTCAGGAGATATCAAAGAGAGAAAGCAGAGAGTACTTTGAAACGGAAGTGAAAAACTTGGACCTAAAAAGTAACCATGGAGAGAGGTAATTTGAGGAGAACAGCATATCCTGGATACAGCCCAGGTCTCCTGGCATTGTCAGTCTTGCTGGGGGGCTGAAAAGAAAGACTGCCTGCACTAAGATCAGTGGGCACACACAGAGCAGGCTGAGTCAGGTGAAGGTCCCACTATGTGCAAGGATGCACTCCCACACCCGTCACCCTTGTGAAATGCACCCAAGATGTTTCATACATTTAAAGCTCAACTTCTCAGGTCACACCCCTGGGTGCGTTTTCCAGGCTGAAGTCCCAGGAGAAACCTTAAACACAACTGAGTGCGATCAGCTCAACACACCTGGCTCTCCCAGAAGGCTCTCACAGGCAGACCTGCAGAGGAGCCAAAGCAGCACCACTTCCCAGGTGGAAAACAAATGCAGTGGAGATGAATCACAGCTCTGACCCCACAAGGCCAGGGTCATCATCCCCAACACAGCATCAGGAATGCAGCAGAACACCCAGCATGAGCTCCCTCCCCTGCTGCTTATGCCCAGGAGGATGGGGATATTTGGAGCAGGGAGTGATGGCTAAACGTGGAGAAAAAGCACCCTGGGGTGCTGGCCTGGGATAAATAACTGCGCCAAGGAGGTGACAGCAGGTCTAAGTGGGGAATTTGTCCCAGAGGACCTGGCAAGTGTGGCAACAGAGCTCCCCAGGGCAAATGGGCAAGGGTAGGAGACCACCAGGGGTACAAGGTGGGATAATCAACCCCACCTCTGCTATCTGGAAAATAAAAAGGGCAGCCACAGCTGCTGATGAACAGGCTCCTCTCTTCTGAGCACTTCTTGAACTCCTTCACCACTCAAGCAGGAGTACAACCATTTGCCAGATGGAGCAGGCAGCTGTAAAGCAGGGAAGCAGTGCTGTTCTACAGAGCAAAACCACTCTGGGTTCAAGCAAGCAGCAAACTTCAGTTTCCAGACTTCACTTCTGTAAGGAAGTTTCCAGCTCATTAACTTTCCTTGTTTAACTTTATTGCAGGATGCTGCCAAAAGCAAGAAGTGTCAGGTTAAAGCAGGCTTTTTGTGGCCCTTGAAAACACTTGCTGGGGCCTCTACTCAAGAGTCTGGTCAGTACCCCACTGACCACCTGTAGAAGAAAAGGCATCTTTCACATCCATCCATGAGAGGATTCCTTGCACACTGAAATTACTAAGAATTACTAAGATGAGGTGGAATAAAGGCATTAACAGTAATACCTGAGTTTCATTTGTTAAGGAGAGCTTCTCACTATACTCCACAAATGTCATGGTAATTAATTATTTGAAAATCAGTCCTCCTCTCCCAGCATTAAGTGTGACATAAGCCAGCCTCCTTTTCCAGTTCTCCTCTGCCTTGTGCCCTCCTCATCCTTCCAGCATCCTCAGTCTGCACAGTCACAACCATCCCCTGCTTGGCTGCTCAGTCACTCTTCAGAGAGAAGGAGGAGCACAAGAGTGAACAGTCTCTTTGTGGCTGCCATGGATGGGATTTGGACAGAGGTAAGAGTCCTTCACTCTCCAGTCATTAGGTTTCTCTGGCCACTGCTAGCCCAGCACAGCCACTCTCAGTGGTTTCCTGTGGACAGCAGGAAAGCAGCAGAGTGCTCTGCACCCACCTGAATGCAGAGTTTCAGGGAGAGCACTCTCAAAAGTAAGGTTCAGGCAGAAGCCACCTCCAGCTCCTCCAGATTGATGAGCCTCCACCCTCCCCCTCCATGATGGTTTCAACTTGACAGATCCTAATAAACCAAACTTTAAGAAGAGGCCCCTGGAGAGCCTCTGGAACCTAATTAATGCTCTAATGAAGAGCATGACTGCCTTGTTTGCTCGATGGCTCCCAGGTCAATCAATCTGCTGTAGACTGGCTTGCAGAAAGGCAGCGAGGAGCCCGGCACCCCTGGCGTCTGCCCAGTTATCATCCCCTGCCGTCCCTCCCCATCCCTCCTCCCATGTTCATTACTGTCAGAAACCCAGCAGCAAGAGGACAGATTTATAGAGGCGACTGCAGCTTCTCCCCGAGCGCCCGATCCAGGATTAGCCATGAAGGAACAGGACAGGGGACAAGGCAAGGATGGAGGGGTGGGGAGCTGCACGGGGAGGTGCATGAGTGTGAAGGGGTGAGAAGGTGCTCTGAGGGTAGGGGTGCTATGTGAAAGCCCTGGTTTTTTATTCTGCTGCTGCCAGAGAGACTCCCCAGCGCTCAGACCCCAGGACTTTGCCGAATCACCCCTCACTTGTGCTGCAGGCGAATGGTAAGTGCAGTAACACACACAACAACGACAGCAATTTAATACACCAGCACAAATCTGCTCAAGCCTCCTTGCCAAAAGAGAGAGCCCTCTGCAGACACCCAAGCCTGCCCAGATTGCAGCACAGACCCTGTCGTGCACTGTCTGCTGCCCTTGTCTGAGTCCTGCAGACCACATGGACACGCACTGCTCCCAGACAGCACCTGCTGTCTCAGTGCTCCATCCCTGGAAACCTGGCAGGAAGAAGCAAGATCCAAGGAGGAGATGGGAACAGAGCTGCCTGACAGTCCTTGGGTCTCCCCTTGATCTGTCTGGATCTATCTCCACCTTCCTCACTCAAGCAGGACCCAGAGCCCAAGTGCTGTTTCCCTTCGATGCTTTGTGAGGAGAGGGGCAGGGAATGGTGAGGTCAGCTGCCATCTCTGTGTGAGCACTGAGAGCTCACCCTGAATCCAAACGCTTCCAGGGTCACCTGGATTCAAAAGGAACCACCTGTACCTCTGCTTCCCCTAAAACCCAAGAAAACAGTAAGTGCCAGGGAGGATATGCCACATGGCTATCCCGTATCAGCCCACTAAGCCTTGCATGGTGGAGGCTCTTCTCCGCCTGGAAAGGGGCAAGGCAAAGGGCAAGGCAAGGTCTCTAGATGGGAAAGTCGTGGTGAACCCTCAGGGTAAAGGGATGATGGCCTTGGGGATGAAAGACCCAGGTTTTCAGAGGCAGGGCAGATACCACAGTGGAAGGGGAGCCCCAAACACAAAAGAAATCTCCACCCCTGCACTTGAGGCTCACAGCCAGTTCAGGCTGCACTACTGTGCGTGGTCTCCTGCCAGCTTTGGTTTTGGGGAAGCAGCTGGCATGAACTGAGATGCACTTTTACTATTCCTCCCCTTCTGCTGCACCATGAGCTCACCAAGAAAGAAACAACAGGCAGCTTGAGAGATGGAAGTAAAAAGGAGAGCACTGCATTGTAGGGAAATTAAATCGCCAGAGGCTATCTAGCCAGTCCAGTCCCCAGTCATGTCTAACAGCCCCCACAGCCTGGATTTCTGCCCCAGCCTATGGAAGTTAGAACTCAGCACTGGCCCTAAAGCAGTGCAGGTCTCTGTTCCTGCAAAGCAGACATGAGCTTTCAACCCAAGGTGTGCAGGCTTGCACGACACTGAGCAGCAGGCCAGGAAAGGGAGCTTCGGATGCCAGTGCTACTGCTGGTGAACCTTCATGATACCTAAATTCTCTATAACCTCTCTCACACACACCAGCACCTTTTATAGGGACTTTCCTCACTCTGCCAGTCCTTAGAACAGCTTCATGCCCAAGGGATCAGGAACATGATTTGCTCAAAGGCCAAATCTGGCTCAGATGCCACGCAGGACACTTGTACCTTCCTGCCTGCAGACCCTGTACTCAGAGCTGGGTTCATGCTGCTTTTCTTACTCCCTCCTCCAGCCCCTACATGTTTCATTTCTCAAAACTCTGCTCATTTCTTCTGGGAGTAGGAAAGGACTGGATGTTTCAAGCTGCTGACATTTCCTCAGCATTACCTGTTGGCCACAGGACAGCCATGGGTGAAATTACTTTGCAGCCACATTAACACATGCAATTCAAAACCAGCGCTGCCACCTCTGCAGCTACCACTCAGCACAGATGGCATCTAGAAACACCATCCCACTGCAAGAGTGCCAAGGAGAGGCAGCCTGAGCACTGGAATGGCAAACCAACACACCAGAAGCTCTAGCACCCTACTCCTTAGGGATGTGGGATTTCAGAAAGCAAGGAGGTCACCACTAATTTACCTTTCTCTCCTCAACACACCTCAAAGGCTGACGTATACTGATTTCTATGTCTGCACCTGGAAGCTGTCAAACAGAAAGGCCACTCAAACAGAGAGCAGGGGGTTAAGAGGGAACTAGAATCCCAACATTAACTTACAATCTAGAAACACGTGCTGTCTCCATTTGCCAAAAGACCTCCAGACAAGCCTTCTTTATGCTGTCCTTTAGTGGACTGGCAGTGGAGGTAGGTCACCCCAAGGGTCAAGGCAGACACCCATGGCTAATGGGAAAGGAAAAGCTAGAACTGAGACACCAAATAGCAACCTGAAGTTATCTCAGATTAAGGTGCCTGTAGAGGCACAGAATTAGACAGACAGTGCTCTCAGGTGTTTAATTGTTCGGGGGTCCTGAATGATCCCTTTTGGAGAAGCCCTGGATATTTATCCAAAACCCAGCACCCCCTTCATCAGGACAGGTTTGACTGGGAGGGCTCTAGGACATTCATTCAGAAATGTCTGGGGAAGGTGTCTCCCACATCATCATGGATGCCCTCTGGAGATTAACCAGCCAAAGACCCAGGAATGACACAACACGACCCTCTGCCACCTGCAAACCCAGAGAGAACCAGAGCAGTGCCTGGAGGGACCCACTCCCCGGAGGCTGCCTGGGACACGGTAACAAAACACATAGAGAGTGCAGCCATGGTGCTGGGAGAGCTCTGAGGAGTCCCTCTTCTCTTCCATGCCCGCTTGTGAGCCATAAAGCCTCAAACACTATGCAGGGCTCATTGAACTGACAGCTAAGATTTGTGTTGCAGTCGTTCGCTGAGCAGCCGGGAGACAGGGAGAGGTAAAAACCATGGAGACCTAGACAACTTGTTCTGTTAAGGCATCACTTGAGGGCTACTGCTCCAGGAGAGAACAACAGGCTGCCAGAACACGGTTTAACTGTCCTGCCTGCCACCCCGAGCTGTGACACACAGGCTCTGCTCTGGAAGCTGTTATCAAGGATTTCTCTTTCCCTCTCTGTCTCATGCACAGATATGCATGCACAGGGCTGTGAAGAAGCATATTACTCCAGGGACCACATCCATTCAACACTGTTTCCTAGGGAAGCAAGCTAAAATGATGAACATCACCAACTCGACCTTGCAAGCAGTAAAACATGTATTACAAGGCAGCATAATCAAGATAAATGGAGAAGATTAACCTGGAGATGAGGGCAAGGGAGAGAGAGGGAAGGACAATGATGGAGAGCTCATGAGGTGGCTGGAGCTCACAGCATCCCCTGAGCTGTCTAAAGACAGGGTGGGGGAAGGCGGAGGGAGTATGAAGAGGGATACAGACGGGAAAAACACAAAGCCCAACCAGGAGAGACCCTAGGAAGGAGTCCTAGAATGCGAGATGCACCCAGTTACTAGCCCAGAGCTGCAGCACCCCACCTATGGTGCATGTGCAGGCTTTGGTGGGAACATGTCTCTCTCTTTGATCTCGTTTGCCCCATTCTCCTCTCTTTTCAGAGTCTGCCCTGACAAATGGAGGTGGCAACCTGAAGACCACCTGTCTCACAGGAACAGTCCAGAGACTGGACTGAGCTCAGCCACCTCAATTCCCAGAAGAAAACCCTACGAACAGCGAACAAGAGGCAAAGAGGGGACCCAGTTCCCCAGAGGTGGATAAAGGAGCTCCAACACAATCACAGTCAAAGAGCCGAGCCAGCTACAAGTGAGAAACATCACTGACTTGCCAGAAGAGCAGTCCTAACTCAGGGGAGACCACTGCAGCACCAGCACACACCCCATCCCCCCGACACACCCCTCAGCCCCTCCACGCACCCTTCAGCGCTCACCTGGCCGCAGGACCCTGATTTCCAGCAGGTTGGAGGTCCTGTCCGCCAGCCTCGTCCAGCTGCTGTTGTAGTTCTTCCTCCAGAGCTCAGCCACGCACTGGTACTTGCCGGCCTCGGTGTCGCTGGCCCTGCTGATGCTCAGGCGCACGTTGTTGCTGGACTCGGCCTTCTCGATGGCGGTGCGGGTGCGGAACCCCGCGGACCTGTCGCCCCACTGGACGCCGCCGTCGCGCGTGAAGGTCACCAGGTCGTGGAACTCGGTGCTGCCCGCCGGCTGGAAGCGCCACGTCACCGACACCGGCACCCACGACGGGTAGTGGGGCTTGATGATGCACTGCAGGTCGAAGGACTCGTTGTAGGTGACCCCCGGGGTGCGGGAGATGGCTGTGACAGCAAATCCGGCCTCTGTGGGAAGAGAGGAGAGGGCTTTGAGAGACCCCTGCCCGAGGAGGCCCTGCTGTCAGCATGCAAAAGCCAGAGTGTGGTCATCCAGCGGTGTAATCAGCCACTCGAGTTGTGTTGGCTTCTCGCTTGCTATGGCCAGGTGAGGTGAAAAGCAGAGGCAAAACCACACAAGTGCCTGCGCAGCAGTGACTGCCTGCATGAGCACAGGTTGCAGCCATAGCAGGATTGCTCTCGATTTCTGCCCAGAGGAGTGAGATCCCCTGAGACACAGAGCTCTGCAGGCTGCCAAAACCCACACAGAAATGAGCAGCACAATGGCAAGGGAGCAGCACCTGGCAGAGCAGCTATTCAGCACCAGCCCCCTGTGATTCACATCCACCTCTTTGGCTGGAGATCCCACCCTCTCCCCCACCCCAGGTCTGCATCTGCTTGCTGCAGCTGGAGGAAGAATGAAGAAAGGAAGAAGTAGCAGCCTTCAAAACATGCACTGTAGAGGTGGCAATGGTTACAAAACCCCAGGATGGAGGCGAACTGAAAGAGAAGCTGGTTGCTCCTGCTCTTCACACAGCACAGCTTTTGTTCTCTTCCAGATCACAACTCCAGGACAGCTTTATGCAGTTACTCTCACATGTCTGCCACTCTGCAAGCCGGTCAATACACTTCGACTTGTCTACCCCCAGCACTCTGTTTGTTTAGAGGAGTTGAAATCAGCAGTCTATTAGTAATTAAAAGATAACACATTCCCGTTAGTCAGCTGTGAGCCAGCGAGGCTTACACATTCAGTCGGAGTATTTCCATTGCTCATTTGTTCCAAGCTGCAGAGAGAAATATTTTCTTTTCTTCCCATCACTTCAGTCTGGCCAGCAGACTTAGCAGGGACCTTGTTTTCTTCTGCCAACGTCCCCAAGAAGCGCTCCCCTCCTCGGAGGCTCCATGGGGCGTCCCACATGGGCTGACAGTTCTCCCTCTCCCTGCAGTGCTGACCACCCCAGCTCTCAGCACAGCTGCCACTGTTTGAGGAGACCCCAGACAGTGCCCAGTCAAAAAAGGAACATCTTCTGGGTCAGCATGGAGCTTCAGCCTGCCACTGGCTCAGAGAGATGAGCCAGGAGCTCCCTGCTGCTGCAGGCAGACCAGGCACAGCATGGAGCCCACCAAATCTGCACACTTCCAGCAAGTGCCTCTGCAACCCCATGGCGTCACCGTGCCCGAGCTCTGGGATGTGTAATTACTGAGAAAACAGGTCAATCTTCGGGATTAAAGCCTCTCACAGCACGTTCAGTGATTACCCAGGAGTGCAGCATGAGACCCAGGCTGCCTCCCCTGCAGAGCTGCTGCGTCTCAGCCCCACATAAGCCCCTACCTTCAGACCCTGCAGCAGCTCTCCTGCCCCAGCAAGTGCGTTACCAGGCCCAGCTCAGAGAAACCTTGAGCCAGAGAAGGCCCTAGAAAGCCACCTTAATTTCACCAAGACCAGCTGACTTCATCAAGTTTACTCTCCGTGCCTGCTGGGCTTCATGAAGCTTCATGAAACCATGCAAAAGCCAGGTGTGTTTCTCAGGTCTTCAACTCTGCCAACACGGTCATGGCACTTAGGTTAACAAACAAAAGCCCTTCTTCTTTTGGGACTTGGTACAAAAAGCACAAAAATGGACCAATTTTCTGCAAAACCTCCCTACAAAAATACAGCACTCCCTCCCTGCCTCCTTCAGTGGCCAGACAGGGACTTAAGTCCCTGCCACGCACTCGAGAGCCTCAGAGGTTCAGGAACATCTGGTCTCTTCTGACAGCACATATCTCTCTTCTGGCTGTTGCTTCTGAACCACCCTGTGGTGAAGATTTATGGGTTTGAACATCATCTGTGTGGTTCAGCTAGAGTTTCTTACCCCAGCAGGCTGGCAAACGATGAGACTTTAACTTGAAATGTGAGTGCCACTAAATTTACGGTATTTTTCTAAAACAGCAGTTTCTGAAGCCATAAACCTCTCCTGCTCTTTCTTAGCACCCTGCATTTGGGTTTCTCAGGACATTTCAAAAACATTAAGGTGAACAAAAAAATACAGATTCAGCAGCACAGCAATACTCAATAGTTTCTCTACTGTATTTTTATGAGGTACTTCAGCTTTGCTAGTTAAAGGAAGAGACTTAGGAATTTCTTAGGACTTGACAGAACATGCTCAACAACCGGTGGGTGACTGAGGAGTGGAGGAGGTGGGACAACCACCTTTCCATCACATCTTCTGGAACTGCTGTGCACTTCTGAGCATCTTAAATTTTAACAAGAGTAAAACTGACACATTTTAAAATCTCAGTGCTTAATCTCAACACTTTTACAAGTGGCAGAGTAAAGGGAAGGGCTGATACTTGGGACTTGTAGCAGGCCAAATGCTGCTGACCTCATGAGGAAGACACCATTGAAACTAGATGAGAATTTGCCTTTAGTTCTTTACAAAAGAACATCTCTACCTGCTTTTGGAAGCTATACAGAAAAGATTTCTAACTCCAGACAAAACAGCCTCTGAAAGGAGGTCAAAAGTAAAGCATAGGAAAGGAGGAAAAAAAGCAAGATTTTCATCAGAATACAAAACTACTTTGAAGTATGGTCTCACACACATCTTGTCAAAGCTTAATACTGCAGAGTACCAAGAAAAGCCACACAATCTCCACCCTCCCGCCAAAATTCCTATCTCGACCTTTCAATAGAGCTCCCTGATGGTCTAAGCCTTGGCATTCCGAAAATCAGTGGCCTCACAAAAGCAGTCATCCCTTCTTCAGCCTTCTGCAGATCACTTTTGGAACCAGCCCAAGAGGACCAAAGTAACTCACAATCCATGCAAAATGTCACACTCCCTACCTGCCCTCTCCTAAGCTGATGTGGTTTCACTGTGTTTGAACAGAGGAGCCCCTTGGCAGAGCAGAGTACCAGCTGCAATGATCCCAGGTACTGGTTTAGCTTGGTCGTGGACAACACTGTGCTTCCGGGCCAGCAGCTCAGTGCCTCCCTGCAGAGGCAATGAGGATCATTCCTGACTCAAGCTTTCTGTCAGAGAGGCTCACCATTTCTGCTGGCTGGGCCAACAGATGCCCAGCATTTTGTGCTCCTGATCTGGTGAGCAGAGATAAGGTTTACCCAGGGCAGGCAAGGAGAGGCTTCGATATCCACGGGCTACCAATGGAGCAGCACCACTGCACTGACCAAAACCCAGCTCCAGTGCTGGCAGGACACATCATGGGACTGGCAGCCTCTCTCTCCTCTGAAGGACACTGGAAGCCCTATCCCTCTCCTCAGCCATCCCCTGCTTTGCTCCTGCCACAGCCACCCCTCAGACTTTGCCCCCGCACACAACGGCGCATGCAGGCGTTTTGCACCAACCTACGAGGAGCTGTGGGGTGAGAGAGGCTGCTGGGTGCCTCCATTTTGCTGGCAAGCAAGGGCAGGAGCGCTGAGAACAGCCTCAGTGATTTGCAGGTGACCTTCTAGGGGACGGCCAGGCACACGGGGACCGTGGCCCCAGGGCCCCCCACGCCTCAAGTACTCACCCAGAGCAGTGATGGACACCGGGGTGCTCGTGTGCCGCTCCCCAACCATCTGCCACTCCCCATCCAGCGTCCGCGTCCACTCGGCCACCCGGCACTCATAGTGGCCCTCGTCCGCCTTGACGCTGTTGAAGATCTCCAGGGTGAAGGAGCCGGGCCGGACCTGCTCCACCTGGATGCCCCCGTAGCTGCTGCGCTCCGCGTACGCGGGGCCGGGGTGCAGGGTGCCCTCCCGGTCCAGACGCACGATTTCGCTGCGCCGGTTCAGCTTGTCCACCAGCTGCCAGGTGACCGACAGGCGGCTCTGGGGCCCGAGGCCCGAGCGCACGTTGCAGCCAAAGCGCAGGCTCTCTCCCTCCAAGACACTGCTGGCGTTGTTGACTATCTCCAAGGAGATGCTGGTCTCTAAGGAGAGAAACGCATACACACAGGGGAGATGATACACACTCGCCACTGCTCGGGCTGCAAGAAGGACGCTGCTGGCCAGAGACGCTTTCTACCAGGTGCAGGAAACTGCCCACGCAATTTGGGTCCAGGCACGTCTTAACCTCATGCGTGACCACATCCAAAAACAGCTGGTGGGCAGCGAGCTGCTCCTGGTGACTTGCACGCTCAAGGCAGGTGTAGGCCAAAGCTGGGAGAAATCTCTCTGCCTACGGCTCGGGAGACATTGCCGTGTCTTCTGGTCACAGGTCCGGGATGGGATCTCAGCAAAACTTGAGGGGATTTCTGTTGCTACAACACGCACTGCGTGCAACTGGCTGTGCCAAAAAAAAAAAAAAAAGCTTCCAGCGCCCTGTGGCTTTTTCAATTCACGTCATCCTGGTCACCATCTTGCCACATCCACTCCTACCAACACCTTTTGGGAGAAACTCTCCCAAACTCCCACTGCTAGTGACACTGTAAGTAGCTATCACTGTATGGAAACGTTCAAAAAAAATATCTGGTATCTTGAGCTTCCCAGAGGTGTAAGGCTTTGTGGCTGGTTTTTCAGAGATACTGAGTGCTGGTTACTCCTGCTGCCTTCCATCAGAGTTATGGACACTTAGCACCCTTGAAAAATCATCATGTTTGTTCCTACGGCTGGTGGTTTATCAAAGGCAAGAATCAAATCTGTCTGAAAGGTGGCTGGGTCTAGAAACACTACATTTGAGACATTTGTCCAATGCAAGATTTCTAGCTAGAGCAATTTTCAAAGCCAAACAAATGAGACCAAATATCGGTAGGAGAGAAAAGAAATAGAATTTCTTTTGGAGAAATGAGGAGGGGAAAAAAAAGCCAGAGGAAAGGGCTGCATTTCCCTACAAGTCTAGGAGATAGGAGGCAAATATAGCACAAAATCATCTTGCAGTTACCCTCTGTGCTTGGTCAAAGCCCATTGCCATGGTAGCAACCCATGCATCGTTCACCATGCCACGGCTACCAGAGTTTCAGAGAGCAAAACAAGGAATGAGAGGACTCTCTCCTCTCAACTTGTTATTTCTGTATCATGTTTATATGACAAATATTCAAGACATTCAAGGCAAGCCTCCAGTTGTTTCCACCAGAGCTGGATGACACACAGTGACCAGGACAGAGCTCTGTGCTGAAGAGCACTGGGGCTCAAGGAGCACACAAACCCTGGCTCCTCCCAGTACAGCTGTCTAGCAAGACAGCTGAAACACCATCACATAACAGCCTGCAGGAACCTAGCAGCTTTTAGGATACACCAAGGCCAAGCTGCTCTCTCCATTATGCCTGCTGAATACCTTACAGAGCACGCAGCTCCCTGCAGAGCAAGGCCAGGAGAGAGGTGTGAGGACCAAGTCAGAGGCTGTCACATGTACCTTTAGCTCAAGAACAGAACTGCTAGCTTGGTGCCATTACCAAGGTGGGGGGGCATGACTCCCCACCTATGACCCTGACACACACCCCTCCTTTTCATCCCCTTCCCAACAACAAAAATACATCCTGCCACTTGGGATTCCGAGCCTCCACAGCATGTGAACATTTATCCTCCCTCTCCTGCATCACCATGCTCCGGGCACATCGCAGCTTCCCCAGCTACCTGCCCAGTCCAGCAATGCCCCCAGGAGGGGATGGGCACGTCTCTACTTACTGAGTGGCATGACAGTGATGGGGATGTTCTTGGGCCGCTTGCTCTCCTTGTCGATGAAGTCTCCCGTGACGGTCTTCTCGCGCTCGGTCACGCGGCAGTTGTACTTGCCGCTGTCCTCCAGGCGCAGCCGGTAGATCTTCAGCACAAAAACGTTGTCGCTTTCTTTGGCCACCTTGAGCTGGCCCAGGGCCTCGCGCTGGGCGAACTCGTTGTTGAGCACCGGCACAGCGTTGGGTCCCAGGCTGGCGATGAGGGAGCTATTGAAGGCCCAGGAGATGGAGAAGTAGCGGTCGGGGACGTTCTGCGCCTCCAGGATGCACCGGAACTCCACCGGCTCGCCCACGATGTACATCCGCTTCTCCGTCTCCAGCCGGACGCTGAACTCCTTATCTGGGGAGAGACAGACAGACTCGTGTCAGGATGGCAAAGCCCACCAGGAGAGCCAGCACACCTCACGTGAGGCGTTGACAACTTGCTACTCCCTGCGTGGCCAATATCCCTCAGACAAGCACATCCAGAGGTGAAAGGTTAGGGACTTGCTTTTGCTGTGGGAGGCCAGATGGGCTGTGCTGCCAGAGAGGCACCTTCTTGCCCATCAAGCAAAGAGCAAGCAAAGGCTTCCTCAGTCACAGCCTCTTCCTCCAAGGAGCAGCTCTGATGTGACACCAGCACCCAGCACCACTGTGGAATATGACCTGGAACCTAGTCCCACTCACACCCTGCTCAGCTAGAGTCAAGAGGCAGAACCTTTGGGGATATCAGAGAGGAAAAAAGAGCTCAGCTGGGTCTTTGGATCCTTAGAAGGAACCTGTGCTGTGGGCTAGGAGAAGAATTTTGACTTGTAAATGGACCCTGTGCGATACAAAAGTGCTTGCTGAAACTTTCAGTTTTATTCTCTACTATGTCACTCTTACCTCCTCACTTACCAAAATCCTCACTGCCTGTGCTAGCACCAAGTGTTCAAGACCTATGTTTTAGCTTCTGCGTCAGCCTCAGATCTCTCACGACGTCAGGAGACAGGGCCTGCCACCCAAACCCCCTTGCTGCCCTGGCATCCCCTGGTTGCTCTTTGCTGACACTTCCCTTGGCTGCAAGCAGTGCCTGGGCCCTCCTTTGCCCTGCTTCACCCTGCCAGCAGCCCCCCAAGCGGGGCACAGGGCAAAGCAGGGAGCCAAACCCCAGCCACCTAACAAGTCACAGCCCCAATTTCCATATCCTCCCACTGCCCATCCAGAGGAGAAAAGGCAAAGGAGACACTGACCAGTGGCTTGCACGTTGACGATGGCGCCCTGGGAGCGCTTGCGGGTCATGGCATACCAAGAATCGTCCGGGTCCTGGATCCACTCTGCTGCCTCGCAGTAAAACTCGCCCTGGTCTGACGGGTGGAGGTTGTAGATGGTGAGCTTGGAGGTGGTCTCCCCAACTTTGTCCAAGCGCACGTCCCCCGTGGCCTGTCGCTGGGCGTAGGCGCTGCCGGCCCGCAGGACGAAGTCGCGGCTGAGGGAGATGATCTCCACGGGCGCCTCGCTGCCTCGCTGCCGGTACCACGCGAGGGACACGTGGCTGTGCTGGGCTGTGCTCTTGGACACCTCGCACTTCAGCTCCAGGGAGTCGTGCTCCACCTTGTTCAGCGTCTGCGGGACCGCTGTCACCCGCAGCGAGTCGGGGATCACTGCAGCAGAGAGGGACACAAGCAGCCCGGAGTTAGCAATGCTGAAATGCTGAGTGTGAAGGCCAAACACCTCAAAAGAGAGCTGGGGGAGAGGTTTCTTTCCACAGTTGCAATTAAACACTAAGTATTAGCAAGGCTGTGTTAACTCACATTTAGCCTCTGAGGAAAGAAGAATTGCTCCCAAAGCCCTTGGCCAGGAAAGACCACGACCTGCAGCACAAACTCCAGTGTGGTGCTTAAATTCCTGCTCAGTGGGCCCCAGCAACTGAACAGGATTTTCCATCAGGCTGCAGAGCAGCATGGTTTAATACATCCATTTCCCAAGGAGACGTTTTGTCACAAGGAGCCTGTCTTCCATCACGTGCCCCCCAGCACGCTCTGCGACCCCCCTCTGGCCCACATCCTTCAGCCACTCCTTAGCCCTGGCATGGTCTTCACACCTCCTCAGTCACCTGTGGGGCCAAGCCAAACATACCCAGTCCCTTTAATTGTCCCTCATAAAAGTCAGGAGATCCAATTCCCTTCTCCTTTGTTTATATAGTTTCAGCTGTTAATGACCCCCTCAGGACAAAGGAAGGGGTTTCTGCATTCAGAGGGAACTGTCTCCTCCAAGGGCAGCAATACAATTGCATCCTGACCAGTGCTCGCTCCCAGGACACAGCCACCTCAAGGCACTTGGTAATATAACTGCTGGCTACCTTTCCAGTTGACTAACCAGAAGAAAAGAAGTGTAGCTGCTAAAATCAGGATGAAAACAAAAAATTGCAGCCTCCCCAACCTTACTTGGATTTAGCAGTAGGTTCTACGACCAGAAGAGAGACTTTTTAGTAAAGAAGCCTTTCTAGACTTTGCTGCCTCAAGAAACATCACGTGGAAAGAAGAATGTAAACCTTCTCCCCAGCTCTGCAGACAAGGCAGTGTTAGTGAGCCTGTTAATGCCCACGGTTTTGCCACGTACCAGTGGAATATAATTAACATATCTCAGTTTGGTTTCATTGACAGCACTGGATGGTTTGACAAAATTAGCTGAGCTGCCAGAAGCTGCATCTGTTTCATTCAGGCACTGCTACAGAGAGCAATGAGCTGCAGCAAAGACAACCACTGGGATTATTTATGACAGAAAAGCCAAAATCAGAAGAAGGCAAAGAAAAAAAGGAACAAGTTGGGAGTAAACGAGAGGGAAATCTTCCCACATCCAGTCTGGATGGCAGCATTTTCTTTTACCACATGTTCACCACCCAGGCTACTGCCTGATAGGAAAAGTACCTTGTAAGGCTGGTTACACTGCAGGCATTGTCTCTGTCCCCGTGGGCACCACGTCTTTTACTCCCTCCCTTCCCCTCACCTTTCTCACTGGAGCTCCCATCCCCTGCTTCCTGGCAAGAGCTTCTGGCAGACCATGGCCAGGATTCTGCTTCCTCCACCTTTCTCCCTTACCCCTGACTCCCAAACAGAGGTGACGGCAACAACTAACCTTGCCAGTCCACGCTGCCTGCACAAGCAGCTTTAAACTTCTCATTTCAAACCTTACTGAGTAATTTCCTCAGATGCACAACTCCTTTCTCTTCGCCCTCCAGCCATGGGCTCTTACAACTTCTCTTATGTTATTTAAATAAATTAAGCCTCATCATCACCTTGCTGGAGTGACTTTCCGGAGGAGATGCTCTGAATGCAGAGCCTCTGTGCAACAGCTGATGGGGTGAAAGCAGGTAACTGTGAAGGAAATGTGCCTGTCCTCTCTCCCTGGATCTGAGAGCCCTGAGCACCCCACCAGACCCCTGTTGTGCCCCCCAGCCCTGCTCAGCAGCACGGCTGCCCTGTGGGTAAGCTCAGGGAGCTGCTGACCCCAGGAGCCTGTCTGGCTTTGCAGGACAAGCCAGGTCATGCTCCAAGAGGGGACAGGCACTTGGCCCGCCAGACATGGAGCTGCCCACTTCCTGGGAATAATGCTGGGAAGCCTGTCTGAAGGCTGGGCCTCAGGCAAGCACTTGCCACACCATTCCCTGAGTGGCTGGAGGCTAGCACAGACATCATTTCGCCAGCTGGAAGCATGACTTCGTATTTCCAGGTAACAACCTGGCCGGAGGGTTAGCATCCTTTATCCCACATAGGCAGGTTTTTGCAAAGTGCACTCCTGGGTAAAAATCAGGAGGTGTTGGCGTGTGGTTGAAGCTGTAATTTAACTGTGGTAACACCTGACACGCTGTGCTGCATTCCTCCTGCTACTTTAGATACAAAAGCCAACCAAGATCCTCTGGTGGGAGGAACTGGTAAGACCTTTTGGGCTGCAGCCTTAAGGCTGTTGTCTTACATCAGCATGGCAGAGACATATATTCAGCCAGTGCCACCTTCCTGACCAGGAGGACTTGAGACCTGTTTGATAAATGAAAGCCCAGATTTTGAAGGATCAGATGATCAGGGGGGAACAAGCCAGAGCCCTGAGGTGGCCAGGCCAGAGGGGAGGCTCTGTGCTTCACACCACCACTCCCACGCTTGGCCAGCGATGCACAAGCAGCTGTTTTATTTCCACTGCAAGACGTGCCTCAGGTACTATGCTCAGGGAGGGAGGAACTTGGTAGGCGAAGGGAAAAACGCCATTCTCAAGAGGCAAGTGAACACAGTGGCAGGTGAACTCCTTTCAAAAGCCCAGTGAGCACTGGGGACTCCAACAGTGGGGACAAAAGTCTGCTGGGGCTCATGCACAGCTCCAAAGCACAGACCCCACCGGCCTGCCCCAACAAGGGGTGACGGAGAGGGGACCTCCTCAGTGTATACAAGCATCTGAAGGGCACGTGTCAGGAGGATGCAGCCAGGTGGTGCTGAGCAGGAGGAGGAGAGAAACATGAGGAAAAACTTCTGTGAGGATGACAAGAGCACTGAAACAGGCTGCCCAGAGAGGCTGTGGAGTTTCCTTCTCTGGAAACACTCAAAAGCCTTCTGGACACAATCCTGAGTAATGTGCTTCGGGGGACCCTGCTCAAGCAGGGAGATTGGGCTAGAAACCTTCAGTGGTCCCTTCCAGTCTCACCCATTCTGTGACTCTCTGTAACAAGAGGGCTACAGGCATGGCTTAGCCCATTGGAGCAGACTAGAGCTGGAAGTCACAGAGAAAAAAGGAAGCAGGCAACACTGTGAAGGTGCTCGCCAGGGAAGGACAGAGCATGCAGGGAGGTGCAGTCTCGGAGGAGAAGTTCCTCCCAAGCCAGCCACCCTGCTCAGGCTTCAGAGACATCAGTTTGCGTATCAGGACACGAGCGAGTCTTTGCACAGTGCTCACCTGGGAGCTCTGGCTTCGCTGCCAGCCGCCCACACTCATCCTGCAGCCACCTGCCGCAGGAAGCACCAGGACTT
Source organism: Oreocharis arfaki (assembly GCA_013398015.1). Taxonomy (NCBI): domain Eukaryota; kingdom Metazoa; phylum Chordata; class Aves; order Passeriformes; family Paramythiidae; genus Oreocharis; species Oreocharis arfaki. The sequence continues at coordinate 428,266 of VZRR01001930.1, read as the reverse complement.
CTGGGGACACGCTCTGCCAGCTGAGCTTCACTTGAAAGCAAGAACAAGCTTAGATGAGAGTCACCTCCTCATATGAAAGGGAGCAGAGCCACACCTGAATCAGAGCCAAGTGGGATGCTGCAGGACACATCCTTTTGCTCCCTCTTCCTCACCCAGGTCCTGCCTGTTTCTCCTCTCTTCTCAACGTGCCATCCAGGCAGCTTCCTCTGCACTTCCTCCAGCATCCAGCGTTGCTTCCTCCTTGTCCCTCAACACAAGTCCATCCCTGCAGCTGCCATGACCCTCTGCAAGTGTCAGCAGAACTCCCTTCCCCCCAGTATCAGGGTTAGGTTCGGCAGCAGGAGGCTGGACAAGGAGAGCAGTGACTGAAAAGCAATTCCTGGGAGCAAATCTACTGTGCTACCACCATCCCTGAGCCAGTCACAGCTGACAGCTTTGAGCTTGTACTTACAACACTTCAGAGCAAGGAATACAGCATTTCCTATGAGTCCCCAAGCCACAGGTCACATCCAGAGGGCATTGGATGGGTACTCAGTGCTGGGTGGGCTGCTGAGCACAGGGTGCTCACAACCACCACCAAGTTTTGAGAGCTCCTGAAATATTAAATATAAATATTTCCACTAGAGGGTGTCAGGGACCCAGCCAGGGAGAGTCCCAAGGCCCAGCTGCCAGGACCAGGAGCAGGAGATCAGAGCCGCTCTCCACTGGCCAGGGCACCCCTCCTCAGGAAGCCTGCACACCCAGCTCCAGTCAAACCCACCTCAAATGCACACACCCCAATAACACGCCATCAACAAGCACTCGGTGAGCTAATTACGGCTAACTTCAGGACAAGGAACTGGCTTGCACTCTTCCAGGAAACAGGTAGGGAGCAGAGAATGGAGTTCCCAGGTGTGCACTGGGTGCACATCTCAACACACTTTTCTCCAAGCCCCAGGACAGGTTCCATTTCCAGCAGCTCCCAGTGCTGTGCTGAACTCTGCCCACGCACACGAGGATGATCCAAGTGTCTCACTTTTCCCCAGGCTGGCTCTGGTTCATCCTTGGGTCTCCAAAACCCCAAACACCTCCAAGGGGTAGGCTATCAAAGCTTTTATGAGCCAACACAAAGCAGAGACCTACGAATGTTCTCTCTGCTCCCAGGCACGGCAGCAAACCTGCCTGAGACTCCCCTTCCTCGCTAAGCGATGCAGGAGGAGCATCAGGCCGGGAGCCAGAGGCTCTCCAGCTCGAGCTGGTGAAACAGTGCTGTGAAAATCACTTAGCACCACAGCAGTCTTACACTTCAGGCTCTTCAGGAGTAAAACAACTTAGATAGGCTACCCAATACAGCTGGGCCATCTCAGGTCCACTGCAGAGCAAGCAAAACCCACCAATCTCTTCTTCCTTTGCATTTCCTTGCAGCTTTTACCCACTGATACACTTCAGAGACATGCTATGGTGCTATCCTGTGTCCCCAGCTGCCTGCTTCATACCACCTGGACAGAGCTAAGCTTACCAAGTATCAAGTGTGAACTGTTTAGGAAGAACAAATACATGTGTTCCCTACTCCTAAGAAGCTGCTTCTGGCTAAGACATACTCCCTGGATTTTGCAGGGATTTAGTGCAAGAGTTATGTTTCCATCTGCCCCACAACATCTTGTTGCCCCAGAGGGATCACAGCTCAGCACCAATAATCCTCCTCCCAAAACCCCTCTGGACGTGTGTTCAACACAGAAACAAGTTGCTCAAGGGCAACAGCAATGCCAGAACCACCCTGGTGAGCACAGAGGCGAGCACTGGGAGGCACCTGAAGGGTAACGAGGGTGGGAATGTGAGGAACAGGAACACGGTGCTTTGTTATTAGACTCTGAAAAACCTGCTAACCCTTCTGTGGCCACCCATGCCATTCCAGGGAAGGAGGGAGGGCCTGCCACCAGAGACACTCCAATGCCACAAGAAGAGCTGGAAGGGACCTGTTGTCTCCCAGTCACCAGAAGCTCTCAGGGATCCAGGTTCCTTCCATCCCTCCCCCAGAGCACCACTGATTCCTATTCCGTACAGGATCCAAGCACGTGCGCGGGCGTGCGGCGGGAGGGAGCGGGCGGTGATAAGGCAGGAGCGGTATCTAGATTAGCAGTGTAATCCTCTGGAGCCCTCGTGCCTGGCAATTAGCTGCACATGCTGATCCATACCTGCTGCAGCACACCAGGCACTCCTCCCTGTCAGTCACGAGCACGTGGAGCGCCTTCAGCAGGGAGGAAACACACACCGTGCTATGCTGCAAAACTGATGAAGACCCTCAATGTCACCTTCCCAAGTGGAAAAATATCTGAGCTGATCACGCCACTGGCAGCATCTCTTTAGCTTGTCTAATTTTTAAGTAGCAGCCGGAAACTCTCAGGTGGCTGCAGGCAGAGGAAAGCTTTGTTTCTACTGCCACTGCTCATAAGTTCCCCTCACTGCCCAAGGTCCTACCTGAGACCAGAATATGAGGAGGGAAACCTACCACCCCAAGAGGTATTTTCACTGTGACTGAGGGTGCAGGGTCTCTGTGCAGAACTTTCCCTCTTCTCTTCCTTGCCTACCAACATACAGCCACAGGCTCTGGGTACCATGGGGAAAAATGAGTATTAATAGTCTGGTTGTTTGGGGATTACTTTCCTTCAGCAAAGACCCATCTGCACTGAAAAATAAGGATGGTTACAGACAGATAAATGACCAGAAATTGTTTAACTAAACAAAAAAAGAAATCATACACTTTTCTGAAACAGTGGATTCCCTTCAAGGTCCTGAAGGGGTAAGCAGTATTACCGCTGTGGTTGAAAGAAAAGCAGTTAAAATATACTTTTCATCTTCATGGAAATACTTAAGTCTTACTTTAAATGAGAAGTTTAACAACAAAGCCACTTTCAGTTGCAACACAATCAAGAAATGGATGGTGAAGCGCTGAACTCATTTGCACTCATATCACTGCAGCATTCTGTGGTAAGAGCAGGAGAAAAACAGAATAAAATAACACATCCCCAGGTTGCGTGCTTGCAGCTTTCTTAAAAGGGCAGTTTGCTACTGATTCAGCTGCTGGCAGAAGACAGGAGGGGAGCTGAAGAGTTAAGTGACACAGCATGGCAGTTGTTTCACAGCAGCAGTAATAAATCCTCCGATTACAATGGTATCCTTGTTGGTACATTAACGACTGCCTGGAATGATTATGCCAATAGAAATGCATCTCCCAATGCAACTGGGTGAGTTCAAGCAGCAAGTGAGAAAGGGCACAGGAAAAAAACCAAAAAAACAGAAGTAACTAATGTAGGAGAAAGGGGAGAAGAGAATCAGACAGAAGACGCCAAGAAGTGGAAATTAGGTCAGCTTTCCGACTCAGGGCCTGAACTTCTCCGTGCTTGCTGTGGGCTCCGCTAGTCACGCGTCCAGCCTACCCGGCTGAGGCTGAGGCTGTGCTCCCTGCCAGGCAGTGGCAGAGGATCCCACTGCACAACCTGCTCTGTGTCTCCAGGATGAGCCTTGGAAGAGGCGCTTCCCAGACAAAGCCACACATCTGAGCTGTGTGAGACCCCTCAGATGTCACGGATATCAGCCAGCGTGTCCACCCAAGGCACATGGGACAGCAATGATCTCCTGCAGCTTCCCAAGCCCCACACAGACCCACAGGGGTTGGCAGCAGGTACCCCAAGACCCCCCCCAGAAAGCCCCTCCCTGTGCACCCAGGGCACATGTGCAGGGGGAGCAGACGTGCTCAGCTCCAGTTCTGGCTTGTCCTTGATGGACCTGGCAGACTTGAAGCCTTCTGAACCTCTCACAAGTGCTTCAGCTCCAGGAAAAAGGACACCTGCCCTCCCCTTTTCCCTCGGGTTTTGCTCTGGGGCTCCAGCCTCACCAGCACAGTGCTGTTCAGATCATTTCTCTGAGTGGATGCTCCTCCAAAAATGCTGGCCCCCTTCCCCTGACTGCTTTGGGTGCAGCATGGCAGGTGCTGGGACCACACTCACAGCCCCTGCCCTCAACTAAAGCTGCTCTGGGGAACAGGAGAAGCCAGGCTCCTGCTAACAAGCTCCTTCTCCTCTATCCACCTATGTCCCAGAGCATCCCAAGGAGCATCTGGTTATTAGGACAGCTAATTTAGGTGGAGAAGTTCAAGCGACCTCATTAAAATAAAAAAAAAGCAAAGACGAGAAACCAGAAAGGGGTGGTAAAAGGACAAGGCGGCATCCAGCAGTGAGAGTCATCATTTGTTCATTAAGCAAAAATTATCTGGAGCGTCAGTGGAGCGAACCCTGACGACAGCAGCCCAAAGGGCAGAGACGCTGGGGACAGAGAGGCGGCCGAGGAGCTCCATGAGCTGGGTGCATGGCAGAGAGCACAGGATTCATCCCTGCTGCCATCTCCCAGCCAGCACAGGAAGGAAAACCTTTACCCCCTCACACATGCACACTTTTTTTGCAATTCTGCTCTGAGAGGTAGACGCTCTCTGCAGGGACTGTGCAAATCAGTCTGCAAGTAAAAAATAGGTTTGAGGAGGTGGCAGAGATGACATGCAAAAGGACAGGGATGTTTGCTTCTCTGCAACGAGGAAACTGCTGCTTGGGGACAGGTTAGATGTCCTGCTCTGCTACTCAACACTTGACAGGAGGTGGTTCCTGGATGGGCTCTGTGGTCACAGCACACCCGGACACGATCCAGGCCCATTGTGGCACTGCCCAGCTCCCACAGCTCTCCCAAAGGTAACGCTCACACCCTGGGGCTCTGCCCTGGGCGACGCTGGCCCTGGGACTTGTCCCTGCCCCAGCTGCTGTGCTCAGTGACACTTGGCCAGGCTGCCAGCCCAGCCCAGCCCCACCAAGCACCCCACAGACCCCTCCAAAGCAGAGCCCAGGGGAGACACCCAGGGAGGGCAGCAGTGGGCTGCAGACCACCATGCACCACACCGGCCTCTCACCAGTGCAGGCAACAACCTCCAGCAGCAAGCCAAGGTGAGACAGACCACAAATCCCTCCTCTGCCTCCCTTCCTCTTCCACAGTCTCACCTCTGTGAGGGTTTAGCTCTCTCACTGATCCCGAGCACCAGCAGCTTAAGGCAAGCCTAAGCCACGGCAAACACAAGGGCAGAGCGCGTCAGCACGCAACTCTTCCACCGAGGGTAAAGCTGATATGTTTTACTTAACAGCACTTGGGAGCTAAGAGCAGGCACGTGGGAATTTGCTGTGGCTTAAAGAGGCACAGGGCAACCTGCTAAGCCACAGCCTCCTGGAGCCTGCAGGACAGGCAGGGAAAGCAGAAAAGGAGCAAACGTGGAGCTGACGCAGCTTGGGCTCCACTGAAGCTGTGCTGGCAACACTGTCTTAATGTTTTACACCTCGGAAGCTGAAGCTAAGAAATGACAGAAATAGGAAGCTTAGAAAATCCTTTCTCCAATTTTTTGAAAAGCCTGATTTCATTCCACCTAGTGCACTTAAGGAGGCAGGCAGGCAACAGGAACAGCTGAACAGGGAGAGTCGTGTCGTATCATTTCGAAACACATCTCAGGCCACATTCCCCCCGGACTATAATAACGTTTGTGGTGCTTTGTAGTCAGGTAAGTCGCCCTTCTCGAAAATCAATTTTCAAGGAGGATTCATTCTCCTCCACCTCGACTATACAAGCAACACTAGGAGATAAGAGTGCAAGAGCTGCTTTCAGAGATTAGTGCCCCCGCTTCAAGAGCTCGGCAGAGATCACAGAGGAGGTCAAGGTGTGCACGTGAGAGCTATTTTTCCTTCACTTATTCAATAACGAGGGTTCTGAGACCTGCAAGCACCTTTCTCCCACCTGCCTTTGGGCACCTCACCAGTCCCTAGAGATGCAAAGCCCATGACCACAACTTCCAATACTCCCTTCTGTCCTGCTCCTTAGGCTCAGCAGTGATTTATTTTTGCCTCCAGGGCAAGACAACACAGACCAAGACACACTTGGGAGATGGTTTTTGCAAGCAGAATCTGAGTCTCTCCCCTCCAAAACCCACTTTTCTGCTGAACACACAAGAATAGAGCATTTCAACCCTCACAAGCAAAGTACCGAAGAAAGCAGAGAATCAGGCTTTACTCTCTATTAATATAGCTAAAATTCCTGTCCAGCCCAGCTCTGGGTCTTAAGCTTCCATGGAAAGACAAAGAGAGAACACCAGCATCCTGATGCACAGACAGGGAAGGAGAAAATCACATCCTTCACATGCAGATTACTGAGAGACACAGGATGGCTAATAAGTAGATGAAAAGAAGTTTTGCAATCTAAGGAAAATAAACCAAACCCATACAAACTAAGTGGGAATCTTTTCTTCACCCATCAGTCCTGTTTAAAGCATGGAAATTATTCATAACGTATTATACAAACATACAGCTTCACCAGACAATAACCATCTAGCGAGCCACAAAGTCAGCATGAGCTGGAGGGATTTCTGGAAGCTGGAAGGAAGGGTGGTGACTCTTTTGCATATTTCCAAGCTACTTTCTTCCAACAAGGTTTTGGCAGGTCAGAACTGTTACTCTGAAGCTGGCACTCTCATGATGAATGAAAGGCACAGTCTGGCTCTTGCAGGATAGAGTCCAAGTTCCCCAGCCACAAGGACCACCTGCTCTCCTCCTTTACTAGAGACCGAGGAAAGCAGAATTAAGATGAATAAAGCAAATCCAGCCAACCAGTTGACAGTCTTCTGCCATCTAGTCAAGGTAACATCCACTTCTGCAAATCTATTTTCCTGAGAAGTTTATTTTCTACTGTACTTCTGCAACTTTGCCTCTTACTCACATAGCTATGGTCTTCTCTCCCTCTCCAAGCTTCTTCTAGTTGAGGTGGTGGTAACTATAACTAAAAGGGAGGTGAAAGGCTCTTTTTGAAACTTTTGGGCTTTGGAGACTGTGCAAAAAGTGCAATTGTGTAGCAACAAGCTAGTCTGGAAAAGCTAATGCGGCATGCACAACCAGCTGACTTTCTGCATGACAGTGCCTGACATCTCTGTATTAAAATATTTTAATAATTGTATTTATTTTTATATGCATTGATCTCAGCAGCACAGACACGCCATTCATGGTTACAGTCAGAAGGGAAAGCTCAGTCTTCCAAACTACAGGTAGGTCTCTCAGGACACAGTGCTCCAAGTTTTCCAGGACACCCCAAATCCGTTGCAGGAGACTGTGGGCATTTAAAAATAACTGTTCAGGAAATAAATCTCTCATTGAAATAAGGAGAAGATGCTTTTGGCGCACCTGCCATTAACCCAAAGGCGCGCAGTGCATCAAAGCGGTGCATTAAGAAACCCACTCAAAACAGTAAAGAAAGTAAGTCACAAAATTAACTAGTAAATAGGAAGTTTCCATGATGTCTCCAGAACAGAATCAATAGCACTGACTCCAGCAGAACTCAGCATTTTATTTATAGGGCCTCCAGCCCTTCTACTGGTGAAGCCTCTGAGCGAGAGCCAAGCACAGCTGACACGCTCCTGTCCCCAGATCCACGGACAGCTCCAGTTTTCCCACTCTGTGCTCGTTTCACCATTGCATTGGAGTGCAAAAGGCTCTGCAAGCTGCCAGCCTCCCAGCTGCTGCTCCCTACCCTGCAGGTAAATGGCAGAACGGCCAGCACGAAGCATTTCACTCAGGCTGCTGCTTCCCGGGAATGCCCCGGGCAGAGGTGGGCTCTGGAGTTTAACTGGCTGAGACACCCAGAGAGAAAGGCCTGGGAACAGCAGCAGATACCCTGCTGGTTGCTGTCAGCTCAGCAGATGGAGGAAAGCACAGCATAATGGAAACACCACCAACTCACATCAGCCTGAAATGACTCCTGAGCAGAAGGAGGGCGAGGGAAGGGCTCAGCAGTTACAGAAGGAAGGATCCCTAAATGCCCTGGGCTGCTATGAAAGAAAAATGAGTGAGCAAGACAGAAGGTAATGCTTTTAAGACTGCTGAAAGACAAGAGTGTTCAGGAGGGGCTTCTCAGCACTGCAATATTCTTGGACAGTCTCTTCTTCCATCTTCACCGTTTGTACCAGCCTCTGGCTGGTAAATGCTCTCAGGCTGACCTCTTCCTACAGAAATGTAGGCTTCCAGAGGAGACAGTGTAGTTTGCACCAGTCTCCCACCTAGCTTTATCAAGTGGCCAATGCTTTGTGAGTGGCTGAAGTTCTCAAAGTGAGAGATAAGACAGCAGTTCACAAGTAAGTGTCGCAGGTTTCACTAAATAGCTGGAGAAGCAGAAGAGATACCCACCACATACTAACATTCCTCTGTGGAAAACAATGAAATGGTTGGTCAACCCTCAGACACCAAAGAAGTCTCCTGGAAGATAACCAGGGAGGTATGGCAACCAAGGAAAAGCAACCACTGCACTTCATTAGATACTTAGCACTTCAACCATGAAGCAAATCCCCCAGGAAACCAAACTTCACTAGTTCTTCTGCCCACATTTCTTCTTCTTTCTTTTACAAAAATCTCCATCAAAGGTAGCACCGGTATCAGCATTCTATCCTGCTTAAAACAGGGGACCCACTCACCCACTCAAACAAAAAAACCCACTGCAGGTAGACTCAAGAGCCTTGTTTTGTGGCATAGCTAGGACACGTCCTCCCTTCTTGCTTATCACTGTTTTGTTTCCTGTAACAAAGCAGGACAATTTTAAGGGCTATCATACTTCAGATCACAGCTAAATTCCTACAAACACAGCCTTCAAAAAGGAAGAAAAGAGCTTAAGACTGTTTATTTTCTTCTGTTACATTAAAATGCTATGAAGGTTTTTTTCTTTTTCCACGTAATTATTCTGGTGGGAGTTTTTTGTGTTCTAAAACCCTTCCTTGAGCACATTAGGTATTCAAGTCTCCTGTGCCCGGGCAAACTCAAGGGTGACTGAAGAACTAGTGGAATCATGACAGCACAGATGGGAGAGGGGGGAAATCAATACATAAGGGAAGGGAGCTTCAGCCGGACTCTTTACAATTCCCATTAACAGGCACACTTAGGAAAGAAATTCCTTGGGAAAGACTCTCTACACCTGTGGCCTGTTGGCAGAGATGGCCACGCCTGAGGCTCCAAGCAGCTCTTTCAGCCTGGTTCTTTGAAATGCCACCTCTCTATAGCAAAACAGACTATACAGCAACATCGTAAGCTGCCGCCCCAAAATAAATAAGCAGGGAAGTGATTTTAAAAATAAAAAAACCCAAACATCCTTGTTTAAGAAAAATGTTCATTCTTCTAGCCATCACTGGAAAAAAACCCCAAAACCACAACATAAAAGAGACAGAAAGCTATTTTCCCATAAAATTCATTGCAAGTTTATTTGAGTACTCGATCATCCTCAGACATTCTGGATCTATTAAGATCTAGTTTATGCCAGAAAAATCCACACAAAGTGATTTCAGTTAAACTAATGCAGCCTCTTATCCTTGCTGTTAAAACAGATAGTTGCAGCAGACTTTAATCCATGCAGTTCACCTTGATAATTTCAGGAATTTAAGAGTATCCACAAAGGCGTGGGGGTAACAAGACTGTGGAAAAGACACGCAGGCAAAATGCAAAACTCACTACCTCACACGTTGCAAGTAATTTCAAGCCAATTCCTTTCATGCCACCAATGCAAATTCAGCCCCCAAGAGTACCCAGAAACAATATGAGAAAAATGTGGAGATTAAATTCCTAGGAGGCTGACAAATGCTCCTCCCTCATCCACAGAGCTGCTGAGGTGCACGCCACCACACTGAGAACATGGAGAGCACGGCCTTCCACTGGATTTGGGCAAGTCTGGCTTGGGAACTCTTTCCTACGGCCCAAAAGATGTTTGCCTGGGGAAATGCAACCTGAGAGTGGGTAAGAGGCAGCTACATCCCTGAGAAATGTGTCATGTTCACCCTGAACACAGCAGTAGAGACAGAGTGGGTGGATGTGCAGCCTAACACAGGCTACCAGCACTGGCTTGCTGAGTTCCACCTCCACCAGTCTCCTCCTACCTTTTTTTTTGCATTTATTTCAAGCAATTAGGTCCCTGTGATTTAACATTTTTCCTTTAAGGAAAAAAGTAATAATCTATTTTCCACCTCTGGAGTCCATGGGTGACTGCTGTGGTTTTGCCCTAGGTGCTGACCAATAAATACACTCTTGAGAGAGGTTTTGAGACAGGACTTTCCACTGAGCTATGCAGCACTGGCTCCCTCCTGGAAATGTTATTTCCACAGAAGGACTGACACATGCATGGCTGGTGGATGGCAGCAAGACTGTCCCTGGTGGGACTCAGGCAGACCTTAAAGAAATTCCTCTGCTGGGGAAGGAAGAAAAGCAAGGTCAATGAACTCAAACTTTTCCCATTTTGTGTGCACAGCTACTCACGGAGATGGGCAGCACTGAAGACCCCAGGCTGCTTTGGAACAACCATATTCTTCCACCTGCCTGTCTGTGGGTCACACCTGACCTCCCAAAAATGCACACAACATCACACCTCCCCAGAGCACAGTCTGACATCTTTATCCATCAGAGCCATGTCCTACCAAGCCAAGAAACCCCCAGCAGCACCAAGGACCTACAGAGAAAGACATGGCCACCTTACAAATCCTCACAGTAGCCCAAGAGGTTGGCTCCTCCTTAGCAAGCGGGGTGCCATGATCTTTCTTTTCGAAAATCAACAACCACCTCCACTGACACAGCAAAACACACCAAAACAGGGCAGACATCCCCCTGCAGCATAACCTTTTTGGGTGGAAAATAGCAGGATTTTCCCAAGGTGTGATCAAAGTCCCTTTCCTTTGCTGACTGGTGGCGGGAGCACTTTGTTGGCTGGGCAACCCCAGGCAAGCACTGAAGCACTGCCTCTCCAGCCCCCCTGCATCTGAACAAAAGCCAGCAGTGCCCTGGGAGAGGCTTTGCTTACTGCCCGTGCAGCAGCTCCTGACACACCCCAGAAAGGAAAGGCTGCACTGTAACCTGCAGCCCCAGAGAGGCACAAAAGGAGGACACCGTCGGCTTTACACACTCAGGAAACTTCACCTCACCAAAAAAATAATTGCAAGGTTCGGGCTATGTTTGTTTTTCCAAAGCCCCCAGCAGCTGTCACATTATTAGAGCAGATTACAGAGCATCTCTGCTCTCATGCTCAATCGCACACACCTGTGAAAACCTCTCATTTTCCTTTTAAATATTTCCCTCCTTCCTGTCTTCCACTTTTTATTATTCTCATTGTTTCTCTGCAAGCTCATTTATCTTCAGAGTCAGCCATTTAGATTTTAATAAAAGGCTTCACTGTCTATCCCCTTTTTTCTTCAAAGGCCGCGATTTATTTTTCTGCCTCTTCTCGGTTCCCCCCAGCCTAATTGTTATTATTTTTAACCTTCAGTAGGTTTCCTTTGCTTTCTTCTCCATTCCAATCAGTCCCTGCTCCTGTTTTCCCCTCTCTGTACCAAGTCCCTTTCATCCCTCACCTCCCTCTCCGCCCCTGGCCAAGCATCCAAATACACGCGGAGCAAGCGTAACCAAACATAAATATGAAAGGGATCATCCAATTTCAGCAAAACGCTTGCCCCTACCTATTCAAATATTTAACTTGCAATGGCTAAGCCCAAGAAGATCATAATTTTTTTTTTTTTTTTTTTACAGACTTCTGCAGGTCTTTAATAAACCTCAACCTGCACCTCGATGACAGCCAAAGCTGCAGTTGCTGAGCTGTTTCCTATGCATTACAGCAGATTTGCTCCAAGGTAAGCAAGAAGGACGCCTGGACTCGAATTAGAAGCAAGGAGATTTCATTCCCCAGTTGCTGGTTTATTGAAATTCAATGCCTCCCTCTCACCTGACGCTTTGTTATGCTAACCCCTACCAGCCAGCAAAGATTTCCAGCCCGTGGGGAAGGCAAGCAGCCACACTCCCACTGAACCCAGGGAATTGTGTCCTGCAGGCCCCATTCCCATCGAACCCAGGGAATTGTGTCCTGCAGGTCCCATTCCCACTGAACCCAGGGAATTGTGTCCTGCAGGTCCCATTCCCATCGAACCCAGGGAATTGTGTCCTGCAGGCCCCATTCCCATTGAACCTGGGGACCTGTATCCTACAGCAAGACCTGCGGGTGGAGGCGTTGACCNTCCCATCGAACCCAGGGAATTGTGCCCTGCAGGCCCCATTCCCACTGAACCTGGGGACCTGTACCCTACAGCAAGACCTGCAGGTGGAGGCGTTGACAGGGACTCCTGTGGAGCACATCTCTGTCCCACTGCCCAAAAGAGGGGCCCCTCCTCCTAAAGGAAGGTGTCACAAAAGGCACTCCATGCCAGGGGACACCAAGTGACGGCCACATCTTGCACCAGATTATGGCAAGGGCTGTGGTGAGCTCCTCTTGCCTTACAGGGGCAGGAACTCGTGGGGTTCTGAACCCCTTGCACAGGGCACCCATGAGGGTCCTGCACTGCTACTGCATGAACTCTTGCTATCCTTTAGACACCACGCAACCATTTCACCCCTGTGGGCAACGAGGAGGGGAGGAAGCTGTCTCCTGCTGGGAACACACATCTCCCACCACGTTTCCACCTTCTGTGCACAGGCTTGCGGACCTGAGAGAGCGGCTGAGCTGGAGGAGCTCAGGGCTGAGCAGCCAGCCGGGATGCCAGCTATCCCAGCCCATCTCCACAGAGCTCTCTGCTGCACAGTGACGTCTGAGAAGAAAGATTAAAGCCCCAGGCAGCTCACAATACCCTGGGATAAGCATATTTGGGAGCTGCTGGCCCCTTTACCTCACTGCTCCGCCTGGGGAAAAACACAGAGGCACAAGGAGGGCATGACAAAGATACAGACAAGGAAACCACGCTTGGAGTGCAACAGAGCCCTCACTGGAGAGTCATACTGCACTTAGCAAACATTTCATTAGAAGCAAACCCTCCTGAAGGGAAGGAAATAGCATCTTTCTTTTCCAAAACAGGGGAAAACACGCAAAAGCTGAACCGTACATGCCCCTGGGTGAGGCAGTAAGACAGCCTATCCTATAAACGCCCACCAAGGAGTTTTGACATTGCACTGCCATAGCATTGGCAAAAATACTGCATTTACAGAGTGGAACAGGACTGCAGAACAAAGTAATCTAACTCTCCATGCCTTCTCCCCATTTCTAAAGGAGACAGAAGGCTGCTTCAAGTGGTAGTAAAGACTTTACTCGGGGCCAATCTGGGTGCACAAACATGGCTGAGAAAGAATTTATCTATTTTTGCTTTATCTGTACTGTGAATTAATTCCGATGTTTTACGCTGGCTGTTTACATCCACTCCCAGCTCTGGAGATGCCCTCAGTAATGTGGAAAGCCTTGGGTGAAGTTTTGCTGGAGCAACCCTACAGCAGCGCTGGAAGGGGCTCCTGCCTGCCCAGCACACACCCAGGCACCGCCAGCAAGGACCTCAGGCTCTGCTGGGAAGAAGGTGCTTGTGCTTAGCATCCCACAGGAAAAGCAGGTCTCACCAGTACAACCAGCCCCACAGCAGCTGGCTGTGAGCTCCGCAGAGAGAAAGTTTTTTTAAAGCACCCCGAATTCCCCAGCGTCCCTCCGGCTGCTTTCCCACAAAGCAGACCTCAACCCAGCCTCTCGCTAGGAGAAGATAAATAAATAAAATAAAATACACCCGTGTGTGGGCTCATGCAATTTTNGGGGCAGGGAGGGATTACGGTGCCACTTGTTCAAAGAGCTCCCGTTTATTCCACATCTGCGATCCCTTCTGAGCTCCCGGCAGCAGCGAGGAGTACGAGAGGTACAAAGCGAGCGCAGCGCGCGCTGAGCTGTCTCTGTTGTAGTCACCGTCTGCTGCTCATGTCTCAGAGAGCACCCCGGGGAGCCACTCCTCGGTGCTGTGCCAGCTAATTACACACCGACAGAAGCACCTGGAGGGGGGAAAACCAACGGGAGAGGAAACCAAGCGTCCTAAAAAACAGTGGGTAACTTAAGGCAGGGGGCAGGAGCTAGGGAGAGCAGACCGGCATCCCATGGGACAGGGGGAGAGAGCACCCTGAGCTCCACTGGGAATGGTCTTGCCCCAAAGGAGCAGGGACACTAGAAGAGGAGAAGGGGACAGTGTGACAGCCTGGACCAGGCATCAAGGAAAGATGGGTGGCAGAGGAACACTGAAAATGTAATTGTGGGCATCTCTGGGGTGGAAGGAGAAGGCAGTAAGATGGAGCAATGGCTTGAAAAGTTTTGGGTACCACTACCTCCAGAAGTGCCAGGCAAAAAGCTGCAGCTGTAGGAGAGTGAGAGAAGCTGGTGGGTTGTGGGGATATCATGATGCTTGGCATCTGTGTCAATGCCTGATGTGCTTCAGAGGTGAAGGAGAGGAGCTCATGGCAGGAGCAGAAAGGCAGCTCCATCTCTCACCTGACCACACAGCCCTGCAAGCCCCCACTCCTGGCTCTCAGCGGGCCTGCTGCTAAGCCAGCAATACCACTGCTCACCAGCCTCACAAAGGAACACAAAATGCTTAATAACCATTTGGGAAGTGGTCTATTCACCTCAATACCTCCCTCACAGACACCTGAGAGCCACCAGCTGTAGGGAGAGGCAGAGGCAACTGAGCTGCTCAGGGGGGGCTCAGGTATTAACCCGCCCCCAGCCCCTGGAACCTGGACACAGCTCCCAGATGGGGATTAAAGCCAGCAAAATGAGAATTTCAAACACACACCCTGCAGCAGCAAATAATCAGGTGCCAAGAAGGAGATTACTCCTGTGGGGCCGAAGGAAACAAAGGCCTAAGAGCTGGTCTGTTTAAGAAGCTGCTGCTGCTGCTGCTTCTCCTAGATGAACACAAATCCAACCAGGAGGAATCTGAGGGCAGAGCCTGCGTGAGAAATACTGATTGCTAGGAAATATAAGCCTCTGATTTCATGCAGATCCACAACAAGTGGCACGAAGATCCCTGCAATAGCTGCTAGGCAGAGGCGGTGAGTCAGGTAGTCTCCCACCCAGGTTGTACCACAGGATGCATGCTTCAGAGCTTATTTTAGCTGATGGTGAGCAGACCACAGAGCCTCCTGCAGCAGTCCCTGCTCTGCCAGCTCCCAGACCTTCAGCAGGCAGCACACAGCACCCTTGGGCAATGACTGCCATGCCTTGACAGATGAGCAACAGCTCCTCGTATGGGGTCAAAGTGACACAGGCCATTGATGGAGCAGCGGGGCTATGGGGATGTCCTTCACACGTCACAAAGCCTGATTATTTTGGGGGGACACACACACCAGCCAAGCTGGAGGGGTCGCTGTACCTGCAGAGCTGAAAGAGCAGTGCCCTGGTCAGGATTTACTTGTTCAGGGGACCGTCCATTCAAAGCCAAGATGGGGCATCCCCCAGCACAGAATGAGGAACTGCTCCCCACTTGCAAGCAGATGCAGCCAGTGCTCCTTTTGGGAGGAGGCTCTTCCTGCACTCAGCTGGCAGTCCACTCCCAGCTCGAGATGTTCGTGCGCTCCCTACTGAGGGGCTGGCCGTGCGTCATGACAGGCTTCAAGAGACATACCCCTGATGCTCGTGCCGCTGCAACAGGAACATGGTTCTCAGTCAAGCAGCCTCCAGCAATACCACCTTGGGCTGTGATCTTGTCAGGTTTCATAAGCTTAATCAGGCTCTGCTCTGGCTGGCGAGCAGGGGTTTCACAAACAAGCTGGCTGGCTGTCCTACTGCTCCACACAGCATCCCTGAACGCTCAACAGCGGTGCTAAGCCCTGGCAGTCAATGGGAGGACTCACATTTCAGTCTCGTCAACTTCAGCCAGAAGATAGTAAGGGACAGGACGGGTGGCCCTGTGGGCATCAGCTCAGTGGACCAGTAACAGGACTGGGACTGTGGTGCCTGGCTCAAACTCTTAACACTTTAGCAGTGATGGAAAGCACCTTCTAGTGTTTCAGAGAGAGATCCAAGGAGGGGAGGGCTCTGAAGTGGCTCCTGGGGGCACACGTGTCATCTAAAACATCTCATTAGTGCAAACTGTCCACAGCTATCCAGCTTGACTTAGCCCTGCCAGAGCATCCTGTGGCCTGAACACACCAAAGGAGACAGCAAGTCCATCTTGCTGTACTGATGGTCTGTGACAGGGCTGCCTGCAGAAACTCATCCCACTGCTGCCACGGGGCAGCTCAGCACCCATGCAGCACCCTGCTGCGCTTTTCACTGCAACAGGCTCCAGCTAAGCCTGGCCCTGTGGGCACAACCCAAACCCACAGCACTGCTGCCCAGCCCAGCACAGCCCACCTCTGGCATCCTGGTTCCTCCTCTCCCCTTCCTTCCATCCACATCAAACCCTCACCACGAGCCCCTGGAAGCAGATGAGATCTGAGGAGGCCGGTGTCTCCGAGGATGGGCACGCAGGACACACTGCTCTGGACACAAGAGAGCTGAAAGGATCTGAGAGTGCCCGGCACCAGCGCCTCACTCCCCACTGCTCACCAGTCCCTGTGACTCACAAAGTCACTTCAAAAGGAGCTCCTCAAAGCACCATCACTGCCTCTGACATCCCAGTCACAAAGGGAGAGGAATAAAGGGTAGGAGACAGCGGTGCAAAGGTAATTACTGCATCCTGACAGCCCTGATGGAAGACAGCACTGAAACCCCCATTGTCTGCTCTGGAGCCAAAAGCCTGAAACAGCATCTAGGGCACTCGAAGGACACATGGAAAGGGCAGGGGAAGAGGCCCCACAAAGCCGTGCAGGAGGAGGCCGGGACACTCCTTCCACCCCAGGCACAGTCCCTCTCTGGTCATCCCCATTTCAGCTCTCCCTGCTTCAGTACCTCCAAGATGCCAACCTACACACCCCACTGCTCGCAACAGCACAAAAACTCCCATCCAAGGTCTTCCACCTGCCACTTCCACAGTCTCTCCTCCCTTTGCCTTCCCAGTGCTGCTGTTCCTGCTTTTCTTCCTGCTCCCTTTTCAGCTCTCTTTCTTCCTTCCTCACATCTTTTGCTTGGTTTTTAAGCCACTCACCTCCATCTCCCTCAGCCCACTCACTGTCTGCCTTGCAAGCTTTCATTTGCTCTCCTTCACACTGCCCAGCACTGGGATGACCACAACCTTCCCTCTCCCCCAGTAAGGGCAGGAGTGCCATAATCCCCTATCCCACAGCAGTCAAAGGGCTCCATCTTTGGCTCAGCTTACCCTGCACCCCAGGACTCTGCCTGGAGGCGGGAACCCCTCATGCAAAGGAATGCTTTTCCTTGTACCAGTCCTCTGGATATGCTCATACACTCATCTGGCTTCTGCTGCTGTACTTGAGACGGGCTTTTCGGATGATGGGCAGTGCTCCTGACTTTACTCATGAGATAACCTCTGCAGAGCCAGCACACAGATGAGGCCTGAGTAGCAACCCTGGACAGTGACACACTGGCCCAGGACACGACTGCAGCAGGCAAGACACTGGAAGCACCCCTGTGGCCATAGCCCATCCCGCACGCTGCCCCAGAGCAGCTGTCTCTCTCAGGGTGGCCCTTCTGGCCTGCACCCACAACAAAGGAGCTCCTTGAAAGCACAGAATCCTTCCAAATTACGGACTCATGCCTCTGGTAACGCCACCTCTCCACCCACCTTCCCCTCCCCATAGGTAAACACTGCTGTGCCAGAGCTCCCCCCTTCCAGCCCCAGTGCCAGGTGGGCCACCCATCGGGCACAACCATCACCTGCAGCTTTGCAAGGAGTCCTGTCTGTGGACAGGTGGCATCAGTACACCTGAGAGAGCTCAAAAGGTGACAACAGACTGCCAGAGCACCTGTGGTCATCTGTGGCATGCTGATGCAATTTTTCTGCAATTTTTCAGCGGACAGAGAGCCCAGCATTAACCCTCTGATAAGTAACCTGCTGCTTCGGGATGTCTTCGCTTCCATGCAGCAGCACAATGCCATAAAGAAAACTGATCTCTCTAAACCTTCTCACCCTCAGTGTGTTTGGCATTACAAGTTACAATCAGGAAATGCTTTTGGTAAGAAATGGCTTTATAAAAATCTTGCTCTCTTGAATAGGCAGCTAAAAATGAAGGATGACAGGGTCTGAGCAAGTTAAGTGCTCAGAGCACATCGTGCCCAGGACTCAGGCATTCCTGTCCAGAAAACCCTGCCTGCCACGACACACTTCCCCAGGGCAGGCATCCCTAGCTCTACATTTCCTTGGAGAGCACTAAGTTATCATTTTAACTCGCAAGCAGTAAGGAATAAAGCCCTGAAGGGCGCAATACACAATGTCAAGGAACGGGAGCAGGGCAGAGCAGGGACACTGAAGGGCATCCAGCCCATTAGTACCAACTCAGTCATCCACAATCCCTCAAGGCAGAGGCTCATTCAGACTTCAAATGGGGAGCAGAGCAGCCCCACCTCTTGCCTCCTCAGGGTAAAAATCACGCTTCTCTCTGCATTCTAAAGCGCCTTTGTTCGGGTTTGCCCTGTTAGCTCTGGCTTTTCTTTGTAGGCTCTCCAGAAACATCTCTCGTTGATGGCAAGGGCAAGAGGGGCGGCTAATCCCGTTCCATTAGCATCCTCTGAAATACCCCAAGGACTAGGATGCCGCCTGGGTGCAGGTGGCCAGAAGGCAGCTCTCACTAAGACAGCACGACTTCTGGATGTGTGCACACACATCCAGCCCCAGAGCCGTCTGCCATCAATAAAGCCTGCCAGAGGGAGGGAAGAGGATAAAGAAACAGGCCGCATGTGGCTCGAAAGGAGATTTTTCTCCTGCAGGCACAGCTTTCCCAATGCCAAAGGTCACCACTGCTCCTCTTTTCTGAAGGTGACACCAAACTCCTGAACTGGGGGGAGCACGTTATGTGTAAGAACAACTGAGCATCATCCCAAGGGGGCTGGGGAGGGTGGGTGGGACACCCCCAGCCCCCCATGCTCCTGAGGGCTGCAGCAGCACAACCCCTGATACCCCAGGGGGGCAGATGTAAGGTTGACAGAAGCCATCCCCTCCTCATGTGATGACCCAGCGGTGCCTGCAGCACTCTCATGTTCCATGCAGCCCTCCTTCCCATTACATTTCCCATTTATAAACAGCTGTTTGGCAGTATCACTAATCAGTGCTGCATGGAATAATGTTACGTTTCCCACCACATTACTATTTTATCTTCTATCCTCCCCACCTCCAGCTGCTGCTTTCCTTCCACCACCCCCAGCCTGGAAAGCAATAATACATCTCTCCATTTTATTCAGCCTCTACTTCTCCGATAACACAAACAATTTACCTACAACCCATGGAAAAAGAAAAAAAAAAGGCAAGTTTTTTTTTAAATTAAATACTGTTAAACCCACTTAAAATAAATACTTGCTGAAGGAATATCAGCTGGAGACTGCTCTCTGACTTATAATAATCCCACTGCGCCCAGGGAAATCCTCTTAAACCTGTATCAGATAAAGATTGTAAAACTGTTAGAGGGCTAAACTGACAGGGCAGCCACAGAATCAAGATGGAAAATTTCTCTCCCCAGCTTCTCCCTACCAAGGGGCAGCTCTGTCCCAGTGCAGGTCAGGTTTCCTACTCAGCACATAAAGCAAAGCCCCACACCACCTGGAGCTGAAGCGAGAGAGGAGAAAGGCCAGTCCTGCCAGGGCTTCAGGCTGAAGGAGGAGGAATAGGCTGCTGTGGGACCCAAAGCCTGCCTCTGAGAAGCACCAAAGAATTGCCTTCCCTCTTCTGTGGGTCACAGAAGCGGGGCAGAGACCCTCTGGAGCTTTAAACCTGAAGAAATCTCCCCATCTCCCCCTTCCCCACAACCCTTCTCCCCCGGATCCTCTAAATTAGAGATAAGGATTCCAAATCATCGGAGGGAGGGGTGGGATAGAAGCAGTGGGCTTTCAAGTCTAGTGCTATCTTATCTGAGATGACAAAAAGGATCTGATGTAGATTGGTAATGCTGCTAGGAGATACCGGGCTTGTGCTGGTCTGCTTTGCCTGAGCACTGGCCACCAGTTTGACTTGATGGGTTTCATAATTTTTCGACAAGAAGAAGTGCATCCACACCACAGGGAGCATTTCGTGGCACAGAGCTGAGCAATGGGCACTGCACTTCTCCTCTGCTACGTGGGGACTCCACTGTTCATCACCAGACCTACTTGTTCTCCAAGAGAACCCAAGGAAAGCATCGGCATCAACAGCAGGAACAGCTGCCCCTGCCTCTCAGGGCAGCAGAGCAACAGAAGCGCAGAGCAACCAACTCTGAGGGGCTGGAACTAAAGAACAAATAAAGCAATCCTCCAGGGAAAACGAATTAAAAAAAAAAACAAACCACGAAAGAGGAGTGGGAGGAAGAGTAAGCACAGCAAAAACCTCCCCAGGGAAGCACAGCAGGAAAAATAGGCAACGTGGAAGGCGAAGTTTTCAGTGGTAATCAAATAAGGGGCCGCTCCATCGCAGGATTTCTCAGTGCTGCAGCTGGCTGGAGCCACGGGGACCGTACTCCACTTTCAGAGTTCAGTGAGCAATTGCTAAGGCAGGGGACGGGTGCCATATGTTACCAGCTGCGCTCACAGCCATCGCTTTCCCCACTTAACGCTGAGAGACTCTTTGGAGGCACACGAGCACGGAAACCTGCGCGCTCTGTGCCTCTCCCCCGCCACCCGGTACTCCGGCAAGGCTGCCAGAAATGCCAACAGGCTCTGCCAGCGGCACTGGGAGCAGGTCCCCATGCCAGGGAGCCACCAGGCCGTGCTGGCTGCTCAGCACCCATGGCTGGCGGGGAGCTGCAGGTGGAAGAGATGGGTGTCCCTGAGCTCCCCTCCAGCGAGGCAGAGTGCACGGGAGGCAGGTACCAGGCTCTGCCCATCCCACATTACAGCCCGCTGGCTCCGCCACCTGCTCGCCTGACCCAGCCCAGCTTCTTCTGGCTCTCCTTTTGTGTGCAGTAATTTTTTTTTTTAGTATCTTCCAGAGCTTCTCTTAGTTGTGCATATAGTAAAAAAGTAATCATTGGTGGGGGGGGACGACAAGAAAAAAACAAAAGAGGTTCGGGGCTGCCCAGAGGGCATTAGGAGGAAATGTTAAATTCAGGATGGGAGATAGCATTAGGCTGTTTTCAACACCAGACAACCTTTTGCCCAAGGCTTGAATCTAGGATGCTGAGTAACCCACTAGTGGTAGAGCTGGTCTTCAAATGCACCAGGATCTCTGACTAAATATTTTTCTATCCTACTTAAAAACCTTTGCATCCTTTACCTCTTCTCTGCACATTATGTCAGTATACACAAACAGCTTATGCCACCAATCCCGCTAGTCAGACAGACAGACTAAGAGGCATGCTATAAAACAATTAAGGCAATTATGATTACCAAACACCTCATTTTACCAGGAACTGGCAAAGCATACGGGAAGAGCCAGCAGGAGAAGCAAAAAGGGCACATGGTCTGAGCAGAGTTGCTGTTTTCAGCAACTCCCTTCAGGGCAGCAGAGGACCCCAAGCCTTGCAGCCTCACTGACACTGAGGAGGCAAAGGGCTCAGCAAAGAGCAAGTGCCACATTCCCATCAACCTGAGGGACGCCTGAGAGGAGCCAGACACGGCTGGGGAGCAGACTGGAGGGCACGACTCCGACTTTTTCAGGAAAGGCTGCTTTAGCCTCCAAAGATCATTTTAGCTGACTGTTCTGATGTTACTCTCCAGGCTCGGCGCTGCACAGAAACCCACCCAAGCAAAACACTGCGGCTCTTTTCAGTCTGAAGGCAAGGCAGCATTCGGGATTCCACGCCTGCCTTCCTGACAAGGAAGGGACGTACAAAGTCTGGAAGTGAGAGGGCTCATTTTAAAGACAAGCCTGGATCTGCGAGCAGAGGGCTGTGCAATTGCCTGAGGCTGTACCAATTTACATTTTTAGAAATGCCTTTTAGAATACATTTTTTCTTACAATGCATCGGTACAAGTGTACAGATAGGTCCAAAAAAGGACACATATTCTGATTGCAATTGTTCTCCACACGCCAGCTAAATTTAAAAAAGTACCTCTGCCTCAAAGGGCACAATATAGGAAAAATATATGGAATACAGCGATGTGTTCCAAATGTGTCTAATGCCAGGTTTGTGAGAAATGGGTAGGTGGATGGCATAAAAAAAAAAGAGAATCAGTTCCCCAACTGAGAGCCCTTCCCACAAAGCATGTCATGCCACCAAGTTGCTCGTGGTTTTGAGGGACAGGGCAGAAAGGCGAGGGAGGGGAAAAAAAACCCTGAAAAAAGAAACAAAAGAGTGCATACAATGGATTATCCATTTTTTAGGTACAGTCTGCCCACAATTTGTTCCATTTCTCCCGCACGGAGGTACAGAAGTGACGTCACATAACACAGTAATAAGAAAGTGAAAATCAGGGAAGCAATTCCAACAGGAAAGAAGAAGAGATGGCATACTGCAACAAAACGGGAGTAACTGGAAGTGTTCAGCAGGAAAACACAGTAACAGGGGATGAGATAAAGACACACAAAATGAGTGAGCCCTGCCCCACTATGCAAGGACATGTACAGAGATTTCTGTTATAAGCCATCAGCTCTACCCTGGCTGCTATCTACAAAAGAGTGGTTTAGGAAGCACAGGGAATAACCATCCCATGCAATTCACTGCCAGATTGTTCATGACTAAAGCACAGGGTTGCCTGTGCCGGGCTCCCACGTCCCTGCCCACGGCACTGCGATCACCGGCCCCCTAGTCTGGCAGTGCCTATCAGCCTCACAGCTTCTGCGAGGGGAAAATTGGGTGAGCTTAGGCAGCTACACTTTCAAGACAGCAGGAATGACTAAGCAGGACAGGAGATGAATCCTATTCAGCATTATTACCAGGCAGAGCTGAAATATAAGCCTTTGTTTTTAACTCCCGCTATCCGAGGAGCTCAAAGCACATCACAATTATTTAGCTTAGACTTTGTGAAAGGCTTGTGTGCTATTATCCCTAATTTTACCAGCTGGAAAATGGTGAGGGGAGATGGAGAGCGCCATACCCAGGGACATGCAGCAAGCTGGCAGCATAATAGGGCCCGATGCCTGCAGCATCACGAACCGGGTGCAATTCCTCAGGCTGTGGCCATAGGAACTGCCAGAGGTAAACATGTTTACCTCTCCCCACTCCTCCCCCATTAACAAACACTTCCCTTCCATCCATAGCAGGAACAGAAAGGAAAAGCACAAGAGAACAGGTCAATTTTTTTTGTGAAGGTTACTACAGAGAGAATTAGGCATGTAACAGAGGACAGTAAGAACAAAATACCCTATGTCTAGTTGCAAAGGACCACCTATAAGGAGGCATTTGATTTTTTTTTTTTTTAAATCCCTTTTTAATGTCAGCTAAAGGGTAATTTGAAAGTGAAGGACATTTTACTCCTCTGGGGAGCTAATTACTGCAACAAGCACAGCCCAAACAGGCAAAGATGAATGTAACTCACACAGCACAACACCAATCCTGCAGCTCACTTTGGTAACTCACACAGCACAACACCAATCCTGCAGCTCACTTTGGTAACTCACACAGCACAACACCAATCCTGCAGCTCACTTTGGTAACTCACACAGCACAACACCAATCCTGCAGCTCACTTTGGTAACTCACACAGCACAACACCAATCCTGCAGCTCACTTTGGTAACTCACACAGCTTGGCCAGATAAGGCACACACACGTTTCATGGAGGTAGCCAAGCTGCTGAGACAGACTCAGAGAGATTAATCTGTGCTTAAGATTTCCAAGTTCCACCTTCACACACCAGAGCAGAGCAATAGAGACAAACTCCTGCAACCTCACTAGAGAAATAAGAACAACATGAAATACAAAATACATGCCAGAAAAAAAAAAATAGAATGTGGGGATGTAAAGTAAGTCCTTGCTGTTCTCACCTGGTTGAGATCGTCAATGTTATGCCATTATTTAGCTCTGAGCCTCCAAACTCCTTTATTTAGCACCGACCCTCCAAAATGCTGCCTAACAGTGGTTCCTTTCTGCAACGCAGCCAAGCAGCTCAACACAGGACCATAGGACAATTCAAGGTTGAAGGGACCTTGGGGTCTGTAGTGAAGCTATAGGGTCAAGCAGGGTCAGCTATAAGGTCAGACAAGGCCACTCAGAGCTTGATCCTGTCAGGTCTTGAAACCCTCCAGAGATGAAGCCTTTGCAACCTTTTAGGACAGGCTGAACTGCTTACTTCGATTTTTGCCCTGCTGTTGCTCATCTGCAAAAAGCCTGGTCTCCCCAGGACACAAGCTGCTCGCTCAAGTACAGTGACAAACACTTCTCCCTGTCTCTCAGGTGAGGATAGAGCAGAAAAAGGCAGCACAGAAAGAAGAGCCCCCAAAGACTTCTATCAAAACCGGTAGGTCCTTGTCTCTGAGATTGCCATCTCTCTCTTCGACACCCGCCTCGAGCAAAGCCACCTTCAGCCCCGCTGACAGCTGGAATAAACCAGCAGCCACCGAGGTCCACATGCCCCACATGGAGAGAAGCGACTGCTCTCACCCAGGCTGCCAGGAGCAGACTGTGCTCTCCCAAATCCAAACTGTGACGTGACTTTCTCGCTCTGCTCTGTGCACAGACAGATCACGTATGGCAGCACTTGACGAAGAAGAAGGGAAGCTGCTGGCAACAAGCAGCAGCAGCTGGTATGGGATAATAAAAGTTCTTTTTTTTTCCTTGCCTGCTACACACTTTTTCAATCTCAGCAGAGAGATTCCGGAGCTTTTTGGTGGCAAGCTCAACAAAAGAGACCTGCTTTTTTCTCTTGAACGGTTGCCCGAGACACACGCAGCTCCTTCCCTTCCAGTGCTAAGTGTCTGGCCTGCATAAATCTTTCCCCCACCTCCCCTGCCACTAAAGACTGTCAGACACACTCTACAGGCATCCTCCCTGTCCCAGCCACGGGCTCACAAGTGGCCATGTAGTTGCATGTCACAGCTGCAGGGCACAGAGGATCCCGAAGACAAACTCCTAAAAGCAAGGTCTAAGTGCCCATGGACTGAGTCCTACTCTGTAGAGAGCTGCAAGTGCCTTGGGCAGCTCAGCATTAGGAGATGAGACCCCATCACGCAGAGCCACAGCCAGCCCTGACCTCAGGCAGAGAGGCAGATGGCTCTTCACACCAACAGTGCCCTTGTCCACCGCCACTCTCTACACTGGCACAGTGTAGAAACTCCACCACAATGGGGCTGCCGGCCAAAAAACCACACAGAGCCCCTGGGAGCCATCACAGGTAATGCAGGACACAGGAGAACAGGGCAGAGGGCAAGGCACCAACCCACCCAGGCAGGATGAGACCAGTGAGAAACAGCAGAGAGCAGAAGTGTGGCCAGGCTGACAGGGCAGCCACTGAATAGCATCTAGCCTCTCTGCCCTCTGTGACCTAAGCCTGGCTGGAACAAGGTCCTGGTGACCATCCCTGCAGGTACTACCAGCCCCACAGCTTTGCCCACTGCAAAGGCAGCTCTGTCTGAGTGCTCCCTGTTTCTCAAGTCTGCACTGACATTGCTTCTTCCCAGCCTGTGGTACCGTGGAGACCGTGGTCTGCTCCCATCCAAACCCCTTTCATTTTTTTGCTTTAACTTGTTTAGGATTGATGCTGTACAGCTGCTTCCCCCAAAATAAAGACTAAAAGAGCTGCCACCCCCTCAAGTGCTTTGAAACTTTTCTTCCCGCTCTATCACTACCTGTTTAAGAAAAACCTCAAAGCCTGATTTCTTCCCTCAAATCACTTACTCTGAAAAAGATCTCAACGTTTTTGGGAGCACAGATGAAAAAAGACTGAGATAAAAGTCTGAAGCTTCTGAAGAGGTTAGACCTGGGCCTCTTCACTGTTATCTAAGTAAGGGTACAGGCACACAAACAACTCATTGCAGAAATACAGTGGAGTACAAATTTGCAGTGACTCACGCTCTTTGAAGGAACTGCCATGTGCTCAGTTCTACCCTGCAGCAAAACACAAGTTTGCCCATCAACAGGAGTAGCACAAACCAGCACCTCAGTTTGCAGAGAACTCTGGCAGCTCCACCACCTAAATTGCTAAGCAGAAACCTCCTCTTCTGCCCATATTTCTAGAGTTAAGAAAAGGGGTAATTCCAACAACAATCTGGAAAATACTGTTGTCCTCTCAGTGATGACACTGTGCTTCTGGGATGCTGCTTTCCTTGACCTGCAAACCCTTTGCTGTCCTTAACTTCTTAAAAAAGTGAAGGAACAGCCCACATTACTTCCCACAGCCAGCAACAGGCAGGACCCCAATACAATTGTGTGCATAGTCCTCAGATCCACAATTTAATCAGTCCAATTCACGTTTTGTAACTCCCCTCTTCAGTACACTCAAGTGTCTTCCCAATTCAACCACAAAGTCAAAATTCCCATCAGCTGCTTAGAAGCCTGATGGTGGAAGTTTCCAAAAGCAGCCAAGTCTTCAGCCACTAGTGCCTAGCTTGAGTCTAACACGTAGGATGACTCTTTAGTCAACACAGAAAATGATGCACTTAATTTAAACAAAGATGCACTGCTGTCCAGATTTGTCCTTTTCTGTCTTCTGATGGCAGATACTGCCTGAACATCTACCACAGGCAGTGAGTCTGCTGTTAAACAGGTGGCAGACAACTCGTGAGATCTTCCAAAGTATGTTCCTGCCATCCTGACTAAAACACCATGAACTACCCTCAGCAATTTTGTGTCAGCCTCAGGGAACCGAAATCTGAAGGCAAACAGCAGAGCTGCAGACTTTGCACTCGGGCTGATCCTTTCTCATAAATCAATCACAAGGCCATGGTTCCAAAACATCCTGAAGAGCTGCATCCCCCCCATTTTTTTATACCCCACCTGCCTCAGCACCTGAAACTCAGTCTGAGACATCCTAAATTCTTCTCCTACCACATAACTCCATCTTCCCAAAAGATGCAGCTCAGAGGGGGATGAGAAGAGGAGCAGCAAGATACAGAAAGGCTTGTTTTTGAAGCAACTGAAGGAAATTGAAGAGTGGTGAAGAAGATTAAGCCTTGATACACATGATCACATGGCAGAAGGCCTTTGAACCACATGACTGGCCTCATTCCTAGCTTCAGTGAGATTAGCACTTCTGCTGCATGCCCAAATTCAGATAAGAGTCCCACAGAGTGCCTGGGGAGCACTTCTTACTCCAGGCCATCAGAGACATCAAGTCCTCAAAGCAGTGCCAGACCGTGGCCAAAGTCTCAGTGAAGGAAAAGGAATCTGGAACGGTGGCACTAAAAATGGGAGAGGGACAACCAACCATGAACCTGCTGTTCATGAGGTGGAGAGAAGTGTACTTTCAAGCCGAACTGGCATGTGTCTGAAGCTGACAGGACTACTTTTTAGCAGCCTCAGAGCCCTGGAGACACAGCCTTCAACAATGCTCAGATGGCAGGAGCAGAGCACATCCCAGCTGCTCTGCTGCAGGCTGAGCTGTCCCCCGTGTGCTGCTGCACCACCGTCCATCCAGCTCCCCCTCACAGGGCTGGATCATGCAGGCAGAAAAGAGGAGAAATTCCTCCCCCAGCTCTTTCCTCAAACCACGGGACACAACAATTCCAAGGTCCCAGAGCAGCAAGCCTAAAATCAACACTGCTTCAAACCCATCCACTTCACACAGAAGTGAAGAGAACAGAGATGCTAACAAACCTGTCTCCCTTCAGGCTTTGCTGCTGCCAAAAAAGAGCCACTCAATCTAATCAGTCAATTAAAAATTCGTAACTGGATGAACAAAAAACCCAAAAGTTTGGTTCTTTTTCTGACAAAATGAGAACAGTAACTCTCTTCTGTACCTCTTCTTGTATATACTCCCTGCAGAAACAAAACCAGCCTGAAAACCCCCAACCTGTAGTTGAGAGCTAAAATAACAGGAAAACAGAAAGGACATGTGATCTGCCCAGCTCTGCAGAGAGGAACACATTTCCCCAGCAGGACTTCAGGGTCCAACAAGGCTGAAGACAGCACCAGTTCCCACAAATGGGAGGCAGAGGGAAGGCTCTCTGTAAGGGACTGTTGTCTACAGGTCATTGCAAGGAGCACTCCGAAAAATTCAGTTTCTGTCAGAGTTTGGCTAACCCACAGAAAGCACCTTACACAGATGCACATGTTCAAAATGCAAGTGACCCTAAATAATTTCTGAAGTGGATTTTCAGAAATGAATTAAGCTAAACCAAATTAGGGTCCAAAATCCTGAGCACAAGCATCCATGAAGAGGCATAGTGTGATTCAACTAAAACACTAAAAGTTACTTTAGATCAATTTTCTTGACTATCTCCGACACACGTAAGCCCTGAAGCCAATGTCCTCAAAGTACTGCTCACGGGTGCCTATGGACTCCCAAATCTTACTGGTTTGTAGCTGTGGAAAGGGTAGGACAGAGCAAAAGAAGACCAACCCAGCTCTGACTCCCCAGACCCTTGGAGAGCAGCTGAGGAGCTTCCCACTGCCCAGCCACTGGATATGCTGGCTGTGCTCAGTTGCAGCTCCCTGGCAGAGCAACCCAACATCCACTCCCACCCTGCCCCCAGGCACGTTTTTTCACCAGTGTTGGTTTCAATGGGTTTCACTCCCCGAGGTGACTTAGCAGCAGCAGCGCTGACTCAGTCTTGTTTAAACTGCAGTGGGAACTGCAAATCTGGGCACCCAAAACAAACCACAGTACTACAAATAAAAAGTAGAATATTCAGGCATCTGCCTCCTGACTGCTCATGGACATGAGCAGGAAAGCAGGCACCTAAATAAGCACCTGCACCCACACTGTGGAGCTTCACCTGGGAGAGTGGCTGAGCTGGCACCTCTGACTGAGAGAAGCCAAGGCCATGCAAGCTGGAGGCAAGAAGCTCAACCCAAAGGAAGGCTATTGTGATTTAAATCACATCCTGGCTCCTATCACACTGGATTTCTTGTGTCAACACAGCCTGAACCAGCAACACCACCACGGACTGGATAATGTCAAAGGGGTTTCCAAGCTGCAGGCTCACAGACACCTCTCTAAGGAAAGCAAGCCTGCTTGCTGTCTTGGGGCTTAAGTTAGCTAGAGGGGTGTTTGCGTTGCAAAGGAGCTCTTTTAGGGGTCTTTCAGCCAAAGAGTTGGATGGAAGCCATTTGACTGCTGTTAGCTGAGTTAGACACTTCAAATACAATCCTGTTTTGAGATACAGAAAGCAAGCTGAAGCTTGAAAAGGTCAAATCTTCTAGTCAGAGAGGTGCCATGGAAATACCCCAGATTTTAAAGATCCTGTTTTCGATTTTTCTAACGCAAACCAAACAAAAAATAAATCCCAAACCAACTTCTCCACACTCATGTACAGACAGCTCAATCTGATCAGTGTGCTGGTTTCAGGATGCAGTCAGCACTGCTCTAAGAGTCTGAAGATGACCATCTCTCCCGTTCCCTTTTATGTGCCGCTCATTATTACTCCTCTCTTCCCTGCTCAGCTATTTCACAGCATCTGGCACACAGCTCTCTCGTCTGTGACTTGTGCCATCTGATACAGGCTCCCTGCTCCTTTCCCTCTGTATAAATCAGTTCCACGTCCGTCTCGCTTTCAGCTACGGCTTCAAACATTCTTCTGCCCGGCCGTGCTGCCTGGTGTCTCCTTTTTATAAGGGCCTTATTACTGAAGAAAACTTGCTGCTTCCTGTGCCTCTACACCGTGATTTCCTGCAATTCATACCACTGTGCCACCTGCTCTCCACACTGGTTCTCCCTCACAGGATTTTCATCTGACAGCCTATGCGGACCGCATTGCACCCAGCGGTTTCGATGGTTTGACACCCCACCGGCCCAGCCACGCCGTGAGCAGGACAGCTTACCCACGAGGTTCATCTTGGCGCTGTAGCTGCCGAAGTACCTCTCGTCGGTGTTGGGCGTGTGGCACTCGTACTCGCCGGCGTCGCGGTCCTGCAGCTCGGTGATGTGCAGCAGGACGGCGTCCCCCTGCAGCCGCTCCACGAAGATGCCCCGGCCGCGCACGCGCTGGGTGTAGATGGCGTAGGGGAAGGAGGGGTCCACGGTGCTGACGATCTGCACCTCCCGCTCGGGGGCCGAGGGCAGGTAGATGGACCACTGGAAGTTCTGCTCCGCCGGGCCCTGGTAGCCGCTCACCTTGCACCACAGGGTGACGTGGGACCCCTCCGTGCGGTACAGGGGTCCCTCCTGCACCGTCACTTGCCGCTGGGCCAGTGCCATGCCTGTGGGAGGAGAGGAGCCTCGTGTTACTGACCGGCAGGCAGTCCCCACGCCTACACCCAGATACACCCACCCTACCACCCCTTTTCCACAGCCATGTTGGACAAGGCCAGTCCTCACACCCCATTTTACAGCTGGCACGCTGGGCTCTGGCCCAGCACCCCCCCGAGTCACACTGCAGAATTCTTGCTGACTCAATGGAAGTGTTTTAAAAAACACCCCATGAAAGAAGCAGCGGTGAGGTAACATAGAGCCCTTGTTTGGAAGCGGTAAGAACCCAGGCGTGAAAGGGCAATGCACCACACAGTAACAAATCAGAAACTCAAGGTGACAGGTCTTTGTTTTCAGTACTCTTACTTTCCAACTCTAACCACCCCATGGAGAGAGGCCCCTGTGCGAGCCAGGGGGCTGCACTCCCTCCCTTTGGTTGCTGGGCCACCCACCTCCAATGCCCCAGGCACTCGTCCTCCACCAACAAACCTGCCAGCGGCTTCAGCTGGAACAAAATCCCATTCTTTTCCCCCAAACCCAGCACACCCCTCTCCATTCTCTCTTATGCTTGTAAAGGCACACAGAAATATCAGGTTTCCGGCACTGCCTTCCCAAGTCTATCTGAAAGGTGTGCATTTAGTACATAACAAAACCAATTAAAGTTAATGGAGGGAGTGGGCACATTACACTAAAGCTCACTGCCCCTGGCTGCTGAAGTCAGGGCCCAGCACCGGGTGCTGTACACACACAGACGAGTGCAGCACAAAACAAAGGCAGCCCCGCAGCACAGCGACTGCGATCCGCCCGCATTTTTACTCAAATTATGGATGGCTGGCCCTTGGGCTCATGGCACATTACCAGCACAGCCCTCCGGGGGCCAGATAAATTACAGCAATCTATCTTGTTTGTTGCTACATCAAAGGCTCGAGGTCTGGAGACCACGGTGGGTGTTCATCGGTTATTGAGTTACCAGCAGCACGCACACATGGCAAGGCCAATCACCCTGGCTTCTGTGACTGCTTGCTTGCCATCATAAAACAGCAATAAGCCGATTTAAAGCAGGTCCTGCATAATCACGTTTGCAAATTTCATCCTCTCTGTGTGTGTGTATGTTGGGGGTTCCCTGCCCCTCTCTAATTTTCAGTAACAATGCCCAAGTCCAGAGAAAAATTTAACCTTTCAAAAACTGGCATCTTGCAGGGGAAGAGGTAGCCTTGAATCTGGGGTTTATTGATTCAATCCCGCCCTCTGGACATCGATGTCCAGATACAAAGTTTTTCTCCACAGCCAGCTTGGACTGGAGCCAGGAGAGATGGTTCTTAGCAGCTTAAAACAAATTGTGAAAAATGGGTTCAGCACATCCATCAGGGCATGCAGCTGAACAGATGGAGCACAATTCAAACTATTAACTTGGGCTCAGCTTGCTGCTGCTCCAAATTATGTTTCTTTTTACTCTTTATGAAATAATGTGATTTAAGGGGAGGACGGGGAAAGCTAGCACATTTGAAACAATCAGGGAGAGGAAAAACAGAGGCGAACACTCCCCCACTGTTTGCTGTACCAATCTCGTCATCCTGGGGAAAGATACTGCTAGAGACAACTAGCACATCTAAGGTGCAGACAGCCTCTTCTCTCACCCCACAAAGGCCAAAGGACAAAGCAAATACTGCAGCCTTTGAAGTTAACTGTTTTCAAAGCAGCAGGAAGGGCAAGATCTTTATTACACACCTAAAGACAGCTCATAATCCAGTTTCTGTATGCACATGTAGCCTTGCTACAGCACACAGATATTCCACGTGCAATGACAATTAAAATTGCACCACAAGGCAAACACACAGTGGTAGGAATTACAAGCTGCACACACAACACTCATTCAGGCATTTCTCAGCTAAGTGCACAACTTTGCTTATCAGGCTTTTAACATGGTGCTGGATTTTTTACATAGGAGTTTTCCAACTATCTGGTTGAAAAATAGCATTTTATCAGAGATGCATTATCAAACTTTCCAAAGCTCACTGGAAGATCACAACACTGGGGACCCACAGCACAGATTTTTGGCAGCTGTCAAATCTCACCACCCTCATGGCCAGCACTAACGTGGGCTTCCTTCTTCCCTTGCCAATAGATTTTAGGACCTCGATCGTAACTCTACCTGGAGTCCTCCTCCAGGTTCTGAAGAGACCCCTTTCTACATTCCTCCTCTTCTACTTCCTCTTGCACTGGATTGCTGCACCTTCCTAATGCAGCCAAGAGTGAGAGCCAAAGAGCTCCTTGTGTCCCATTCTGGCTCCAGGAGCCCAAGAAGCTGAGGGACACAAGAAGACAGTGCAGAAAAAGTCCTGCCCAGCTCCAGTATGGATAGAAGACAAAACAGTCAGGCTTTTGTTACAACTTGCAGCGGGCTGCTGTCCCAGAGGTGAGACACAAAGGCTCAGAAGTTGGATGAACAGGCTGGATCTCCAGAGGGGCAAGGAGCAGCACATCCACAGTGCTGTTCCCTGTGCCTGGCCGCAAACTCCTGCTCCATCGCAGCTGGGCATAAATGCTTTTCAACACTTTTAAAAAAAAACCCAAACAGCAGAAGCAGGAATACTTCTCCAAAACTATTTTAATCAAAAAAGGAAAGAAGAAAAACAATCAGCCTGAGGCAGACATCCACCAGTACATGCTGTCCTCAAACAGTTACCTTTTGCATGATGCCTGGCATTTTGCAAGCTCTGGGAATTGCTACATCCACAACACACAGTATTAAGAAGAGAACTGCATTTCTTAGCAAGAAAGCGCTCTGATTAACAAAAATAACGTGTCTGAGATCCCATTTAAACTCTTGTCATTCCCTCTTGAAGTGAGAGAAGAGCTCACTGCAGGAGGAGCTGTGTGCTCCGCACCTTCCCTAGGACGCCCAGGAGACAGTGATGGTGGCATTTGGCTGGTACTGCACTGGCACAGCTGGCTTTTAATTGCAAATCCAATATAATTTACTGACAACGCAAGGGCTGATAGGGAGGAGGTAGCGAGCCAAGTGCTACTTTAAAATTAATAAGAAATTATAGGTTTGTGCATCTGTTTTTTTCCAAAAGACAGCAAATCCCATGCAATAAGGAGGAAGCCATTCCCTGATCCTTATTCCCTACGGATCTGGGCTATTGTTCACAGCCTTTTGAGCTAGGAGCAAGCCAAACAACAGCCAGGCAGCTCTCAGCTTACCCATCTCCGAGGCCCTGGAGGTGCACGGGGGATAAGAGCAGTGGCAAGAGGGGACATGCAGGCAGGTGACTGGACTCAAGCAGCAAGGGACAGTGCAGGACACCCAGGAACCTCAGATGCCCAGTCCCTGCACCTCCCCTATGCCAACCCATCCAGCAGGCTCCAGGGCCACTGCAAATGTCAGGGAAAACAGCTCCGAAAAGCCAGGA
This sequence comes from Oreocharis arfaki, assembly GCA_013398015.1. Lineage (NCBI taxonomy): Eukaryota > Metazoa > Chordata > Aves > Passeriformes > Paramythiidae > Oreocharis > Oreocharis arfaki. The sequence goes on along the minus strand of VZRR01001930.1, from coordinate 394,743 downwards.
AAAGGAAAGAGAAAAATGCAGTGTCAGAGTCACACAGTCATTTGAGTCTCCCTTGTCACATCAGCCAGGATTTCAATGCCTCTTCAAGAAAGAAAAGAGCAAGAAAGGAGCATCAAGCATCCCTGCCAGCCAGGCATCTCCCCCAGCAGTGCTGCAGCTCAGCTTCTGAGAACACTGTGTCTTTGCAAAATCTGTACCCTCGCAGCAACCTCGGATGATTTTGGCAAGATCTGACCTTTCCATGGAGACACACGCAGAGCTTGGAGCTCAGGTTTTCCACACGCAACTGGTCATTTCAGGTGCCTGGTTTGAAGTACTTTGAAGATGCCCTATTTCAGAAAGTGCCAAACACTTACCCCCTGGGAAGGAGACGGACCTTCAGGGCCCTTTCAGAAGAACAGGCGTGCAAAATTCTAGCTGAGAACATTGACTCAAGGCTTATTGCAAGGGACAGGTGGGTGGACAGAAAGAAAGGATGCCTGAGCACACAGAAACTCTGCCACAGCATTGACAGATTAAAAGAATAAATAAAAACTCATGACAGAATGATGCAGAGCCTCTTGCACAAATATTCTTCCCATCTCAGACCATACAGGTTTATGTCTGCACCACATCCAAAGGCACTACAGCAGTTGCACCAAGTTATCTCAGATATCAATAATCACTGCCAGGAGTTGTTTAATCTACAGGAGAAACTTGAGCTCTTGTGAGTATTATCGTGGGTCTCTAATCACTAGAGAGCAACTAAAAAGGTCTTGATATAAGTATCTTCTTGGTATAGATATCTTCTATAAGCACAGGGCTAACAGGGCTAGGCACCAAATGGATTACATAGTTTGAGGGGATATTTCAACCCCTGCAGCTTTACAGCAGTTTTCCTTCACTGAAAAGCTCTAAAGTACTATTTGTCAATAACTGACAATACTAATCCTAAATTTCCTTTAAAAATTACTTTGTGCCTTTGACTACAGTTATTAGACAGAAAGCACTTCCAAAGAGATCCCTCTCCCTTTCAGAAATACACAGCAACACATCTGGGTTTTTCTACTGTCGCTATTGTTTGTTCAACTTACAGGCGCTCCTGAGAAAGTCTCAAGAGAAGAGCAACAATGAGGATAAACACTAGGGAATGGCCAGAAATAATGGAGTCCGGAAAAAAAAAAAGGTGACTTGAAGGGGATCTGGTAAAGGTTTTTTCACAAATACCTACATAACAGCAAGGATGGTCAAGAATTTGACCCTTTATCATCTCTTCTAGTTTAAAAACCAAGGGCCCTTAACTGAAACTGGCCAGATCCAGATTTATAACAAGTGAGGCAGTTTTTGCAGCTGCACACTGCAGACCTGTGGATGCCCTTGCCAAAGGGTTTTGGGAAAAGTTTACATGGGTCAAAATGTGAGTGGGACAAGCACATGAAAGAGGGCTACTAAACAGGTAAATCACATTAGGTTCGTAAGGCTCCTAAAACAAGCAACAACTGCATAGCTGCCTGCCTACAGCTTTTCTAGGCATGATGCTGAGCAAGGTGCAGGATTTACTCTGAAGTGGTACAGCTGTCCTTGTGCCACTTCACAACCCATATCATTGCAGACTATACTCTTTAACAATGTGGGTCACATCTGGTCTGCAGACTATGCATTGGTTACGCTACAAGAGAAGCTAAAAAACCTACCATTTTGGCTTCTTCTCTAAAAGCATGACTATTTCTGCTCTGAACAACTGAACTGGCTCCCTCAAAACATCCTTAGAAGTGACATGGGAGCTTGCGCCCCTATGCAGGGGAGGGAAGGGGAGCATGCATAAATCCTACTTGGCTATGACAAATTAGCATCTGTGGCAGACCACAGGACCTGGCAGAAAGTCCTCAGTAATGAAGACAATTCAGACTTAAGTGCTAAAGGGTAGTTATGCTAAAGCATCTAATTCCAAGCTTGAGTGATGCTCCAGGCAAGCTCAACCCAAGAGCAGGTGCAAGTGCACCACAGGCTGCGGCCACTGCTGCCCTCCTGCAGGTCCTGGGGGGCAGGGGAGCTGCAGGAGCCCAGGCTGACCACCCAGCTGGCCCCTGCGCTCCAATGCATGGGATGGTGCTGTCTGAGGTGAGGCAAGTGCCAGCAGACTTCCTCCTGCTGTTCCCCGTGTCCTGCTGCCCGGGAGCTGCAGGCTGTGGCATCGCCCCTCCTCAGCGTTCCCACTCCCCTGCCCCAAAGCAGGAGCACTGCACTCTGCACACGCCTTTGCTTCCAGTGGATTACTCAGGGACAGTTAACACCCTCCGAGCTCATATTCCATCTTAATTCAGGTTAATTTGTCAGTCTCACTCACACATGAGGCCTCCCAGGGGATGGCCCTTCCTCCCTCCCTTCTGTCACCCAAGGAGGATGCAGACAGGTTTTGCCAAAACCAGCCCATTACTTAGTCCTTGCTTTTTCTCTGGACTCCAGAGCAGGGTTGACATCCACAGAACAGTAATTCATTTCAAGAAGGCTCTTCCAAGCTCACCATTGTCCAGCCACTGAGAACACTGAGAACACTTCCCCAGCAGCCATCATTTTTTTTCCCATGGCCTGGAGACTAATAAAATCTCTGAGGGAGACTCTGCCCCACCAGGCAATGCCAAAACAGAGAACCATCTTTTAGCAACACATACCTGCTATTCTGTGAAGTCTCCTGTTAAGGCACACAACCAAAAATTAGGTTTGAGCTTAATTTTTGCACAAATGAGTCACAGCAGGAACAATCTCCATACGCTGCAACCTGCTGCCAGATGGAAAAAAACAATGCTATCAGAAGAAAACACGTGGAAAGCCCCCCCATCCCTCCAACACTGTAAAGCCTCATTCTGGGAAAATACAGTGTTTTGCTTGATGTATTTTTTGTCATGCCAAGAGAGATCAGTGTACTGAAAGGCTGGCTGGAGCCACCTGCAGAACAACTCTGTCCCTATCCTCCACCCTTTTGCTTTAATGCTTAAATGGTGCAACCAAAAGGATGCCTGACCCCCCATCCTCCTCCTCGTCCACTCCTGCCACCATCCCACTACTCCCAGCACATGGACCATCTCTCCTAAACCAAAACACAAAGCTATTCATTCCTCATTCAAACTCCTACCACTGCTGAGCCAATGAAGGATGGCTAAGTGGCGAGGTCAGCCAGGAGCAATTTACACAATAATTGGTATGGAAATATCACAACCAGTGGGGAAATATCAAAGCATGGGCAAACTAGACAGGAGCCGCCAATGAAGCTCTTTGTTCTTCCAACAACACTGCCTTCCCTCAGCTCTGCTGGCTGCTCCGTCTCACAGCCGCTCACTTCCACAGCAGATGTTTACCGTCTTTTAAGAAAAAATGTTTTCAATAAATATGAAAGAGATGACATTTCTTTTAATCACCACAGATTGTTGTGGCCTGTGACTAGCTTCCCAAGTTCTGACTGTAAAAGAGGTCCTGTACCTCTGCTATAATTATGCATCCAGTCAGACATCCAACCCCTTCGCCAAGATCAGAGCCATTTTACATCCTTTGGTTCTTCTCAGATCTGGCCCTTCTATTGACAGAAGACTTCCTTATTTTCCCCAGAATGGCATTGGTATTCTGCAGATGCACAGTGTGAAATGTGATCTGCCCTCGTGATTCCTTCCCCCCGTTTTTTCAAGCAAACTACATCCTATATGGATGTCACATTCCTCTAAATGCTCCTTCCCTGTTCTACAATTAGGCATGTTAAAATATCCTAGTTTTAACACCACCTTAGAACAGCAAATGCTTGAGCCACAGATCATCTGTATTACTACAATCTTTAAACTTCTAAAAAACACTGAAAGGATGAAAGAATAATTCGTTATCTATGTTGGACACTGTGAAGACAAGAAACAATAGGCTTGGACTTGAAAGCAGAGATTCAGACTGGTCATGGGAGCTAGCTACATGCTCCACTTTCCAGAAGCTAGGAAAGTGAGGCACCAGACTGCTTTGTGAGACTGGGGCATCTCACACTACAGCTTCCTCTAATAGACATTTACTTTCTTCGAGGATTCCATAAGGCAGAGATGAACCTGCCCCAGGGGATGCATGACACAAGATCTCCCTGCGCTTACAGTTCTATCATTCTCAATCATCCCACCAGAAAGTATATTTAAAGTGTATTTAAAGTTACTTTGCTGCACAGAAGCCTGAAACTACTCTTTAATCTAGTACAGCTTTACTTTGAAAAGTCAAAGTACTCAGCGTCCAGAAGCCAGCCAGCCACGCCTGTGGTCAAAAAAAGGAGCAATACCCATAATAACCGAAGGAAAGAGGATGGCTGCGCAGTCCTTCTGCACACACATCCCTGAGCTCTGGAGCTCATGGTGTTCAGCCTCCTTACTTCACAAAGGCTTTGAAGCAGCTGGTGGCACAAGATGTACCTGGATGTAAAAGCTGAGTAACAACACAGGCTGGTGCATGAGGGACAGACTGAGCTGGCTGCCCTGCTGGTTCAGACTCATAATGGTAAATGACTCTCGGGGGCTCAAATATCTTTGTGCAACACACCTACGGCTTATTGCAGTTTTACTGTTTTCCTGCAAAGATGCTGACAAAAAAGAATCCCTTATAACCTGCAATCCCTGTATCCACCAAAGTTTTGACTAACCACACAGAATGGCACAGAGCTCCAGCAGCACTGCAGGCTCTTCTCTGTACTTAAGGTAGAGCCTGTCCTGTGACTCATTCTATCAACCGTTTCTCTTGGTCCAAGGTCAGCACACGACCTTTGCAGCCCTGTTCCATTTCCCAGATCAGCATGTTCTTCGCATAGTGTATCCTTATCATTATGGGAAGAACACACGAGCAGAAGCTCCCTGGCAGATTATGCTTATATTGGGAGTATGCAGGCAGGAAGTGTTGGAGTGCCCACGCAGTACTTCTAACTTGCAGTGCTCCTCGTGCCTTATCCTTGGGAGTTTCTTCTTCCTTACAGCCCACTGAATACATGCCCTAGTGACTTGTATCACTGCTGCTGGTTCCAGGTCTGGTTAAGCACTACAATAAACAGCAGCATTTAAAGTGGTCTGCTGGAATGCCCATGGCAATGCCTACTTTTATATTTTCCAATGAAAAGCAGTGATGACTTCATTACTACCTCCCCAGCCTGAGTTCTGAAGCTGTCACCACAGGTACTCCCTGTAAGATTTACCGCAGACCTGCACAAAAAGCGAAGTCTCCTAAGATTCCTATGTGTGCTTTTCCTTCTGTTCTTTCAGCTCTTAAAACACATGTAAGGACACACCATTTACTCTGGTGTCTCTAGTACTGCTCCCAGACCTCTAAAAGATTCAGCATTGCCATTTTAGTACCAAAGCTATGAAGCACCAACACGCATTTTGGACTGCTGAACTCTTAGCTGGTATCTGTTCCCACCCTATCAAGAGGAGGAGGTGAAATGAAATTGTTTTGAGCATCAAAGCTAGGCAAGAAACTTCTGATATACTTCATTATGCCCTCCAGCTCCTGTATTTCTTTTTATTATCCTTCTTTAGTCATCAAGTCCTATATGTTCAACACCCAGGGTCACTCTAAGAATTGTCAAACATCATTCCCGGTGCTATCACTCACTCTCAGACAATAAGAAACTTCATTTTGTTTCACAGTCAATAACGTTTTAATGTCACTTCTTTTTTCGTTTTCCTGCATGCTCTGCGATCCCTTCCAATATTAAAAAACAGAATGTCCCTATTATTGCTGTAATTCACCTCATAACATCCCAGATGCTTAAAACACTCTCCCAGGAGAAAAGAGTGTAGAGTCCCAAATCTCACCTTCACATTATCCTTGCCAAGAGGGAACAGCATTTACTACCCAGCCTTTCATTAAAGGAATTCCCTCTCTTTCATGAGATCTCTTAAAATACTTCTGATGCATAGAGAGCATGGTTTCTTACCTTCCATCAAATTTATTTTTCCTCATGAAAAACAAGGCTTCTCGTTCTCTTTATTTAAAACACAGGGAGGAAGGACAGACATACAAGCGCCTCCCTCCACCTCCAAAGAGAAACACCAGTGTTTTGGCCCATCTTTCCATACTCCTTGAAGTTGCTCATTTGGTTTCCTGCCTTTCCCTTGCTCCAAGCGACTCCAGATTTTCCCTAACTTTGGTAAGGACGACACTTAGGAGTCCAGCACCCTTATTGTCTCTACAACTTTTACTTGCATCTTTGTTCTTCCAGACAGGGCAGGGCTAGGGCACCTCCTTTTCAGCCTCCAAACTGGAAGCCTCAGGCAGCCATTTATTAATTGCTTAACCCCGAATTGATTACCTTCTAGAGAGAGAAACTTGACAGCAATCTGTTAAATATTGACAGGCTGGAAGAGCTGATGACAAAGTGCCCTGCTGCACATTCCCTCCTACCTCCCAGAGCACACCATTCCTCCAGCACTCCAGCTGTATCCTTAGGCACAGGTCTGCACCTGCTGCCCACCTCCTTTGGAGCACACAGCTCTGTAGAAATAACACTAAAAAAAAGTTCTCAAATGTAGTATCTAGAAAAGAATGTAGCTGGGGCAATCTCTCCCTCTTCCTTCCGGCCTGCTAAAGAAACATTTGTGCCCCTCAGCCACGACCATTAGCAGGAGAGAACATTCAATTTTGCAAGGCACAGCTGCCGTCTGGTAGGTCCTGTTCACCTGAAAGAAAGAGCTTTCAGGTGAACAGCAAATTGACTTATCCCCAAAGTCAAGTGTACTGGCTAAAAGCATGCATTTCTCCAAGATAGTTTTCCCACCCTACCATAAAGGATCACAAGAATATGAAGTATAGCCATATACAAGCAGATAGTTTCCATTTCCTCCCCACAAACTCATCTGGATTCTTCCCTGCTCACTTAGCAGCAGCAAGATGCTGCCTCTCAAAACTTCTGTGATTCAGTCAGACAGCAGCCCTGAAAGACAGACAAAGATCCAGGGAGATTCTTCAGCTACCTGCTGCCTTTTATTGCTAATCAAGATGTTAGAACTCCTTGTCTGCACACACTATAATTTGATAGTTTGACATGCTACTCAGACTATCAACAGTTGTCACCGAACTACCAAGGCTCTCATTGCAAATGGGAGGACAGGAGCTTTCCGGCATTTGGAAAGGAAAACAGGACAAGACAAAACAAGGTGATGCAGAATCATTTATGTTACTATTTCTTCCAGGCTGGAAGGGAGAAAGGAACAATCATTCCCTCCTAAGCACAGTACTACTACCAATGAGTAAAAAAGACAATCAGATGCGATTCTCCCCCCTGAGAAGGAACAAGCCCATGCACCAGGGGGAACTGACCAGCTGGTAAGTACAGAAAAACACTTTTTATACTAAACAAACAAACAAAAACAACCCACAACTGTGAGGGGTAACTGCACACTGGCACAGGCTGCCCAAAGAGATGGTGGAGTCTCCAACCCAGGAGGTATTCAAAAGCTGTCTGGACATGATCCTGAGCGACCTGATGATCTCCAAAGGTCCCTTCCAACCTCAACTATTCTGTGAAGGACTCTCCAAAAGGATTGCATTCTTTCACCACTACTGTAGACTCAGTTACCTTAGCCCAGCACCAAGCACCTACTCAGAACAGCCTCACTCCAACAGATTCTCTACAGAGAGAAGAGTGGCAAAAACACCCTCATCCCAGGAGATTCAGTTTAAAAATGTGGTTTCACAATGCAGTTAAGCTGATCTAGGTACCAGCTGCCACGGCAAAGAAGCAGTCTTGCTTTCCCACTCACTTTATTCCTGGCAACATACACACACTCCTCTCCCCGTGCTTGACCTCCACACGAGCTGGAAAAATAATGACCCAAGGAAAGAGTTACTGGTTTTTACCAAGAGAGCAGGAACACTTTTTTCTTTGGGGGACAGGGCCAAACAACCCCTTTAATTAGCAGCAGGGATATTCCACCAGCTCAGCCACACTGTGAGAGACAGCACCTTCAGACAGCCAGCAGATGGGTCAAGAAAGGGCAGGGAAGGAGAGCAGGGAAGCATGTGAGGAAGTGCCAAGGTCTCTCTCTGCTGGGAGACCCTGATGGCAGGTCTCTAACAGGCCTTGTGCAAAGACAGCAAGTGAAGAAGTGCTGCAGGTGCTGGCTGCAGGTTATTCCCCATCACACAGAGCAAAATAAAAGGGTTCCAAACCACCACTCTGGGCTAACAACCCTAAGAGCAGGAGACCTAATGAAGCCTAGCTTCCCTTCCCTTCAGGAGGGAGGCTGTCTTTGAGACTAATGACTTCACTGCAAGCTCCAGCTGGAGCTTCTCCTACAGGTGGCACAGTCATTTGGAGGCACTGCTGAAGCCCTTGAAGAAAAGGGTCTCCTTCAGTCCCCTGTCACTGCCCTGACTCAGCTACCTACTCCTCACAAGGCTTGCAGGAACTCGTTTATTTCCAAGCTCTCTATTCCCGTCAAATTTGCGTAAAATTGGCCAAAGGGCTTCCAGGTTATCCGGAAAGGGGTGGCAGAGGCAGCACGATCAGATAAGCCCTCTTTCTCTGAGAACCCAGCCTGAGGAAACACAATGAGAGGCACAGGCTGGGAATCAAAAACCACAGAGGGAAGAAGCACTAAAAAGACAAGGCAGAACAAGGCTTAGAAGGGCTCTAAAAGGGAAGACGTGCATCGTGCATTTGGCACAGCAGAGGAGGAGGAACTAATTTGAGAGTTCAGGGGAATCGGCAGACAACAAAAAACCTGAACGAATTTCAGAGTCAGAAACAGATAGGAAATGCTGCAGCTTACACTCCTTAAGCAGAAAGACCCAGGTGCGTGCACAGGCATGTAAGTAAGCACCAGAGACAGAGGTTAAAATTTTGAATTGAACAGAAATATGAGCCTATAACACCAGCAGAGAGAGGCCACGCCAGTTTTTACGAGTGGACAAAATTACAAAGAGGCAGGGACTGTGGGAAAAGGTGGACAGACCCCTTGCAGCCACACAAGCACAAACCCCAAAGCTGTTATACTGGGTAAACTCATGAGGTCATAAGAAAAGCTCTGTCAGAGAGGAAGAAAATGACAAAGACGATAGAACTTAGAGGAAACCTCTCCAGAAACAGACCAAAACTGGTTTTTGCAAGGTCAATTACAAAGTCAAGAAAGGTAACATTTGATCACAACCCAGATGTAGAGCATTGGGGGCTATTAAGAAAGCCCTTGCAAAGTAAATCAGAGACAGACTAAACTGGCAGAGAGCTGGGAGGCAAAAGCTCCAGACAGAGCATCCCATGGGGCTTGCAAAGGATACAGCAGCTGCTGGAGGAGGAGGGGATAAAGCAGCTTTGCACTGAGGGAGAGAGGCTATGAGTAGGAAAACAAATGACAGAGACAAGAGAAAATGAGTTGGGACTCTTAAGACAAGCAAAAAGGTCAGAAATTCTACCTTCGTGGAGAAGGAAAGCAGGGCAGAGCAAACCAACAGGTAAAGACAGTAATTTGTATGCCAGTTCTCTTTATAAAGTTGCTACAGTTTGAGAAGCAAATCTGAAGGTGGAGAAGGGGTTATTCAAGCTTGGGGGGAATATCACCATCAGCATTCAGTGGAGCAAAAGTTTAAAGTGTTTACAAGGGACGAGGCAGAGGGAAGAGGCCAAGCTCTGAGACAGAGAGGTCAGCATGGGCAGAGGACTCATGCTGGCCTCACACCACTGCATGACAGCAGGAACAGAAGCAGCAGAGGGTGGGGCTGGAGATGGGAGAGAGGGCAGAAAAAGTGTCCCAGGAATGGGGGGAGATGCCATTGTGTTGGTGGTGTAAACAGCTATGGGACAGAAATGCTGATAAAAGAGGAGTGGAGGGAAACCCAAGTCCAAGATGCACAAAAAAAGCAGAACCAGGAGTGGCAGGGGAGGAGAAAAACAGAAAGACCCTGAAGGGGAGGAGCAGTGCTGGCTGAAAATCAAGACATGCAAAAGCCTGGCTGGCAAGCCAGGTACCTTGTTATGGCATGGGTGATCCAGGCACGGGGAGGAACGACTCTGGACTAACCAACAGCATCTGCTGAACAAAAGGGGCCCCCGCCTTCAGCACCAGGAGGGGAACTACACACGAGAGATGCAACAGAGAAAGGGACACGACCTTAACGACCGCAAGTCTCATTTGATGTATGGAGTCTGGGAAAAGCTGCAAGTTGGATTTTTCCAGGATTACAGAATCAGCTCAACAACACCACACCTCGGGCACCGGTCCAAACGCCCTTCTGCCTCCCAGAGCAACACGGCTCAGCATCCATGAGATGAGATGGGGCAGCACAGCCCAAAAGACGCTCCAAAGGCGATGCACCCCGACTTCAGCAAGAGCAGACTTGCCACTCTGCAGGGCTGCAGGTTTACCTCAAAGTCTGAAAGAGAGTCCCAGCTTCTAGACACAGTCGATGTGTTTGAGGGTGACTAAATAGCATTTGTCACTAAACAAAAAAACCTTTCCTCATCAACTGAGAAAAGGCAGGGTGGGGGATGAGGTAAATCTTTCCTCTGCTGGTACACTACTCTGAGCATCCTCCTGCCTACACTCCCCGATGAGCAGATGTATGCAGAAGTTTTCATCTTCAGCTACTTACTTAGCGAAGCCTAGTCCCCTCTGATCAGGGAGTTAAGGAAAGGCTTACACAACTACCATGGAGGGAGGGTTTTATTTATCTGATTTCAACATGCCCAAGTTATCAGACTCTAGAGGAATTCAATTAATGAGAATAAAACTCTTGTTTGATGCAAGTCTGGAAGGGTGCAGTGGGTTGGTTTTTTTTCTGTAAATAGCTGCACACCAGAGATTTTACACTGATTATAAGCCTTTACAGCGACCAACTGATGCAAGTTGAACAGATACAGCAGCTGCACCAAAACACCACACACGCTCCAGATCTGTTGGGGACTGATAGAGCTGCATGAGACCAGCACAAAGACAGGGAGAAGGGAGGGCTGCAGGGCCAGGAAGCTGGGACAGCAATCCCAAAGGAGCTGCTGAGGCCATCTCCCTCACAGCAGCAGACTGCAGGTGGTGAGGGTTGACATGGGTTGCACCCACTAGCACAGCTTTTTGAGTTTGTGCCTGCAGCAGCTGTGAAACGTCACCTCCCAACACTAAGGCAAAATTAAAAGTCCTGCACAAGCTCGTGAGGCAAGGCTTGGGCACCACAGACACTTGGCTGCTCCTGGTCCACGTCCCAAAGCACAGAAGCCAGCCCTGGTGCCCAAGCCAGGCCATCCCTGGCTGGGAAGGTGCCCCCATGCCCACACAGCCGCCTGCTCCTTGCCAGGCCCTGGGGCACCTGGCACTGTGTCAGGGCTGCCTGCCACCACAGCATCCCCTGCATCCCCCGGTGAGGAGGGAGGATGACCTGTAGGGGCAGCAGGGGTGAGGGGATCATGGGGATTCCCATCTGGAATCACTCTGGGTAAAGGCACCGAGGTGTCACCATGTGTGACAGAGCTCACACCCTTCCTGGCTGTGTCTGTCCCCACTGGCTCTGCCCGGCCATGCCCTCTCGCCCACAGCCACCCGGTGAAGGGGCACAGATGGGGCACAACCCAGCTCCCAAGGGGCTCCAGCAATCCCAAAGGTTGGCCCCAACATCTTAAACATGGCAATGGTCAGGCCGGGGCTCGGGCTGGCCTCCGGCACTGTCAAAGAGGGGGAAAGAAAGAATTCTGACGGCAATATAGGCTTTGGAGAATTTTACTCAGATAATCCTCTCCTGAGGTTGGCCAGCTGGCTTTAAAGGGAACAGACGGAGGAACATTACAAATCACTGAACCGATGGGAACCAAACGCAGGGCGCAAAACTCTTCTCATACAAACGTTTTCTTTTTAAATCCTGCCACAAAGATAAGCACGGCTCCCAACACTGCTCCCAGGCGGTGCTAGTCCTAGGAGATTTACCCAATGTTTATTCAATGCACATTTCTCCAAAACCCACATGGTATATCCAGCCAGGAAACCGAACAAACATCCATAATTTCCTTTGACACCTCCTAGCTACACTGTTCTGACAAAAGCAACTAGAGCCATCCAGTACCACTGCATGCCAAAAAAACATTAAAAAAAGGAAGAAAAAGAAAAAAAAAGGAAAAAAAAGAAAAAATTGAAAGAAAAAACCAATCCCTGTGACCCCTGTTTCCTTACTAAACCCTTTCAACACAGCGAGCCAGCAAGAGGGAAGAATCACAGGCCAAACCAACCAGATTCCATCAGCTGGTTAGGACAGCACCAATAATACCTCCTGGCTGTATACTTGGGAAAGACATGTAGGTGTTTCTATAGTCTACGCACACAGAAACCTCAGGAACTCTCCCCTCTCTTCCCTAAGGGAGATTCAAGACATTTGAGGTTTAACAGCTGCAACAAACAGCGTCCTCTTACTAGAGAAAATATTCAGGAACAAGATAACAAGAGACACGGTTACTGAAACAGGATGAAAACATGGAAAAAGCCTCTGGGGTCTAAGTGCTGCCCTAATGACTGCAGACTGCTACTCAAAAAATCTGAATTCAAGTATACAGCTCTCATCACCACTTGCAGATCAAATAGGAATGGCAAGATGCAAATGCTGCTGCCTGCAGAAGAGGTAATCTAAGACACCATTTGTGAGCAACCCGCTAGCAGTGCCACAGCCCCTGCAAACACAAAGAAATAAAAAACCTGCAAATGCCCTTGATCTTGCATTCATTCCCCAGCAGATTACCGCACTGAACCCAAACATCACCACTTTAATGTCTGGAGCAGTTGAGGGCACAGTTATTATTACACATGAAATAGCAAGGGTATATATTCTTTATTCAAATTCGATTGCAGACATGGCAGATGGGTTAAAAAGATGGGTTAGAAGGAAAATAATGCCAACTATTCTCCTTTAAAATAGTTTTAAGACCAGTATCTTATTTATTTCACAGCCAAGAGGTAAAGCAATTCTAAAAAGCCAGCTCAAAATTAGCAGATATATTTTCCCTTTACACTAGAAAAGAATGCAGATGCTAAACCTATTATATAGAGAAGTGAAGTGTCATCAGAGCAAAGAAGACAAAAATAGCTAAGTTATCTGTAAGATGACTAAGCAAATGGATTTTCAAAAATATGCTTTCAAAAACGACACCCTTTTCTTAGAGCTGTGTACATCCGTTTAGCTTTGTTAATTTCTCAATTCTTTCTTTTGATAATTTATTTTTGGCCTCCCACTAGCATACTTCCCCAGAAGCCTCACTTCACCCTACCCACACTCAAGATTCGCATCCACATACGGAGGATGATTTAGAAAATGATGCTGATCACCCCAGTAACTATGGAGAATCTCTACTGCAGCACTTTTAGGATCGTGTACATGCACTTCTTTTACATCTGTCCATCTACTGGAAAACTGGACTCCTGCTGTCTCCCACCCTGATTTCTACCCCCTCTTCATCATCCCCATTTGTATCTCAGGGGTCTTCATGACTTTACTGGTACCTTCCAGGACAGATGAACCCTCCTTTCTCATACGACCCTTGCTCCCATCATTTTTGCAGGTAAGAAACAGCCCACCTCTTTCCCAGGCCACCTCCAGTGCCAGGAGAAGGAGGCTGCATGATGCCACCTGAGGAACAGCAGTGGTTAGAGGAATGGGAGCAGCAGAGCTGGGTGCTGCTCCTGCAGCTGGGGTGGGAGCCACATTCCCAGCACATCTCTTTACCACACGTGCTGCCAGCAGGCAGGTTTAGAGGCTGCTGGTATCAGCTATGGTCATGCTCCTCTGTGCATCTCCTTCTTCCACAAACAACCAGATATCTTGGTAAGGAAAACTACTCTTTCCTCAGATTACATCTCTTTAGGGACTTAGTTGGCACCCACACAACTGCAGCCTCTGGTAATCTACATTTCTGAGGTAACAGCAGTAGTTGGTGCCTGGCCAAGCCTCCCACCGAGTTATTTTTCCACCACTCCAAAGCCCTGCATATGGCTCCCCTCTGACACTTCCTCATGGAAGGATGGGCACCCTAAAGAGGGTGATTAAACATTGGAATGGGCAGCCCAGGGAGGTGGTGGAATCACCACTCCTGAAGGTGTCTAAGTACCACTGGACACAGCACTCAGTGCCGTGGTCTGGTTGGCAAGGTGGTGTTTGGTCATAGGATGGACTCAATGACCTCAGAGGGCTTTTCCAGCCTCACTGATTCTGTGATTCTGAGGCAGCTCCTGCTGCCTGCCCTGCGTGCTACCAGGAACCCAGCCCTCATCCTCCAGGAGCCAAGCACAAAGCCCTGGGATCCCCCTCCCAGCAAGCAGGCTTCCAAGGCTCACATCCATTACACTGAGATCATTAGGATGCTTTTAGTAACGTATCCCAGTGGATCTAAAAAACCATGGAGATCCAAAGGAGAGCCAGAAGAAGGGTGACAACAGCTTAACAGGGGCAGGCTTCTAAAAAGAGATGACAAACCTCTTCCATATCAGCCCCTTGCCTCCTCTACACTACCCCATGCTGCTCAAGGCAGTCTCATATAGCATTCCCTGTTGCTCCAGGAGGAAACAAACCTCCTTCCCACCTCGCATCCACAGCCACATTCTTCCCTGCAAAGACTGAAAGAAAATAAATTAGACCAGACACCAGAGCCAGGCACAAATCAGAATAACCACTGCAGTAAGCGCTGCCCTTCCTTCGCTTGGTGGCCACGGGGTAGCATCTGCAAAGGGAGCCCACAGGCACAGCTGGAAAATTCAGGAGGAGTGGATGAGGTGTAAGAGCAGCAGAAAATAGGAAATAAAAATATAAACTTGCCATTTCAGGCAAGACATATACATATAAAAGAACCAAGACAAGGCCCCTCTGTGCCCTAATGATGACAGCAATATCTGAGAGATCACCTCTCAACACACCTCTCCTCACATCTAGGCAGGGGGAAGAGGTGGGAGAAAAAGCAACATGAGGTGAGAAAAGCATGTTTTGATACCTAAATATGGAGATGAGCAGGTAGATTTACACCCTCCTTGTAGCCCTTTGGACTCTGGACAACTTTTGCACCTCTGCAGTACAGGTATATGAAGCTGGACTCTGAGTCCTACTTGCAGGATCACCTGAAGATGATCTTGTTCAAGTCCAACTCATTTACAGCAGAAAGGAGCAAGTGCTTGCTGAACTTTAAGCATTTGGCAGCTACACACTCTAGATTAGATTTAACTGCCAACTAGCTCATGGCATGGGATTGATTAGACGTAACAGCTCCTAGCATGCCAGTGACCCATAGATTAGCTGTGCTGCTCTAACACTGATGGCTGGGATGAATCACAGCAGCTCCACCGCACAGTCACACGGGCTGTGCCCCACGAGCCTAACGGGGCGGCAAGGAGAGCTCTCATTCATACAGGATAAGCAAGGGAGCTTGTGCAGGTATGTAACACCACGCAGCTCAAAGTAAAAATCAATTCTCTTCTTTTTCTAACACCGAGGGTGAAATCAATCAGGGCAAAACAATCTCTTCCGTGCCGTGTTTTCTTCCACATGTATGAAAAAAAAAAGCAGCCTGTTTGCTTATGGACAGCAAACGGGGCCTCAGCCCTAACACTGCGTATTTCCTCCCCAAAAGATCCCATGACACCTTTTAAGCCCCTCTCTCTACTTCAAGGAGCCAAGAACAGAGACAGAGAGACTTGCCTACAATTATATCACAAGTCAGAAGAAAGCACTGGAATTTGCACGCTGTGACTCCTGCTGTAGGTGCCGGGTAACACTGCAGGCATAAAGGTCAAACCCTTCAGCAGGAGCTCTCAAGATATTGTCTGCAGGCCACAAGCAGCCAGCAGAAAGCTGGGAGACGGCACCATGCCAGCCCAGTTTCTCTGGATATCCATGTCCTTCCTAGGAAAGCGCCTTAGCACCTGGCAGGGCAGTTAAGCAATCATCCCCCACAAAAAGGAGCAAACATCCCTCCTCCGTAACGGGATTAGACAGCAGAGCAGGAAAATGGGGTACAGGAACTTCCAGGAGAGGAAAGCAAAGCTTGACAGCCCATTCAGGAGGGTGGAAGAAGCTGAGGGCCAAGGACTGAACGAGAGGGGAAGGAGCAGAAAGCACTGAGTCAGGGAGATGAGATGAGATGAAATGATACGGTGAGAGGGGGCAGAGCACTCTGAAAGCACACCTGAGATAAAGGCATTCAGATAATTGCTCATGACGGAATAAATACTAGTAAGTACTATAATTACCTTGAACACTTTACAAAGCCGTAAGAAGAAATACGACTAGAAGAGAGGCTGGCACACACATGCTTGTTGGGAAGCTCTTATTTCAAGCTATCAAAAGGGAACCAACAAGGCCTGACACCCAGGTTGGTAATTTCAGCTTGGCAGCCAGCCAGAGCCCTTTGGCTGGATCCTAGGTACTGGGTAACTCGAGTTAATAAGTGCCAGATTCCAGCAGTATGATTTTCCAGAGTACTGAGCTTCTAGATGACTTCTGGCAACAAACAACAGCCTTCTCATACTCATAACTCAAGGTCCAGCTTCCCTTTCAGAGAGATCTGCAGAAACCTGGGCAGATTCCTGCGTTCATGGTGCTGATGCTGAATGGAGACAAAATGATTAATCCAAGATGACAGAAGCCCAATTTATCTAAGCAGCCAAATCTTAATAACCTGGCTGTCATGAGAGATCAGAGCCCGTCTTTCCCAAAGAAGCAACCAAAAACTCTGCTATTTTCGGGCTCACTATCTCATCTTAAAGCCTCCATTTCTCTAAAAGCTTCAGAAATCACCCATTTCACAGCAGCCTGGGTCAGTGCTGAGCTCCTCTCAGAAAAGACATTCAGCTCTACAGAGTCTGTTGAAAAATAGATCTACCTTACCCCCTGCTCCCATCTCCCTTTGACAAGCTTATCAACTTCCATACAAAGCCCAAAAGCCATAAAAGTGACAGCAGGCCTCAGGCAGACACATCAGGAATGCAATGCAGGAGGAACAGGAAAAAAAAAACCACCCCCAAAAAATCCCAGATGCACCACCACTCTCTGTTATTCCCCCTGTAATCACAATGACTCCAGAGGGGAACATATCTGCTGGGAAGCAAAACTATCAGCTTCCGTGAGCAGAGCAGGGAACACCAGGCAAATGACAGCAATTCCAGACTTGTGTCACTAGTTAAAAAAACCCCAAAACATAGCAGTGCCACAACAGCTATCAAAAATCACCTCCAAACACATCAGAGCCTGGTGAGCTGTTTTGCAAGGGGCAGAAAAACAATATCCAGAACACCAAAGCAAACAACTGGCATTAGTGGAATGCTTGATAGTGCTAATGGCTGTGCAGTTGCCTCAGATGCTGCTCTGGATCCCAACAGGGCCAACTTTGTCACCAGAAACTGCACCGGAATCTCCTTATTCCTGCACTTCTGCAGCAACCTCATCTCCTCCTCAGCAGCAAAGTCTTAAGTCTGCCAAAATCAGAAGAGACAGGAGAAGTCCCAGATGATTTTTCAAGCCCAGATGGAATCAATATCTTGTTTGGAAAGAAGTCAGCTAAGAGGAGTGGTAAGTACACTGCCCAGGAACAAGACAAATACAGACAGATCCTCACTATCTGAGTTTCTTTTGTACTCAGGAGTCTTTGACACTTGAAAAGCTACGGGCATGCTGTAAGGCCTGGCATTTGGCAAGATTGATCCTTCAGAGCCTGTTCTCCTCTATCTTTCTTACCAGCTGGGTTCTTCAACTTCCTTCTCCTCCTAATGCCTTCCCTTGGCTCATCTTTTTTACAGCCTGGAGAAGAGAAGGCTCCAGGGAAACATCACTGCAGCCTTTCAGCACTCAAAGGGGGCTAACAAAAAAGATGTAGAACAACTTTATAGACAGACAGATAGCGATAGGACAAGGGGGAACAGTTTTAAACAAAAAAAAAA
Organism: Oreocharis arfaki; assembly: GCA_013398015.1. Taxonomy (NCBI): domain Eukaryota; kingdom Metazoa; phylum Chordata; class Aves; order Passeriformes; family Paramythiidae; genus Oreocharis; species Oreocharis arfaki. The sequence continues at coordinate 376,870 of VZRR01001930.1, read as the reverse complement.
AGGGAAGATTTAGATTAGATGTTAGGAGGAAATTCTTTACTCAGAGGCTGCAGAGGCACTGGAACAAGCTTCCTAGAGAAGCTGTGGATGCCCCATCCCTAGAAGTGCTCAAGGCCAGGTTGGATGGGCCCTGAGCAACCTGGTGTAGTGGGTGGCATCCCTGCCCATGGCAGGGAGGGGATGTGGAACTATATGATCTTTGAGGTCCCTTCCAACCCAAATCATTCCATCAGGCTGTGATCCTTTTCCCACTCCTCCACTTTATAGTGCACCAGGTCTTCCTTCCCAATGGATCATTGCCCAATAAGAGCTGGAAAAAGGACCTAGAAACACCAAGGAACTACCAGCACCAGAATAAAAATCAAAAAGGAGGAGCAATAGTAGGGTTCAGGTAGTGGTTTCAGCCAGAAAGTACAGATTAAACACTAAGCAGGACAGAGAAGTCAGCCTCTGCCAGGAGCTGGTAGCACTTAAGAGAGTGGCTGGATCAAACACTGGACTCACTGGAGGGCTGAGTAACTGGTCACACATCCTTGGACCCACAGTAATGAGGCCCTGGGACATGGAGCATGCATAGCCCAGCAAACCGAGGCAACCCAGCCAGATGAACTTGCCATGCCCTCCAGACACCTGCCTCCTCAGCACCCCCTTCCCCTGGGACCCCATAAATCTCTGCAGGACCATGTGAAAAACAGATCTACCTTCACATCAGACACACACACACATGGTCCCTCCATGTATTTACCGGGCTTGCCCAGCCAGCTTTGAGATCAGTCAAGTCCCTCCAACCGGTCCCCATGTGAGCATCCTGACCTGCACCCTCCCCTGCCTGCCACACTGGGCAGGAACCAGGCTGGAACATCTCCTTTCAGGAGCATCCCTGCTTTTTGGCATCTGTGTAAGTACTGTACAGCAATGGTACAAGTCCTGAGTGTCAAAGCCTTTCCCTTTCCAGGAAAGGCTTCCCATCACTTAGCTGAGATGGTCTGGTTTTGTGCTCATGTCCAATTACTTACTGAAATGCGACTTTAGCAACAGCCAGAAAGGCAAGACTTCCTCTCGTCTCATTGCCACTCGTTAATTAAACCTAACAAGAAAAGGCTTACTGCCTTACATCATCTGAAACATGTTCCTGATGGAGACAGGGCGAGCAACAGGTTAGAGCTGGACATGGCACAGATGCACAGAGACACCCCAGACCCACCGAAAGCAGCTGCAGACTCCATTTCTTTGCCTTGCAACGTGATCACACCCAGCTTTGTCAGGAAAGGCTCCATTTTAGCCTCTCCATGGCTGATAAGAAACAGATGCTAAATGTCCCCTAATATTCTAATACATAGAACTATTCCTTAAGAAGATTTTATACGACTAGGAAAGAAACGCCAATATAAAAATGGAGTCAAAACCAATTTAGCAGGTTATCATGAAGAAGTATTTAGGAACTTCAAAGCCAGAGGCAAATCACAAAACAGCAGTTTTCCAGACAGTGGCTGGAGGGCCTAAACGTCCCTGATACCAGTAGACAAGTCAAATCATGAGCTGAGGAACCCTAGCAACAATAAGAAAACCCTATTGTGCTGGAAAATCTTCCCCTTCCTTTCAGGTGTTTCTCCTGGTGCTTTAAGTTCCTGGGCAGGGTCTTGCAGGTTGCCAACTATCAGACAGCAAAGAGCACTCTTTCGGGTTACAGCACTCTGACTCACCCAAGGTAAACCAATGAAAACACCTCTGGCTTCAAACTAGACTGTATAAACTTTAAATCAATGACAGAACCCATGACCAGTTTTGTAGTGATAAGAAAGAAACCAAGAGAGACCAAAAGAAAAAACTTTAAAAGATTTTTTTTTTTCAAAAAAGGCAATTTCCTGGTTAAAAAAAGACCTCAACAAACCTCCCAACACTAAAGCAATATTCTCCCTATGACCCTCTCTCTCTCTCACCTCCTTCCCTGTGGTCTGCAGCACTGTTTATTCTGCCTTTCACTTTATATAATGGGTCTGGTAGAAGTGTTCTAAGTAGACATTCGATTTGCAATAAAAACTGCTTTAATAAAGACATCTAACTTGACGGAAGGTCAACTAAAAGACAACAATTCGCATAAACCAAAACCTCCTGTGTAAATAAACAGGATTTGCAGGAGCCTCAGGATGTCAGACAGTCTGGCCAAGACGGCAGGAGGGAGTCTGCCCATGACGAATTACATCTGAGGATGAGCAGGAGCGGAGCCTGCCAGCCCAGCTCCGATGGCCGCAGCAGCCTCCCGCCTTGGGGAAACCCAGAGAGCCACCTCAGCAACGAGGCAATGGCCAGGGCCATCTGCAGAGCACGTTCCAGCACGTTCCCCAAATGAAGCAGAGTGACAGCCCACCCCAGCACGCTCGGGATCAGTCCAGGTCCGGCACTGCACACCACAGCGATCCCGAGGCAGCAAACACAGGCACGAGGGCAGCGGAATTGGCTGGCAAAACGAAGCTCGCGGCGGAGGACTTGGGGCAGACGCAGATGGAGAAAGCACGATCTTGGCCGCTGTTCCTAACAATGCATCGAGGAGCAGATGAGGCGCCAGCAACATTCCTGGGCCGCTAGCTGTGGTAAACACAAACAACCCCAAACCCCCTGTGTGCAAACACCCACTACGCTGCTTTCTCCATACGCTCCCCTCCAGCCAAGCAGCCCCCCAAGCCTGCTGCGCCTAGACTCGTGTGTCAGCCACTGGCCCCCTCAGCCTGTGCGCCTGGGCAGGCAGCAGAAGAGCAGGAGGGTGCAGGAGCAGAACTCTTGAGCGGCAGCCAACTGCACACTGCTGCTTCCCAGCCAGCACCCCTTCCCCTCCGGGAGACAGGCCTGGAAGATCATCCATCCCTTCGTTCTCCAGGAGTCACCTCGGCATGGGTATTTCACTCCAACACGCCCTTTACAAGTGAGCTGCAGTTCCCAGACCTTACGCATGCTCTGCTCCCCTCTAGGAATCGCAAATAAATCACCAATTACTATGCATGAATAGAGAGAGGAAGAGGGTAATGAGTCTATGTACATATATACATATGCAATGTTTGAACACAAAGAGCCGTAAATTGCATTCACAGGTGGTATTCTGGAGACTGCAAGAGACTCAAAAGCAGAACTATTCATAAACCAGTCACTGACATGAATGAGTTCAGCGTTCCCCAGAAGCCTATTGTGTTTCCTATATATTACACTATAAATATGAGAAGTATCAGACTTTGCATCCTCACAAAAAAAAAAAAAAAAAAAAGGAGGTAAATCTTGCAACTACACATAGGATTAGCACTGGCTGGCACAAGTATTAATGGTCTCATTGCTGCATGAGGATTATTTACAGCACTTGCTCTATTTTCCCATTTTGTACTTGCTGTGATGAAGTGCCACTTGTTTAAAGAACCCTGTAACAAACACTGCAGCAAGAGGGGGGTGAAAAAACAGCAGAGATCTATAAATGTTACACCCACATGCCAGATGTGGGTTTTCAGACCCTGGTTTCACAGTTACTTGGATTTTGGTAGGTAGTTAACGCTTGATATATCATAATAAATCACCCACCATCTCTTTCCATAACCACAATTCCTCCTTCAGTGATTTTAAACAAGTTTGCAGAAGGGGAAGGAAAGAATGAGTTGCATTTCTCTTTCTGCATATTTGACCCATAGTATCTAATCCCCATAGTCCAGCATTAATGTTACTTGTTCGGAAAGCAACAGTCCTTTTCTATTCAGTCAGATTTATGTTACAAAACAGGCATTTTTACTCCACTAAGTCGAATGATGTCTCAGTCTTACAAGGGGCTACCTGAAGCACTTCTGTGTGACTCGTGGCTTTGAGGCACTGTCACACATCCCCAGCTTTATTAAAACTGGCAGCTGGGCAAACGCGGACCAACCGGCAAAAAGAAGTCCAGGGGAAAAGAATGAAAAGAAAAGTAACTCCAGGCGCACATGTGGTACACCTCCTACCCTTAAAAACAGCCTCACGTTCAACACAATGAGCCCAGTAAGATGTTTTTACGAACTAGACACGTCCATGGGATTTGGGGACCACTGAAACGCAACCGATCCTCCAAAGCGACAGCTGACACCTCGCAGCTCGTCCCCCGGGGAGGATGAAGGCAGGTTAGAGCCAGTTTTAGGTCAAACGCAGAAAGCTAATTCCTGCAAGCAGGGGGTCGGGGCGGCCTCGGCAGCGGGCCGGGCTCCGCGGTGACCACCAGCACGGGGTGTGGAGCGCAGGGCTGGCGGTCCCAGCGGCTGGGAGCCCTGCGCAAGAGGAGGGATGCCCTGGGCAGGAGGAGGGATGCCCTCTGCTGCTCCTCCGCCGCAGCAGCTGGGCAGGGCGCGCTCCGGAGCGCGCACCGACCCGCAGACCCGAGCGCTCCATATTAGGAATCCCTAATCCAGAATGGTGTTATTGTTCTTCAACAAGCAGGGATGGAGCGTGCGGAGCCAAGGCAGCAAGCGCTGTGCCCTTCGCCTACACCCATCTCGCGGGCTACGACAGCCTCCCTGCGCTCACGGAGCAAAGGCACCCTGGGTAAACTTAGCTTGGAGATTGCTTTTTTTTCCAGGGAGCCCAAGGATGCAAGCTAGTGGTTAGGGGAAGTTTGAACCATCCCCAAAACCGTTTCAAAGAGTTCGCTCTCTCTCTTTGCTAAAGACAGGCAGAGCACATGAAAAAAAGAACCAACCACACACACACAAATTACAGACATGGAAGCATAACTGCAATTCTAGTAGAGATCTCGCTTCCAAATCGGCAGAGCAGGTATGTATGTGACAATTCTCAAGACAGTAAAATTGCCAGCCCTGCCGCTTCTTCTCTCAATAGCATTAATGCCAGCAGAAAATCATACCAATGAAAAGGCAAATCAAAACAGCTCCGAGGTTGCTCTGTACATATACAGGCAGAAAGCAGCGTGAGGGTGCTGTGCTGTGTTTTCCACAAATGATCCTATCAACTACATCAGTACTTAAGCCTCGCACATGGTCTGCAGCAAAAAGCCTAAGAGGCATTTCAATTGTTTCGTATTCTGCTTTACCCAAATTTGTAGGAAGGAGTCTTGCATTCCTACAGCCTCTCTCACCCAGCACTGGGATCCCAGAGGACTTTACAGAACTGCATGCAGTCATCCCTGGGGCAGGCACTCTGTGGGACGGGACAAAACCACACGCTGACAAAACCACACGTTTAACGGTTCACAGGGTACAAAACGCCGGCAGAGAGAAGGGACTACAGGAGGACTTTGAGAGGCAGCACAAAGCAATCAAATTGCATTTCACGGCAGCAGGGACTGCCTTCCCTCTCTACATTTCAACGCGCTCTTCTAGAGCCAAGCAGAGCACTTTGTTTCTGCAGCCTACCTTACCCCAGGCATTTTCTCTGCTTTCATTGTGCAAGCTCAGCACAGACCCGTATAACTCCCTACCCTTACGGTTCCCCTCCGAGACACCCCCCGACCCCAAGAGCAGCAGCCCCTGGACGGCCGCTCGCCTTGCCAAGTTGCAGCCGGAGCTCGGCGCGGAGCTGCCCGTCCCCTCTGCTCCCACCGCTCCCGCGCCCCGGGGCACGGCGAGGAATGGTCACCGGGGTGCTGCGGGTGGAGACGAAAGCCTGATTTATTTTACACACATATATATACATATACACACATATTTACGTGGGGGTTTTTTTCTCCCACTCCTCCCTCCGACCACAGGAGCAGCGCCAGCAGTGACAACTCCTGGAGACAGGGGCTTGGCACTGGCGAGGGGTGATCCTCCCGGACGCCCTGCAACGGACGGCACCCACCGGGGGTCCCGTCCCGTCCCGCTCCGCCCGGGGGACCCCCGCGCTGTCCCGTCCCGCCCCTCCCCGCCGGCGCCGGGCACTTACCGAGGAGCAGCAGGGAGGCGAGCTGCGGCCGCAGGGTCCGCATGGCTGCCGGGGCGCGGGGCGGCGGCCGCCCTTACCT
>VZRR01001930.1:344017-370577 GCA_013398015.1 Oreocharis arfaki | reverse complement strand
CGGGGTCGTGAAGGAGCTGCAGGGATAAACCGGGTTCTTTTGTTTTAAGGGGGGTGGGGGGGGAGAGGAAGAGAGTCCTCGGGCGCTCCTCGGAAACCCAGCGTCTTGGGACATGGTATAAATGCGCCCTTTTGTTCCCATGCAAACCAGAAATAACAGCCCGGCTTTGCAAGTTTCGATCAAGTCGTGACCGTCCCGCTGCCATGCGCTGTTGCCGAGACCCGAATCCAGGGCTGGTATTAATGCCAGGTTGCCAGATGTGTGCCCTCCCCCTGTGCAGGCACTGCTGCACTTGGGATGCTGCCCAGTCAATCAACACCACAGTGTGTCAATGGCAGAAGTGCATTAAAAGTACATCCAGGAAACGCTGAAATGCATAAATATGGCAACACTAGGAACTGGGGCTGAGGTTGTTTGTAAATAAACGAGAATGAGAAAGCCCTTCTCAAGGGTGCAGACGTTCAAATTTCCTTCCAAATGAAACTCTCAGTTGCTTGTTTGCTTACAAAAATAAGAAAGCGGTCAGAAGTGACAGCAATAGCAGAAAGAGGTACCCTCCTAGTGCTCCCATCCTGCAAGGATCCTCTACAGGAGACCCTTCTGCCTACGGAGTGTCCTCAGTGAAGTGTTGGTGATGCAAATGTGGGAACCCAACTCTTATGCCACAGAAAGGCAGAAAACAGCACAAACCCAAACTGTCTAATAAAAGATGCCAAGTCCTTAGAAGCTGTACCCAGCAGAAGTCAGAAGCTGTCTGGATTACCATATGGACTTGCTTCCCAACGTGGCTGTCGTGGCAGATGCGTTGGTAGCCAGCTCCTAGTGACCCAGCAAATTCTGTTTCTGCAGGCTAATAATGTTAAGCGTGCCGTTTTCAGAGTGGGAGGCTTAATTTGCAGCTTTGCCACGCTCTCTGAGCAGAGGAACCAGAGAACGGAATAACCAGAGATCTGGGAGAGAAAGGGTTAGTGCTGTACTTGCACGGAAAATGAAGCTCACGCTTTGGCCCTTAAGCTTTAATTGCATCAAGACTGCCTTCAAGTGAGACTTGGAAAAGGAACAGAGGTGTTGATAAGAGTTCATAGAAAATACCAGTCTATTTGGCTTTTCTCTTAGGTGATTTGAGGACTGAAATGTCATCCACTGTAATACTGCTCAGCTTACCCGATATTTGTCACATTTGTCCTATCATAAGTCTTCATGGACAAGTCCACGAGTATTCAGAGCAAGAACTGTGGAGCTACTTTGAAGTAAACGTCTAACATCTTTAAATTGGTGCAGGATAAAGATCGTTTACTCTATTGCTTCAAAAGATGTATAACTAGAGAAAGGAATAATAGTAAAAGAAAAAAAAGGCAAATTAAGAAATATAGGGCACGGGCAGGATAAACTCAATAAAAAAGGAAGTATTAAAGCTTGGTGATACACAAGATAGTTTTTCTAGATGGCAAGGGATATAGACCTCAGATTCATGACATTCCTGTATGGACACATTATTTCCATCTTCAGATGAAGAGACAGAGACGAAAACACCGGCATGATTCAGGTGAGCTCCCGGGACAGGTCAGGGACAAGCCTGGTGTCTTGGCTCTGAGTACATTGCTTTTGCCAGTGGAGCCTGCTGGAAGATAATTCGAGATGAATTTATGTGAATTCTCACTATTTTCCAGGCCCTATGTGACTTTATAGCATACAAGCCTAACAGGAATATAAAAATGCCCTGCAAAAGTGTTATCAGAGATTCACTAACCTCACGCCCTCTTCTCAGAGCTCTTGCAGAGTATTGCATTAATGCATAGTAACAATAAAAATATAAAAAGACCATGGAAATGACATTATAGCATTATAAGATTAATCCAATTCCAGCCAAATTAGATTATAATAAGAACTGTGTGTGCTGAAGACTATTAATGGGAACCTGTGTTTCAAGAGCTTCATCACCTTTGCATGTGTTCTCCTCCCTGACCCCAATAATAAAAATAGCTTGGTGTTCACGAGAGCACCCTTCTTCAGAGGACTTCACAAACACCTTCTGGTCTTTTGGGGAAAACACCAGCCTCACTTCTGCATCAGTGGAGAAACTGAGGCTCGGGCAGCTTTCTCCAGCCTAGGGAGACAGCCAGCCCTCCCTCAGGCTTGGCTCTGGCGTTTCAGGCTCACGTGGTGGGGCTGTGACTCCCTGTGGACGTCTATCTCTCCGTGTGGTTTCTTCATGTGGCTGAATGGAAACGAGCACCACAGTCACCTCAAAGACAAAACCGTGTCGAGCAAAAGGTTACTGTGAAGCAGCTTTCCAGGAAGAGAGATCTGGGCTGCCTTGTACTCCCAGCACAACTGAGTCATTCAGGAGCGCCGTCCTCAGCAGCAGCCAGATCATTTTGGTCGGGCCACGCGGTTGCTCTTTGGCAGTGGGGCAGCTGTAATAGCTGGAGGCAGACGGGCGTGACTCAAGCCATGCTGATCATACACTCATTAGGTCACAGCCCACACCGCCGTCTTTCTTGTTGCTCAGTCACTGCCCGCAGTGTGCTTGGACTTGCTTCCCCATGGCTCGCCTTGGCAGGCAGGGCTTGAGACTGGGCAGCGGGAGAAGGGGAAATGATCCCACGTGCTGCCGTTTGCTCCGTGCTCCTACCGAGTCACAGGCACTTCCCACGCTCCGGCCTTTTCTAGCAGAAGCACAACCAAGGGGTGCCTGAGCGAGAGGCAGGACTGGGCGGCTGCTGTGTGGCCGAGGGCCATCAGGGTACATGCATCCCAAACCTCTGGCTTGCCAGAGGCTGCCGTAATACAGCAGCTGTGGCTGAGAGCTGCGTCCTTCGCCCGAGGGAAGCAGAGTGACATCAACATCCAGACTCCGAACGTGCTGCTTGTCCCACGTGCACGGGCTCCCTGTGACCCACAGATGCACGGTGAAGTTACGCTATCGTCTGGCCCTCAGAGAAAAGAGGTTTGGCAGAAATGCAACTTAAATACGTTATGAAATAAGAATGCTGGTCCTTTTTCAGGATAAAACACTACACACCCTCAAGTTCTGGACCTAGTGGGGATTTACCCCACATCTCTGATTAGCAGGTAGGAGAACAAGGAGAACAAGGCACAGAAGAGATTTGCAACCTTTAGATTTTAGAGCGTGCACTAACCTGGGTGCTAATGGCAACAAACTATACCAAAAAGAGGGACTGGACTCAACAGAGCAAGGCAAGAGACTCCTGACTCCTCTGTAAGTCAGGAGAAATTATTTCCTTCCAGTAGCGGAGGGAAAGAGATGGTGGGGGGAGAAGAGGAGGGGGAGATTTAACCTCAGTTGAAGGAGTGACTGTCTCCCTGAGGGCAGCGACTTGGGCCAGAGCTGGAGAACATAAAAGACTGTATGGCTCAAAGAGAGGGGGCTGTACCCACATCCTCCTTCTCTCAGAGGCCACCTGAGCATTTCAGATTGAGCAGAGTCAAACCATCCAGAAACAGAAAGCACTTAAAAAAAAATCGTCCTATGTGATTTGCCCAAGATCACGCAACACAATCCACAGAACTCAGGGTCTTAAGCCTGAAGATTCGCTTGGGGGAACATCACAGTCAGGTCAAAGCTCTGCTGCCACATTGTGAAAGGGAGAGGAGATACACCTAGAGCTCTGGTCTGAAGTGGGGAGGAATGGCCGGAGCCATTTATTTTGACAGAATCGTTGCCTAAAACATTTTCTCCAGACCTTATTTACACTGTGAAGTTTTGAACATCAGTTTCACCCAGAGGAAAAAGAAGATATTTATATTTAATGGCCAACATTTAAGCTCCTTTAAAATGAGCTGAGAGGTTGCAGTTGGAACAGAAAGAAAACCCTAACTGCCCTGGCACAAAGCAGCACTGCTGCCATTGCAGGGAGGCTGGCATCTAACAAGACTGAGGTTTTGGGTTTAACTCAGCCCAGATTGCACCCTAGGACCCATCTGCCAATCTGTGGATGGCATCAAGGCAGGTCCCAGGAAGCCCTGTGGATTTGAAGGAATTCCCACTTGTGTGCCCTGGGAAGATGGATGAGAAGAGGGAGAAGGAGAGAGAATGAGGAAAAAAAAACCAAAAACCCTGTGTAAAGATAGATCGACACATTTCCAGATTTTCAGGACATCTGTCAGCAAGCCCCGGAGTGTATGGCAGCTAATCCCTTTGCAGATTTTCTTTTAACTGTTGCTTGACAGAGGAGTATGCCAATTTTTTTCATAAATGTACCCACGTCTGATGTTGCACTCCGCCTGAGGTTATGATCTATCTGCGAGGAAAAACATTATACTACCACCTTGGGAAATAGCATTAGGGAAACATCTCTCTGAGAAACACACAGCAGCTTCAAGCTTTGGAGTATGTGCAGAGTGAAAGATGTTTCCTGAAGATGAAGAGGCCAGAGGTGAGGTGGCTACCTGATTACATACCTGCGGTTCTCCAACGCCCACGCTGGCTGCTGGATTTCTCCCAGGCTGAGCCAAGCTGGTGCAGGGGAGAGGGCTGGTGCTGCCCAGCTGGGCGGATGGTCAGCTCTGGCTTCAAACCCCTGCTGGACAGCTGCAGGAGTCCTCCCACATGTCCCCTCCAGACACAGCTGGAGCATTAGTGCAGCTCGGTGAGCACTCTGCGAGAGCAAGGAGCTACAATAAGGCAAAGCTTGGCTTGTTCCTGATTTAACTCTCAGACGCCGTGTTCTGCGGCGTTCAGCTGTTGCATCGTTCATCGCTAAGGACAGGCAGAAAGAAGCCCAGAAGGCTCTTCTTCTGTGCTGCAGTGGGAAAATGTCTTGGTCCTGACGTGGGCCTGCACAAATTACAGGGGCAGAGCCCTTCAGGGCCAAGAAGACTGGGCTCGTTAGGCACAGACGACAGAGGCGAGGCCCCAGGTACTCCTTGGCAGGCTGCTGTAAGCTCTGCTCCATGGCCAGCCGGACCTGCAGCTGCTGCTGGGACTTTCCAAGCTTCTGTAGGCTCTGCCTGAAGTACACGCAGGAATGAACACACTGCTTTTCTGCTTTCTAACTCTACATACCAAAATCAAGCTCGAGTCCCAGTTTTGTGCTGTTTTGCCAGTTAATTCAGACCTCCCCACGCTCACAGTGAGTGCCAGGATCAGGCATGTGAGTAAAAGGTTGACTCTAAACCTCATGATCACTGATGGAGCAGGGGTTTATCTTTGTTTTCTTTCCACCCTGGGAAGAAAAATGACATAGAAAAAGGGGCAAATGGACATTGCCATTATAAATTTTTTCACTGGTAACCAGCAAAAAAATGGGTGTTTCGGCAGTAAAAAGTGAAAGAAGAAATCACCTTTGCCAAGTACACTTCCAGCCTCTCATGTCACAAGACTTTCAACTCTTGGTTGCTCTTCCAATTTTTCCACAGAATTATTTCTAGGGAAGAAAATCTATTTTTTGGCCCAATCTAACAATATGAGATTCTTTGGGTGTGTCTGAATTCTTTCTAAACAGTTCTGGGCAACTGTACAAAAAAAAAAAAAAAAGAAAGAAAGAAAAAAAAAGAGAAAAGCAGTCTCTCAGCTGCTGTCATTTATCTTAAAACATTTCTTTCATCCTGTTAGCTATGATAAGCACTTTCATTGTTGCTCTGGAAGAAATATGTTATCATTAGGTTTCAGAGTCCACACCTTCATTTCTGTGACTGCAGCCAATTCATACCTCTCTCAATATTGGCCTGACAATAAGGTAGCAGCTGATACTGGAAGATAGCAGCATTTCTGCTTGCATTTTGCTGTGGGTGTTGGTCACCTTTATGTAATAACTAAATGGTCTGGGATTCGTCTCAGAGGGAGAAGTCCAGGACACCATACCCTTACTCCCACGACTGGTTTGCATTTTACATTCAAGAATCATTATAGAAACCTTGAAATATTCATGACAGCAGGAATGAAAGCCCAGGAGTCTCACTTTCTACAGAGGTTCCTGAATGTTACATTACGAGACTTGCTCCCCTGTTTATCCCTCCACCACCTTCTTCTCTTTCTCCCTTAGCATTTCATCTCCCACTCCAAGGGGTTGCCATTCCCAAACACAGCAGGCTTTGCTATCTCCCTTCCAAGTTGAACTGAAAGCACACAGCACAGGCAGCCAGATATCTTGCAATGCAGGCAGGCAATGAATGGCTTCTCTACTACACTGCAAATGACTCATCGCCTCCAACTTCTCAGCTCCCAGAGTCTCCCAAAGGAGGCAACAGGTTTTGTGCATTAGTGCTGCAGGCAGGTAATTTAATTTAGTGCACTGGCAGGGTAAGCATTGCCCCTTCTCCTTGTGGAGCTATAGTAGGAGCTTGTCCAAGCATCCCTGTGTCACCCTTACAGTGTTAGGGCAGGCAGGCCTGCAGATGGAAAAGCAAACTTACTCCTCCAGAACAAAATGTAGTCAAAAACCCTCTCCAGAGGACCAGGAATACTATTTACCCCCCTACACTTTCGTGTCACCTCCTTAAATTCTGTGCAAACAGGAACCCATATTGGGGACAAGGCACCACTTTCGTTATGGAGCAGGGGTGACTTTGGTTCACAGCTTTCTGTCTTGCCCACATGGCAATATCTTGCACCCCCAGAGGCATCATGCTGGGGGAGGAGAAGGGGCCATCCTCCTCCAGGGTTTCCTCAGCTCTCTCAGCTGAGCCTGATGGCACTGTGCTCATGAAATGTCAACTGCCAACACGGTTTTGTGCCGACTCTTCACTTCTCAGCGCCGTTCGACACGTGCTGAGAAGAGCTTTTCCATCACACAGGTCATGTGATATTTGCTTCTCGGGAACGAGGAAAAAATAACTTCCTAAGTCTGGAAGATTCTCTGGTGTGATCCCCCCTCTCTGCACCCTGTCACTTCTTCATGGAGGCCCTGACGGGGGAGGAGGGAGCAGTGGGAAGCCTTCTGCTGCTGCCCTCTCCACACTCTGCCTCCTGCACCAGCAGCGGCTGCGTAGATGGAGATGAAGCAGGCACAAGGCGAAGCTGGGGGAAGAGGCAACAGGTTTGCAGGATGCTTATTGTCAGGATGATTTGCTGTCCTCAGCAATTTCCTGCCTGAAAGCAACTACTGTGACTAAAGCTGGCCCCAACACAGATGGTTACCAAATCCTAGGGATATTATCTTACTCCCACTTTACCTTGATGGAAAAGACAGATCAAGGGACACAGCAGGAGAGAACTGAGGTCATGGGTTCCCCTGAGGCAGGACCCAGCAATGGCCCCCTCACAAACACCCAAGGGATGCCGACTTTGACTTGCTATCGGCCAAATCACCCTGGCCAGCCAGCACGGACAGGTTTTCTTCTGCAGTGCTGGAGCTGTCCGGATCATCCCACCCACATGGAAATGTGATTTACAGCAGGGCTGCAAAACAGAAATCTGGATCGTTACTCAGGGAAAACGTACGCCAGATTCCTTTGCTAACCTCCCGTGACAGAGGAGCCTCTGTTGTAGCAGGTCCTTCTTCCCTAAGGGAGAAGGGGAACCGTCGCTTGCCCTAAAAGGGCTTCTGGCTCCAGCCAGTGGAGTTCACCAGCTGCTTTTCAAGAAGAGCCGTTTGCTCTGCTTTGTTTTCTTTCAAGTACTGTTTGAATTCCTCTGCAGACACACATGCCAGCCAGAGCTACCGCTGCAATGGGCAGCTGGAGCTGAGGAAAGAGGATCATCTGCTGCCTGTCCACCAGCCCTCATCCCGTGGGGGGACAGCAATAATGGCAGCAGTCAGCCCCAGCACGAGGGAAGAGGTCAGCCCAACCCCTGTCTCTACGCTTACCTTTCCTCCTGGCTTGCTTTGAGATAGTCAGCTGGCTACTGCACCCCTCTTTGCCTTGGTTTCCACTCCAGTACGAAAAAGTAATGCTACCTGCAGTGTCTCATGAATTTTCTGGCAAGCACCCCTGCCAGAAGGGGAGAAGCTGCCAGCACCTGTACTAGCACATGATCTGGGATGCATGGATGCAGACAGGCCTCACCTCAGAGGTCTGGACAAAGCCATGAAAGACCAGATTTGATGTCNACACCTCCCTGGTACTCTCAGAGTCCCTAAAAACCCCCCCCCCCCCCCCCCCCCCCCAAAAAAAAAAAAAAAAACACTAAACAGAAAAAATACCCAAAGCCCTCTGCCAGAAATGGGATTTTTGGAAGTGTGTCACAGACCAGTGACAGTGCCTGAGAAGGAGCAAGGCAAGAGTTTTGCAACCTAAGCTAGTTCCACTTTCACCTCAGCAGCCAAATACAATGGCATTATAACGCAAGCGGGGTGTCATCTTGTTGTTTCACAACTGACATGGATGGGATGGCCCTTAACATTCATAAAAGGAAGCTTCCTTGTGCCAACAGGACGTGAGTTGCCGTGCCTGTGGGTAGTGGGGTGACTTTGGAAGCTGTCATAGCCCCTAGGAGAAAGAGGCAGAGACTGGGGTGGGGTAGAGGAGGGAAGAGGAAATGCCCTGATTCACAGTCATGGATTGGTAAGCGAAGCAACAGCAGATGGTTGTGGATAGAGGAGCATAAAGAAGCCATGAGGCAATGTCAGTCATCGTGATTAAGCCCCGAGATTGTCTACATTGGCAGTTCCTCAGTTTACTTGTTTGTAGAGACACACGACAGGAGCTTAGAGGAGATGTGAAAAGGGATGACAACAGGTGACTGTGGATGTCCTCAGCGGGCTCCTCCCGGCAAGGACGGTCATACAGGTACAGCCCAGCAACGCTTGTCTGAGCAACTGCGAAGGGAAGGCTGGCACAGGCCTCCATGCCTCCCATGTCGCTTGGAACAGGGAAACCCAGGAACAGCTGGAGAGCTGTGAAGGCATAGGAAGTCAAGGCAAATGAGAGGAAGCCAAAGAGCCAAGCATGAGGAGGATGACCCTGTCCAGCATCATTTTGAGGAGTTTCTTCAAAGCTCTCCTATGAAGGACAGAGGAAAGGGCATGGGCCATTATGAGATGTCAGGTGTCTAGATGAGACAAGACTGCACATCAGCAACACAGGACAAGGTTGTGGGGATGGAAGGACAGCAAGGCAGCCAGGGTGGAAGGACCAGGTGCCTGGTAGCCCTGAGTGCAGGCCATGTGGGGAAACCACAATCCCCCACAAGCAGTGGGGATTGTGGACAAGAACAGGCTGGGGTTAGCATTGCTGAGCTTGAGCTTTTGGGAGCCCTCCATAAAGAAACAACTCAGAAACAGAATTAAATTTTAATTTGGATTAGAGAACATGGATGTAAAGGTGGGACAGAAGTTGATTTGTGTTCAGAGTAAAGGTAGTGGTTGGACTTTTGTTGGCAGATGAGGCTGGGGACCTCAGAGAGGCCCTGTTCTACCCTCTGAAAGAGGCAAGAGAATTGTTGAGGAAGGAAGGCGGCAACCTGGAGGACAGCAGGTTTACTTAATCTCCACAAACATATTTCCACCTGAGGTGCTCTGCAGGGCCTATGCTGAGAGAGAGAAGGAGAAACTAAGAGTGGGATGTGTGGCTCCACATTTTGTGGATCTTTCCCTCTCTTTCAGGGCAGTCAGGAGCAGCCCCACAGCAGATACACCCTGAAAAGAATGGCAGCTATCCATTACCCTCAGCACACAGCAGTCCTACATCTGCTCAGTCAAACTAGCAGCCCCCTTGCAGAGCAGCTCATGCACAGAGCTTTGCAGGATGGGGCTTGGAACAGGATGTAGTGGGATGCATGTTAGGAAGGACTCATCACACTGAGCTATCCCATTTACAGCATGGACCTTGCAGTCCTGCCAGACAGAAAGCAGCATAACTAGGTAGAGCTTCCCAGAAGGGAAATTACAGTCCAAATACGTTTTCTGTATGGGAAATCCAAAAGAAGAAGAAGAAGAAGGAAAAAAAAGAAGCCCTTATCTATATTTATAAGATGAAGCTTTTCCTACACGAATAAACCTCTTAACACAATTTTCTGGGCGCTGAGGTTATATATTTAATAGGTTTTTCTGGTATCACTTAAAAGTAGATCACCACCATGCAATGACGCCTGCTGCACTCTTTTTCTGGCATCCTCACTAGCTCCCTTCACCCGTGCCCCCAGTAACTAGAGCACCGTGTGTTATTCTCACCAGACTGAGAGAGAGGATTTTTCCTTTACTTAGGAACTTCTCCTACAGAACTGCTCGGTCAAGTCCCTTTTTTTGGCCCTCCATGCTTTCTTCTTTCCAACTTAACAAAGAACAGAGGAGGCACTCTCCAGAAAAGGAGGGAAAGCACATACCCAACTGAAATCCTCCTCCTAGCTCTTCATTAGCATCCTGGGGGTACAGATCAGCTAGTCTGCCCCTGAGTGCAGATCACGGATAGCAGAAACACCCAAAGGCCTCCAGTCAGCCTCTTTACAAATGAGAACCTGGCCACTCATGCCGGGGGCAGTGTGGCTGATACCTATATTGCACCATTATGGAAGTTTATAGAGCAACGAAAAAAGAAGCAGCTGCCTTATCAGCATTCCCAGGTTCCTTTGACTGCCTCCTTATCCAGGGAATAGCTCTCAAGGCCTGAGGAGCCTCTCCTGTGCATTGCTTTGGTGCCCTAGTGAGAGCTGCAGCACCAGCATCCTTTCGAGCAGGGCGCTACAAATTAGTGATGGACATACTACAATACACAAACCAGTCCTTAAGAACTGGTAACAACCCTGCAGGGCTGTCTCACCCCTCAGCCAAGACTACTTTGGTTTCCTTCTTCCTAGTGCCTGCAGTTCTGCATTGCAATGCAAAGAGCACAGCTCTTCTGCCACGGCAGAAAATGTTGATGGGAGCGATGTTAGCTGTAGGCAACCAAAAAGAGAGTGCATCCATCGTGTTCGGGGCCAGCTCTGTGGAGTAAGTGATTTGTAACCACTACACCCCTGCTTTCCACTTTTCAGACTTGGCATTTGGACTTTTGTCTAACCTCTTTCTCCTTGCTACGTGGTGGGCAGAAGTTTCATTTTGTTGCTTTATTGTCTCTCAGCTCCTTATTAAATACAATAAGTTAAAACCACTGCCTTTACAGCCATCCCTCAAGAGGGAAGAAGTGAGTTACTGTGGTGTCACTCCTGTGTTCCTGACCTAGGAGAAGAAAAATTGTAAGGCTCTTCTCCTTTGCCTCTGCAAGGAATAAATATCTTGGACTAATTCTTGAGCTGTAGCTCGCTGTAGGCTTCTCACTGTTTCCTCCATTCACTTCCCACTCTTTAGGACAAAATAACTGCCTCTTCATCTGAAGAGATTTATCTATTCACTTTCGTGCATGGACAGAAAAAAACATTTCTTCCCCCGCAACAATGCAGCTAACTCTGGGGTAGAGCTTGACAGCTATTTCACAGCACAGAAGGAGTGGCAGGGAAAATGCAGTTGTTTTTGCCTGCAGAGATGGAACAGTGGATTGGAATGGCAAAAACTGCAATTTAACTGGAACCTTGAGAAATCCTTCACGGTTTCCATAACTTAGCCCAAAGAAAAAAACAAAAAAAGAGCTGCCTGTAAAGGCTGAATAGCCAAAGCAGAGGCTGATTCAAAGGGAAGGGCTCTGTTCAGTGAACTGCAACACTACCGACTAGAGCACCCACATATTCCTTAGAAGTCCTTTCATCTACCTAGTGAGTAAGCCCATTTCTGCTTACTTGTGAAAACAGACAATCTCAGAAGCAGGAGCACCAGGGCTGCAGGTGAAATAGGAAAGGTGTGGGTCACTGCTCCTTCACAGGACCCAGATGCACGTCACATAGCAGCCATCTCGTCTTACCTGATGAGAGGGTGTGATACTCATGTGAGAACTGATCACAAGCGCTTTTTCCCCTGGTATCATATCTAACATATGCATTAACCAACATTTCCCCTTCCCACCTCCCACCATTTCCCTGCCCAAACCTGCTCCAAAAAATGAAAGCTTCAGCAGAACTGGATCTCCACCAGAGCTGGTTCAGGGACTGCGCCTCACTGAGGGCACAGTAAGGTGAAAGTACCGAGGAATCGCAGCGATAAGCTCAATATAATTATGTGCTCAAGACATTACAGATAATTTGGGGTTTCTGAGCTTCTGACTATGCAAAACCAAATCATCTCTACACTGTTAAGAATGGAAGGTCAGAACACAGGAGAGGTAGGCAAGTTAAGCAAAAATCAGCCTTCAGTGGGCCCTCATATATCAATGTCATTCACATATAAAGTAGTAAACAGAGTAGATGTTCTATGCATATCCTCAAGGAGAAATCCAGCTAACAGCCCTGTGTCATCCCTGTCTGCCAGCCTCCTTCTCTGCTCCTTCAGTGGGAGGCACACCAGGAATTACACACACAAACATCCCTGCATGATGCTGTGAGTCAGAAGGGAAGATATGCTCCTCAATTTCTCAAAACACCGGGAATCCCAGTTCCTCTGAGTGCTGGATGTCCTTGCTCTTGCTGATAACATCTCTGTGGTCCCGGCCTCCTCCAGAGGCCCCCAGGAGCAGGGTTTGGCTGGAAGTATTTGAGGTCTCTGAGCAAAAGAGGGTGGATCAGAAGCTGAAGGAGTGACTGTTGCATTATGCAGCATCCAGTCACAACAAGGGAGTTAGATTTTGATCTGCTTGCTGAAGTTTGCTATTTCTACTCTGGTACCTGGTGGTCAGCTTGGTGCCAACATCTGTATAACATCAAACATTTGCATCCATATGGAGAATGTATAATTAAAGCTTTCTGCAGACAACTGTGAAAACTTTCTCATATTCTCCCTAAATTGCATTCCAACCCCCAGATGAGGGCTGGGAGCCAAAATGTAAAAAGTCTGGCATAAATATTTAACTAGCTTGAGATACGTATTCTTCAACTATTAGCTAATTATTTTGTGCCAGCCGTAAATGGCATCTGGTTCGTTAGCACAGGACACACAAGGATGCTGCAGGTTGGGCACATAAGTGGGAAATGAAACGTGACTTCGTGCTAATTAATATTAATGAATGGATGGAGAACGAGCATCTCTTTGAAAATATGATCTCAACAGGAGCCCAAGTGTGATTCATTATGATTATTGCTGGGGTGACAGCCATTACCAGTCTCAGAAAAGCCTCTGTTTCATGTAGCATCTCTTCGGGAAGGACTTAATTGGCTTCCAGAAGAAGTGAGGATGAACAGGGGAGGTGGTTTCAGACCAACCTGCAGGTATGTGTTTTATTATTGCCCTGGAATAGGAGTAACAGTAACAGTTCCTTTTGTGTGTGTATGTGCTGTGGTTGCCTGTCTCTGGCTGGTTTGCTGAGGTAAGAGCTGTAGCCTGCTGCCAAAATCCTGCCGTATTTACTCCCATCCCTAAAAATTAAGTCCTTCCTTTCATCCCTCAGTCCCTCTCCCAACAAACTCTCTCCAGACACCACCCACTTTGCTGCTGTTCCAGACTGCCTTGGCAACCAGCTAGCTCAGCTCTGAAGCCTTGTACCTGAAGTGTGTTTTATTCCTCTTATTCCACACACCACCTCTCTGGGATGTGCTCACCATGATGCCAGGGGAAAGTCTGGGTGGTTACCAGGGCAGTTTTCTTCCTTAGCTAATACACAGCCATGTGATGGGAATTGCCAAACGTTTCTGGTCTCTTCATTCAAGCCTATGTGGGTTGCTCTCCATTCCTGAAGCACACTCAGTCCTTACCTGGGAATGTTTGCCCTCATGTGGAGATCTTGGACAATTATCAGTTGGTAGCCAGTGGCTTTGCTTAGGTGTCACGTTTGTACACCAAGCTGAGCACCTGTGCTGATAGATCTGCAGCTTTAAGTGGGGCTCAAAAGGAAATGCTGGACTCTCTTCCTTTGTTTAAGCCTGTTCAGTCAAGGAAAAGGTCTCCAAGTTGGTTTCTGCCCTTGAAGCAGCTCTTGAACTTCCATTATTATATACATTTGGGAAGTATGTTGGGTTTTTGGATTGCATCAATCTTTTTGCTACCTAGGAATTACCACTCATCCCATCATTCGCCAACTGTTTCTCTGCTGTGTTCTCTATTTCTCAGTCAATTTTCTACTAACAGCTGACTAGTCCACCAGCTAATTTCTCTCTGGTCTTGAACAAACATCAGCAAAAATCAGCTGAAGCTGAAAGCGTGGTGCAGCTTTACACTATAATTTTCCTGAATCAGGCAAGTACAAAGACCCAGTAGGACCAATCACAGATCTCCAGAAAGGGCAGAAGACCACCACATCTGAATCATCACTGCAATTCCCACTTGTACAGCTTTAACACTGCCCCTCCTGCATTATCTTCACCACTCCCTTAAGTCTTTGTCAAATCAGTCATGTCACTGATGACTAACAGAAACAGAGAGGACAATTGGTGTGCAGCTTGTGCTGTGGACTTAGGATAGGAATTGGAAACTGGATCCAGGAATTCTTCCCCAAGGTAGCTCATCATGTCTTGTGATTTCATGTAAAACCCTTACATTTCCTCCCATCTAGCTTAAGACTGGATGGGAAATTGGGTTAACAAAAATGTAAGGAATCTCTCAATGCAGCAGAGACTGCTTCAGAGCCAAGTTTCCCAGGGGAAATAAATGATGAACAAAAACAAACAACAGCACAGCTCAAACGATTCCTCCCCTCACCACAGTCCTGAGATTTCATAATTGCTCCCTTCATGGCCATTTTGGTTTGTAATATGCAGAGTAAAGATTTCCATTATAGCTGTGTTTACTTAATCACTATAATTTTTTTAAGTGAAGTTCAGGCTGTTGAAAGTACCAGGCTGCCAGCCCCAAGCAAATTAGCCATCAGCTAGTTGCACTGGAAGCTGTTCTGCTGTGATCCTGAGCAAAGGGTTTGCTCCCCAGCAGTCTCTTCATTCTCAGATGGATCACCCACCTCTGGGAGTGAGAAGGATATTCAGCATGTTACCCCCTTTGCCTTATCAGGCAAGAAAAAGAGGGTTTTTTGTGTTTGTGTGTAAAAAAATCAGTCTCTTGGAATGGGATGATCATGTGGACATTTGGGACTTGTCTGACATCCATCAGAGAGAAGCTAGAGAATGGACAAATGTAGAATTCATTTCAGAAAGCAGCAGGACACTGACTACATCTGCAGCATAGTTTTTCCAGTGAGGTCACATTGAATATTCTCATTGTGCATGGCACAATATCCCAGCATGAATATTTAATCATGCAGGGCAAATACAAGTAGACTGAAATTCTAAGTGATGACAACTTTCAGATGACCTTGGCCCAGACTAGAATTTGTGATTTCGGATGGGAACGTTCCACCTCCCATTCCTGTCCTCCTGAGACATTGATCTCCTTCCATGGGAGCTGGGAAACACCTCAGCCTTTACAAAAGCAGCAGCAGCAGCTGCTGCACAGAGGACTTCAGCCAGATGAGACAAACACATGGAAACAGCCAGTACCTGCAGCTGCTGGAATGGAGGCACTTCCCTGGTCAGGATGTATGAGATTTGCTGTCATCCGAGGCAGTCAGCGACATCAACGTTTTCTTGGCACTCTCATGGTTTCCAGTGCCCCAAATCAAAACCAGGCTCAAAACCAAACCAGATTTCCATTGTCAAGCTGGATTAGCCTGAGCTGCTGGGCAGAGCCACCCCACTCTGTGTGCTTGTAATGCTTTGGAAATAAAAGATCCAGCTTCTGAAACAAAACTCAGGAGTGCAGTAGACAGTCTTCCTTGGCCCTAGTGGATCTCCAGCAGAGATCTCACTATTTTAGTGAGCCTTTCTGCACGTTCTCCACCCTCACCTGCCACACTTCCCAAAGTGTCTACAGATGACAGAGACAGGAGAGAAAAAAAAAAAAAAGAAGTGGATGTGCCCTGAATCATGGAATCATTAATGTTGGAAAAGACCTCCGAGATCATAAAGTCCAACCTTTGACCGATCACCACCTAAAGCACCTAAACTCAACTACACCGTGGCACTAAGTGCCACATCCAGTCACTTCTTGTACACTTCTAGGGATGGTAACTTTCCAATCTTCCCAGGCAGCCCATTCCAATGGTTAACTGCTCTTTCCATTAATAAATTCTTCCTGATGTCCAACCTGAACCTCCTCTGGCACAGCTTGAGGTCATTTCCTCTCATCCTGTCACTTACTGCTTGGGAGAAGAGGCAAAACCCCACCTGGCTATGACCTTCTTTCAGGTAGTAGAGAGTGAAAATGTCTCTCCTGAGCCTCCTTCTCTCCAGGCTGGACACCCACAGATCTCTCAGCTGCTCCTCAGACTTGTGCTCCAGATCCTTCCCCAGCTCCATCACCCTTCTCTGGACCCACTCCAACCCTTCAATGCCTTTCTTGAAGTGAAGGGCCCACTGGTTTTGGGAGAGACTTCAGACCAGCTCTATCACAATATCAGGTGTACAAATCCCATAGAAACAACAGAGAGGAGAAAGTTCAGTTCTCCTGGCCAGAAGCTATGACAGCACTGGGACTCTGTGCATAATCAGACCAAAAATATATATACATCATCAAGAAATAAGTTAACAAGCTTATTCCTTTCTGTGGTTAGAAGGTCAAATTTCTCTAGTCCCGTGTTTAAATCACTGTAAGTCATTTCCTGCTTTCTGCTGGTAGGAATATAATTCAGTCACTCCAGCAAGGTTGTCAGGCACTGGTGAATGGTCCCTGCATTGACAGCTCCAAGCATTATCCCCACTTCCTAGTGGGAGAGATTCAGAAAGTTCAATATCACCTCTCTTTGCAGAAACAAATCCACATAAAGTGAAGCTATCATAGCGAATTTTAGTGCACACGTTTGCGTCACGGAGAGGTGGAGGGGGATGCAGGAGAAATTTCACTGTACAGGCAACAGGCAGAAATTAAAAGAGCACCAAGTGGCCAGGTGGTGAGGGAACTCACTTCTGATTTACAATTGCAATGATTGCGATGAATAGGGAGAGGCTGTGATTAAAGACGTGTCTGAAAATAACAGTAATGATTTCCACTTGTATGCCTTTGATCAGGCAATCTCACAGTATTGTATAAATGAAACCTCCCAATATCTCTGTGAGCTTGGGAAGCCTTCTACTGACACGAACGTGTCAGAAATAAATACCAGCTGAATGGTGTTAGACAGGTGATGGCTTAGATATTTCATCCTCTCTTGGAAGAAGAGCTTCTAGAGATGGAATTTGTCCCAATTATAAAAGAGGAATATATCCTCAGTATGAGCTATATTGGACTACATGCATAAATTACAGTGCAAAACGATCATTCAGCCGATTCAGTTCTCATTTCTGCAGGTGAAAATGCCAATAAGGGAACTAATCACCTGCCTGTAAGGATGATTTTAAAAGATGGAGACATTGCCCATCAAGAACACCACTGGGAGTCATCAGCTCTGTTCAAACAGGCTGCTGGTAACCACCAGGAGGTAAGAACTGCACTTCCAGTCTTTGTATCTGCAGGATTAATTTGAGTTAGCCATCTGGAGTGGAAAAAAATGTATATTCGTTACCATGCCCTTGTGCACTACATTCCCCAGCACGGAATTGTGCAGGACCATCACATCCAGCCATAAGCCTGACGTGGGGTGTCCTGGACACATCACCCCACCTGGCTCTCTGTAAACCACGAGGCATCTAGGCAGCTTTTCCACGGGTTTAGCAGCTAAATCCCATCCAAGGGCAGGAGACATCACTGAATATTTCCTGTGCATTAGCAGAGTGGACCCAAAATTGAACGGAGTGTGTAGTTTTCTGTGGTCAGGCAATTTTTTTGTGTTTGGAAGGATTGGCACAGTTCTGTTTGGTCTTGATGGGGTGTTGAGAGGGTTAAATATGGCTCGGCACTTATTTCACTTATGATTATGTTCATCCTCCTGTCACCAAGAAAAAAAACCAAAATATACTCTGATACTCAGATCTGGCTATTTTAGTTTGCACTCTTCTCTGTTATTCAGTGAATATGAAATTACTTTTCACCAGTTCAGAAGATATTTGTATAGTATTTTCCAAGGATAAGTCGTAGAGGTCAGACACCCCAACTTCCCTGTTATGGTTGATAACCATAATTCCTGGCCTTCCTCAACAGCCAGTAATAAGCTGCCTGCATTAATCCTATTTAGATGTTTGATTTGGCTATATCTGTCAGCAGACAGATAATATAAATACAAGATTTGAGGGGAAAAAAAAAAAGTCCTCATGCTGCATATAACTAAGCAGTTTTACCTTGGTCAGGAGAAGGAAAACATTACCCAGCTAGTCAAATGCCAGAGATGCTCTCCAGGTGGCCAGAGGAACCTCTCTCCAAAAGATAAGGCAGTCCTTAAGCTATTTAGGGCAATGTCAAAACACTGCCCTTAAAAACTTAGTATTTAAATATGTCTCGTGAGGAAAGACGGAATCTGCCTGAACTCCTCAAAAGCCTTCACAAAGGGTCTAAAGCCAGGGTGTTGTTCTGCCCTCACTGCTGCTGTCCCCTGTCCTGGGGGCACTCTCCTCCAACAGCCACAATGACACAGATAAAACCCAAAGTTGTTCTCACTCACATGCCACCAGCTGCAGTTGCAGTTTTTAGCATGCACACACGCAACAGTTCAAGCCCCAGCTCCCCTAACCTTGCCTGGCACCTCTTTGTCACCTTACTTGACTTGTTCTACTACAAGGAACCCCAGGAACACATGGATTTGCTTTCTGAGGGGTGTTTATCAGCTGTATTAAAGCCCCAAGCAGGTCAGACGTGAGCCAGGTGGTTTAGGCAGCAGATGAGCCTCTGCCTGGAGCTCTGCTCTTGGTGGCCTTTGAGAGAGGAGCGCTGGTGGATGCACAGGGACAGGGAGGGACAGAGCAGGCGGTGGCACTGGCCACAGGTGGGGCTGTTTGAAGAAGCAGGGGTTGGTTTGGCCACAGCAGTGGAAATCCTGAGACATTGCAGAGCCCAGAGCATGGTCAGGGCTGCAAGGACCAGGTCGAGCCAGGAGGGAAGGGAAGGGAGGGATGGGCCACATGTCCCTAAACTTACTGCCACCCTGTATCTGCAGAAGCAGGACATGCTGGCAGGTCCATCCCAGCATTTTGGGGGCTCTGTGAGCTGGCTGGACACAGCACCCCTGTGCACACAGAAGGAATGGGGTGGGGACAAGCTGCCCCCTGCTCACCTGAAGCGAAGGCTCTCCACCAACAGCAGAGAGGTATCAGCTCTGTGAGCTCTCCAGCCACGCAGCCCAGAGCATCCAAACACCCCTGACTTCTTCTCTGCCAGCCTCCCTCCCTGCCCAGCTTCCCACACTCCTGCTTGAGCCTAGCCAGGGTTTGTTAGAAAGAGTAAAGTCCTGCAGGTATTGCTGTGTCTGCCTGTTCCCCTAACAGGTGCTCTGTTAAGTGGATCCTGCTGTGTTTAACAGCCTCCCCCACCCCCCTGTAACCTACTTACATATTTTCTGTGAGTCTGCTGGCCTGGTGATCTCGCACTAGTAGGTCTCTGGCAGCTGCTCCAGGAAGGGCCACATGGCTTCTGTAATTAAAACAGGGTGGGAAAAGGCAATTTCTCTGCTTACTCAACGGGGAAAAAAAATGGGGATGAGGGGAAGGATACCCTTAGCTGCTGACATGAGGGATAACAATACAAGGTTTGAAGATAAGTTGCCTCAAAGTTCCTCTTTGGTTGTTAATGCAGAGCTGCACCAGAAGCCATCAGGCCCTGTGCTATCAGCAGATCACTCAAGTTACATTAACAATTATGGTCACATGTGGAAAAAGTGTGGTGATGTTTGATTTCTTCTGGCTTTCTTCCTTCTCCTTCACTTCCCTGGAATAACTCACCAAGGCACGCCAAGTAGAGACCTCAATTACACGCGCCATTGGCACCCCCAGTTCTGCAACCAGCAGAAGCACTACTCCTTAGAAACATCATTAAGCACAAAACTCAGCTGAGTTTGTCCTGTCGATTCATTATCAGGGATTTTTATATCTATATGAATATGTACACGGTACTACCACCCTCTGCACTTCTTCTAGTGTACAACCATGCCTGATCCTGGTGCATTTCAAGTGGAAACTTCTCAAGGAAGATAGTCCTGGGTAGCACATGCACACCAGAAAGGGGCTGTGAGCTTAACATTCAGTCCAGGCTGATGCTGACAGCTGGCCCAATGTGAGGGAAACCTCTGTTCCTTATAACCTGACAACGGGGAAGACGGTTCTGTGCCACGGGCTGAATCAGTGAGAGGCATCATTAATATATTTGATACAGTCTCTGTGGGAGTGCTATAGGGTAATTCAGGTTGTGGGTGTCAGAAATAGTGCATTAGTTATGGGGAGGTGGGGGTTGTAATCTCAAAAAAAGTACAGGATTTTTCTGCAGGTTGTTATGAAATCACTTAAGAGAGCATGTTGCAAGTCATTCTGCTGAGAAACAGAGCATCCAAAAGAAAAACTGCTGTAGGATGCTGAAGAACTCATACACTCTGTAATTTGGAGACTGGTGCAATGGAAGTTTATCAACTGACTGAGAAGAGATGGAAGCAGAGGCTGGAGAATAAGGATTATGGAGTCCCTCTTCTCAGCAGAGCTCTCTGTTTTCAAATCAACTTGCAAGCACTGCATGAGTAGTCTCACAAATGCTGGGTGGCTGAAGCCACAGCCCTCCACAGAGACCCTATATTAGCATAAAATAAGGGGATTCTGCAGACCTGCACTGAAACATCACAAGCTGCTGTAAAATCCCCAGGATGCCCTTCAGCACTCTATTTTCACTCTACAACTCTCCTGAAAAGATAGGGACATAAATAATGGACTGTAAAGAAAGGAGGGGTGGCTTCTTGAAACTTCCCCCTGCAGGGAGAGTGTTCCTAGAATAAACCCTTGGTTTGGACACTGAATGAAAGAAATCTGGATCTGGTGGGCAGGATGGTGTTAAGGTTGCAGGCAGATGCTGGTGGAGCCTTCTGCTGTTTCCTCTCTCCCTAACATTGTTTCCAGAGACAGTAATTGGACATTTAACTTTTATGTTGGTGTAGTAAACTAACCTTGCTGTTAACTCTGTCTGGTAATAAAATACGGTCTCTCTATAAAGAAGATTTTCAAGACCATTTTTTTTACAAGGCTTAGAGATTTTTTTTTTCAGACAGAGTAAAGTGGTTTTCAAGTCTTTCCCAGCCACAGCTAATTGTGTCATTACCAAGAGCTGGGACACGAGTTTCACATTTTCCCCACAGGGGTTGTGGCCCAGTAACGCTCGCTGCTTCACCATGAGAAGGGAATTTCCATTCAGCAGGAGAGGCAGGATCATGGATTCTCATGCTGAGAATAATCTGTTCACAGAAAGGGGCTGTAAAGGATCCTCCAGGCTGGTGGAGCTGAAGGCACTGTAAGTGCTGGAACAGGCTGGCGCCTATACATTAGTCCAATGGGCCATGAGGCTCAGAAGGAAATTTGGCCATTATTTCTTCTGACAGGGATGGAGGTAGCATGAGGCCCTAGACACTGAGTTACCCATCCTGCCACAATAATTCTTCCCGGAATGCCATCATTCCTGAGACCATTTAGCATTTCGGTGGTTGCTCTGATCTACTCTGGGCTAACACTTGCTCAATAAACTATAATAAACCTATTAGATAGGTTTGCTGAAGTGTACTGCCAGACTGGGACAGAGTCATTTTTCACTGCATTCGGTTACATCCAAAGCAACGGAGCAACAGGAATTAATGTTGATGTGATGGAGTGGTGCGGTCTGAAAATGACCTTTTCCTTTTATCCTCACACTCTTTTCTGAAAGCTCTTCTTCTGTGGGGCAGAGCAGGTCTGTGTGCCACTGCAGAGGGGTCTCCTCCCCAGATGAAATGTGCAGCTGCTGTCATCTAGGTCTAGGGAACCACGCTCTGGCAGTCTCTAAATTATGGGCAAAAGAGGTTTTTTTTCTCCTCAGTATCTGAGGGCTTTTAGTATCTACAGTGTACCCTTTTCTTTATTAATTAATGTTATGTTTAAAACATAAGTAGGTTCTTATTTCTGCTCGGTACTTATTATAATGCCTCGTCAGCACAGACCAGCCTTTCCTTTCCCATCCATTTCCCAGCCTCGGAGTCGGGTTCAACCCGTGATGTGTCACCCTGGTCAGAGCCGTGGTTTGCAACACCAGCACCTGTAACACAAGGGCGGGGGTAGCTCACAACCTGGAAAGGGGAGCCCTGCATTTACCTGCACGAGTACAGATGGGGAGTGCCAGGCCCAGCCTCCTCACCTGGCCCCATGGCTGCTGCAGGGCCCCTGTCCCAGGCTGGGAGGTGTCCCCCAAAGCTGTCCCCACCGGGGTGCTCCGCAGCCTGTCCCCGAGTCTGCAGCAGGTGTCCTGGGCCACGCCGTGCTCCCTGGCGAGCCTGGCACCTGCAGCAGGGGGAATAAACAAGAGCATATTTGGTTTTAGCGTGTGAACTAGCTGAGGTGATGTCCACTGGCAATCTTTCACTCCAGTCTTGGTGCTATGCCTCTGTTAGGACTAATGCAATTACTGCACTTTTTGCTAAAAGGAGAGACAAAAAAAAGCACGGAGAGGAACCCTCCCATGGGAGCTCATTCTCCGGGAAGTGGTCGGGCCTAGTGCACCCAGGCAAGCCGCCAGTCTCAGCTGGGCAGGACACTGTCGCCAGGCTGGGCTGGCGTTTAACCACCAGCCCAAGAGGTTTGTGTCTCATCACTGCCCTTCTCCAGCGAGGCAGGGCGTGTGTGGGATGCAGGATGGAGAAGGTGCCGCATGGGCGATGCCCCATCTCCCCTCAGTGCGGAGAGACCCCTCATTAGCGAGGAGGAGACGCGGGCAGGCAGCGGGCAGGAGCTCGCCTTCCTCCCTTAAAACACAGCTATATTTAGAGGCGAATTGCAAACAAAGTGACGGTGAGCTGCTGCTGCTGCTGCTGCCCATAAATTATCCAGCTGCGTGGGATGCGGATGGGCTCACCGACACCTCCCGCCGCTCCTGCGCCGGTGCGGGGCGGAGAGGCACCCGGAGGGAGGAGATGCTGCCTTCCCAACACTTGCGAGGTTCCCCCCACACTGCCCCTGGCCCCCATCTCAGCCCCACTGCCTCTCCCCAGCCAGCAGGAACGCCGGTTCCACACATGGTTGCCATGGGTTACATCGGCAGCGCAGATACTCCCTTCCGAAATAGCAGCGCTAATTGAAAACAGGGGCTCCGCGCTGTCACGTCAAGGTTTGCTCCAGCAGGCTCACGGTGCTTGGGGCAAGGCACGGCTGGAGCTCACTCACCAGCACCACCGGGGCTCCCGGGCCCCAAAACCTCCCCACAGCCCAGGTGGCCTCACAGCATCCTCACAGCTGATGTGCTGGGGACCAGGGCTGCTTGCCCGCAACTTCACCTGGCCCAACAAAGAGGCCTCTCCTAGCACAAAGCCTGGGAAATAGTGCCAAAAGATAGGAAAGGTGATGGAGGGACAGTGACCCTTGGCAGGCAGCAGCCCCACTGCACAAGATGCCCAAGTAGCAATATCCAAACTACAGAGGTGAAGGCCACCCCCGGGTGACCCAGGTGGTCAGCAGCAGAGTTGGGAGTACATCCCAGCTCTCCTGGGTGGGGCTCTGTGCTCGTGTTCCCTCTGGTGAAACAGTGCTTTCAAGAGGAATTTAGTGGGGCTTTTCCAGATGCTTTGCCACGCTGACAGAAAGCCAGCAGGATGACTGCAGCACGAGGGGATGGTAATTGAAGAGGCGGGGTACTGAGGAGGTGTGTGGTGGGGCCCTTCAGGGATCAGTGGTGGGCCTTGTTTTAACCTATTCCTTTCTTAAGATGATTAGAGCACGATCAATAGGCTTGCAAAACTTAGATAGCATAACCTGCTGCCACCAATTAAGCGAGATATTTCGGTCCTGCAGAGGACTCAACACTTAGCACAGACTGTCAGTACAGTTACAGCTTCTGCAGGCAAGAAGGAAAGCTGGTCTCCTGCTCAGGGGAGACTGCTTCACTCCCATTCCCCATCCCACCCTCAGGGACTTCCTGGCTCCTTTTCAGGCTCTGTTTCCCCTGCGCTGCCCAAGGCTGCTCTGAAAATGAACTCTCCTCTGCTTGGGAGACATGGGGTACAGTGGGGGCGAGCACAGGAGGGTCTGTGCAGTGCTGTTCTTGCAGCCTGAGCATTAGCAGTGCTCTTTCTGCATTATTACACATCTGATCTGTTCAACTCCTACACCAGAAGTGTTTTACCCAGGGCTGCACCACTTTGCATACAGATAAGACTTTGCCTCTCAGGTGGCAGAGAGCCTGTTCAGAGTATCTCTCCTTTGGTGATCCCTTCCAGAGCTTCAGCTCTGCCTTACTTGATGCCAAAACAAACCATCTCACCTCTCTCTGGTTCAGTCCAAAGCACCTCTGTGTTTGGTTGTCAGTGCTGCAGGCTTCTCCAAGATCTCGTTGGGGTTTCCTGGTGTTTTATGTGGGCTTCAAGTGACATCTGCGAAACTCTGCTGCCAAAATCAGGGCCTCAAGGCTACCTTAGCATCCCTTCTTGTCACACACCTAAAATCTGAAAGTATAAGAGAGGTAACTTCAATATTTTTAATTTATCAATCATTTTGGTGTTGCACAATCTTGCTGGGAGAATTGGTGCCCTTCCAGCACTACTCTTTTAATTTCACTGCCCCAACTCTGCAGGCTCCACATTGCCCTAACTCCACAGACTCCTTATAAGATTTGCAAGAGGTTCTGCTTCAAAACTTAAAAAAACCCCACCAACATAGAAGTGCTACTCAAATTATTCCCATGCAGTCTTAACCAGCCTCTTAACTCCTGAAGGGTCTGTTTTGCCCTCCACTTGCACAGACAAACTTTGGAGGTCAACACTGTTCACATTTCAGAAAGTCATCCAGAGACAGAAAGGTGTAGCACAAACAGGCTAGGTTATCAGATTCGTTCTGCATAAGGCACCAATGGCATCAGGAATGTGACATCATCTGTGGCATCTGGAAAGCATCAGGGTGTCTGCAGCGCAGAGTGAAGTATCTTGGCAGCACTGCTGGGGAATTGACACTGATTGCAGTGTGATCAGGACAGGTGACAGCGTGCTGGACTGTAGAGGCTATGTGATGTGCTGGAGGTTGACCAGTCTTTATCACACAGGCTCCTAAATGCCATCCCATGTGCTATACTGTCAAAAAAGTGTTATGCAGCTAGGAAAGCTCAGAGGAGGCTTGACTTAGCAAAAACTGAAAGAGTTTAAGATGTCTTTCCTGGCCAGACATCAGCTAAGGCTGTATAAGATCCTCTTCTACAAGTATCCTAGGAGGTATAATGACCACAGTGGGAGAGTAATTGCATCTAGGAACCAAAAGGAGAATTGATAAATGGAGCAAGATGAAATTGGGTTTAAAAAAAAAAAAAGAGAGAGAAAAAAGATGGATAAAGATTTTCCTAACATGAAAATCTGTTGAGCCAGAGAAGAAGGAAGCTCCCCTGGCTGAGGCATTTAAGAACAGACTAGAGAATATTGCCTACATTGCTCTCCAGAGCAGAGCAGACAGTACACACCAAGAAACAGGTCTTTTTCTTTAGTCACAAGCCGATGGGGATGGCAGCCTTTTACCTCGCTTTTCACAGCCACCAAAGAACCAACACTGGATTTCCATGTCTACCTAGGTCAAGTCTGGCAGGACATGTGCAAATTTTAGGGAAAGTAGCCAAATCTTACAGCACAGCCTTGCCAATTGCTCCCCAGAGCAATCATCTCTTGCTCTCCAAGGCACAGGCTGCAGTGGGGAGCTGAGAGCAGCATGGCCATGGCCTCTTGGCTGGCTGGCTGAGCGAGCACGTCTCATTAACAGGGATTCATCAGCACCGCTGTTAATAATGCAGGAGCTGTCTGTCTCTGGGGGAGTTCCTCAGCACAAACTGCACTGCTTCTGTGTTTCAGACACAGCCTCTGCTGGTGTGATGGGCTGCCATGCTGACAAAGCATTTTGGTTATTTGTTATTCTCAGGAGGCATCTCGGTGCTGAGCAGTGGCAGAGCCAAGAGGTACAACCAGAACAGAGGAGAGCAGAGCTACTCCTGTGCCTGTCTGGGACCCTGCCCTGTCTCAGCATCAGCAGGGACCAATATGATTGCTGATGAGAGCGCTCTGGTCCCGAGGTCATCTTTGGAGAAGGCAAGAGTAGGAGGTCAGCCTGTCCCGGCATTATCCTCTGTCCAGTCGCTCCGCTGTAGGGAGAAGGGATTAACACGGAGTGGGTCCTGGTATCTCCAATCTCCTTCCCTTTTAGGGTGACCTCCCTGGAGCTCTCTTTGTGGTCTCTACATCTCTGCCAGCACAGGAGTAACTGCAGCTGGGGCCAGACTCACATGAAATCACTTCATCCTTCCAGTATTGCAGCCCATATAAAGGATGGAGCAGACGTTGAAATTCCCTGTTAAAGTCACTAGCAAGCCTTATTTTGTCAATACCCACTTGTGTGTGGCAGCACGTGGGATAAGGGATAATTTCATCATGCATCACAGGGATACAGTACCATGCCCTCTCTAGGGACAGCCTGCCCACTGCCAGGCTGAGAGCTCTGGAGTCTCCTGATGGAAGAGGTGCCCTTTAACATTCACCCTGAGAAAAACCCTAATAAGAAGAGACTTCAAGTGAGCAACCTTGCCTATAAGCTCCCCTCCCCCCC